>VZRO01008375.1:259512-327591 GCA_013397915.1 Daphoenositta chrysoptera | reverse complement strand
CGGCCTGGCCCGGGCCCGGGCGCGGCGGAGAGGGCTGGCCTCACACCGCGGCGGAGGGCAGCGGGGCAGCGGGGCCGCCTCACACCGCGGCGGAAGGGGAGTGCGGCGGCCCCGCGGCGCTGCGGGGACTGCGGCCCCGGGGAGCAGAGCCGCGACTAGTTGGGGTTTGGGAGGCGTGACCCTTGGTTTTTGGGGGAAAGATGAAGTGGAAAGATGAGAGAGGTCTCAGCTCAGGAGCCACGGAGGCTCCGTCCGGCCGCCTGTGCAGTGCAGCCTTCAAACACAGTGGGAAGATGTGACGCCGCATCGCGCTCTCGGCTGCTGATGGTCAGCCTTAAATTTTAGCATGGAAATGGCAGATGCCTGACACGCTGTAGAGGTGATGGAACACTGAATTTCCAGAGCACTCAGAAGCTTCACAGCAACAGACCTCAGTAGCTCAGGAGAGGACTCAACGTTACATTTAGCATTTTGTAATTCCTGTGTAATTAAGTGGGATGCTGAGTGTTTTTATAGCACTGAAGAAAGAAAAGAAATAAAAATACAACAAAGTCATAGGTTATAAGTAGAAAATGGCCTTGAAAATGGCCTTCCACAACCCTAAAGTAGGGGTAACTACTCCATGCAATTCAGATTGGTGATTGTCTCACTAAAAGCCTCCTGGACTGGGATTTCCTGGCCCCACAGACAATGTCTCTCATTATCTTTATAGCCTTAACGTTTAAAAGCTGCCATTTAAGTCTAAGATTTCTTGTCGTATATGCACAAGGCAGAGAGAACAGGTTTTTCCTTTTGTCTTTGTTGATCCTCAAAACAGACCCAAGGGAAGCATGACACTGATCCCTCATAATATGATTCATCTCCGCATAATAAGACTTCACAAAGAGAAGGCTTAACACAAAACCAAACAAGAAACCCCCAAAAATACAGATGCAGGGAGCATGTTTTCAGTATGCACAACTTTATTTTCTAGTTAATGGGTACAATTACTTTTCAAATGCAGCTTTTTAAAAGTGTAGAAAAACTTAAAGTACATCTCCAGATTTAATATCTGATATGCAAAGACAGAACAGTAATACTCAAAATGCATATGAAAATAACACTTCTTCATCCTACTGGAAAAAATGAGCACACTTAGTTACACTACTTACGGATATTTGAATTAGTACAAAACGGTAGAGAATTCTAGTGTCATTGCAAAATCCATTATTTTGGTATCCTTAATTTTGATGGATACATAGAAAATTAGGCACATACCGACTGAGAAAGGCATTTGAATGCATTCTGCATATTATCTCTTGCCCTTCTATGCCACTGTAAGCTTTGAGAGAAATGGTGTTTTTCAGAAAATGTTTAATATTTTGTGCCTGTTAAATTAAGAACAACCATGCCTGGAAGAAATATGCAGGCCGAGAATAAGTGCATTTTATCATATTTTATCACAATTAATCCCAGATCAGATGTCTTATTTGGAAAGGAACTGGAAGACTGTTGAATATTTAATTGTTTTTTAAGTACCTGTACAGACAAGAACTAGAGAAAGTTCAAAAAATAATGTAAGGCCACATCTCTGTCAAGTAAGAATCTGTACTCAAACTTCACAGTGCAGATGTTGTCTTGGGAAAAAAAAAAGAATTCACTGCTACCACTTTTTTACCATCTTTTCCATAGAATGTGTCCTGCATAACAATTACCTGAAAGCTTACTTACCAGGTAGAATATTTAGCTTTTTACATAAAATGTACATCTGTTTTAGAAAAGCAATACAGCTTCTAAAAAACATGTCACTGGCCTTGTGCACTGGCAATTGTTCCAGTAGTCAGGTTAATAGGAGCTGGGGCCATGGCCTGATAGGGACTTCCGGGCTGCAAGGTGGGCTGAAGTGCCAACCTCCCCTGAGAGGCTGGCGAGGGGACAGGAGGAGGACAGGTGGAGTTAAAAGCATGAAATGTCAAATCAGTTCAGTGGGCTGAAGCATTAGTGTCCGTAGAAATTCATGGTTCCAACGGAGGAGGTGCAGAGTGGTCTGATTTGCCGCGTGAACTCTTGCTTCATTCTCAGCTGGTGGAGATGCCCATCCCGCAGACAAATGGTCCATTGTGAACATAATCCCGCTGTTTGCTGCCTTGGGCTGGAGCACCAACACCACCTAAGTTCACGTGTCTGAACTGAGAAGCTTCAATGACTTGTGAAGGCTGAAGTCTGTGAGTTGACTAGAGAATACAGATGCCAGTTTGGTGCTGTCACCTATTGTGTAAGATACTGTCCAACTGACTGAAGTTTACAGGATTTTTTTTTTCACTGATTTTTGACACAGTTCTCTCAGGTGCCGAGGCCAAAATAATTCATTTAGTGCTTAGCTTTTCCACTAGTGTTACCTGCAACAAAAATCTTCTCTGTGCAGTGTGATATGGGAAAATTTCTCTGATGTAATCAAATAAGGAGAATTAAATATACTGAAGCTAATTAGTCCACACTGTTAAACTTAAAGGCATTTTATACCTGGACATTTCTTACACTTTAGTTTTCATCTGTTTCCTCACCATAGAGGGCTTTTCCCATTTAAAAAATACTGTAGTGCTAAAAAATTTAAGGTAGCAGTCTGTTTTCTGTCAAAATACACTTCTTCTTCATGAAAATTAAAGAACATTAGTTAAAGATTAAAGTTTTGCTGGTCAAATCTTTATCTTTTGTAAATTATTGCACTTGTGCATTATGGACTTTCAAATGTAAAAGAACAGCAGCAGTTTGATGTAGAATATTAAAAGAAAAAATTTCTATAAAAATATAGCTATTCATTAAACAAAAAATACACCTATATTCCATTTAAAAAACCCCCAAACTTCAATACTAGGTCACATTCTGACTTTCTTGCTTGCACTCAGTATCATCCTGTTCTACAGATTCCATTAAGTACCCAGAGACTAAGGTTTTCCTTAATTTATGTCATGATCTGCCTCTTGATAGAGATTATGTAACCTAGCCAAAATAATCTTCTCTCTGTCCTTCATTTAAGGGACGATCATTAATAGAAATGCAAGACTTGCTACAGTGGGATTAATACAGAACTAATGAACCCATATCCAAGGGTCTTTAGAAACTTTTCCTATTTGAAGTATTACTGCAGTTCAGTGCTGTTTCCTGTTCTTGTGATAGTTTCACCTGTCACCTGTTTCAGGTGCAGCAATTTAAAGAACTGCTTGAAAAAAATGATCATGATACACTTTTCAAGGCTTGTCAGCACATATTCTCACACTAATGTTATAGAATTCAAAGACTTGGCCACCTACAACTCCTGCCCTTTCACGAGGCATTGTACAAATACTGAACAAAAGGCTTGCCATCCAAAGATTTTGGTCTCTTCCGCTCTCCTGGGCAAACCACAGAGCAGCTTTTCATCCTGTACACACTGATAAAAGTGTAGTGCAACTTCTGCCTGCCTAGTCCCAAAACTGAGTACATCTTTCACAATAGTCTTCTGATTTTCTTTTTTATTAATATGTATCATAGCAGAAAGTGCTTGCAAAATAATCAAGGTCCAGAGTATTTCTGGGATAATGTTAGCTAAAATTTGGAGAGTTACAGAGATCTGTATCATTCAGACAAACAATCAGGGTTTTATTCAAGTGCAAAGATTGGTTTCATAGCAGAAAACGCTGATATAGATAGTACTGGTGCGTGAACATTGCTGTGCACTCACAGGCAGGACAGTACCAGCAGTCCTTCAGGAAGCAAGTCGGCGCATAGCCTAGGGAAATGGGTTTTGAAAGGTGGAGAGAAACAGGCCATGGTTAGTTCTGAGTATACACCATCTGGGAAAATTACATGTTTGTGTAAACTAAAAACTCAGTGAAAGTATAGAGAAAGTAACTTCTATAACATGCACAGATTGTGCAAGAAGGTGTCTGCTGTGTTAAAATGAGGATGAAAGGGGGAGGTTGACCATCATTTGGGACTCTGGTGCCTCAAGCCTTACCAACAGTCTTCTGTTAGGCACCCATCTTGTGTTTAGATCTATTTATAAGCCTGTGTAAAGCAAAAGTACTCCTAAAGCAAAAGAGATGAGGAGATACTTAAGCAGATATAATCTACTACCATCTCAAGAAAAATGTGACTTCCTCCACTTAGCACTGACATTTGGTATCCAGAGACAGTATTTATTTATGGAGAAGGTACCTGTGGAGGGTACTCTCACAGCACGACTCAAGGCTACAGGCAGAGGGATAGACACATTCATTTCTAAAGTGCATACCTCTTCCTGCACATCAAGTTCATCATCAGGCCGGCTTGCTTCTGTGAACTCTATGGGTTCTTTAGACTCCTGCATGAGTGAAATCTTGGTAGAAAGAAATTAAAAAACATGATGAGTTACATGTTGCCCATATCACTGAAACTGATTTTTTTACTCTGAAGTACCTTAAAATAATTTCCACAACTTTGAAGTGTCTGTTTTTTATTGTTCCTTGACAAAGATGATTTGGTTCAGCTGAATGGAACTTATAAATTGCAGAGCTTTTGGGCCTGTCTCTGCTTACATGACTAGTTATGGCTTTGTAAAAATAATAAAAACATGATCTATCTCTAAACTGCTGTATAGCATTACAAAAATTTTAATCTCTACTATAAAACATTAGTATGAAAACGTTATAAAAATAAGGGTTCTATCCTAGTTATTTATCAGTAATACTAATTTTAATTGCTATTTATTCATAATACTGTAATAGTGATTGCTAGGAAAGGAATTGTGGTGAAAAGAAAGGAGGATGTTATATGACCATTTTCCTAGTGAAGGCCCACATCTTTAAATGCTACAGAGCATTCTGGTTATCTGAAAAAACCAGAGAATACAACAAGGAAATACACAGAGAAGGGCATTCGGAATGAACACTAGTGTAGAACAGCTTCTGTACATATCTGCAACAAGTAGAATGAGATTACAGCTTTGATCAGATGTCTGTGGAGTGCTGGGAAAGGGAGCAGGGAATGATTATTCATTGCAGCAACAATCCAGAAGTCCAGCAGGCTTAAACCAAGCAGGAAATATTTGTTATGTAATCTAAAATTAGAGAACCCATCTCCACAGGATAGTGTCACAGATTCCAAAAGGAGTATGACAGAGACATTGAAGAAAACTCCATCTGTAACAATTAAATATAATGTTCCAAATGCAACCTCCAGCTGAGGAGGTTCTTAAGATGCCAGTTGTCAGAAATACGAAAATGTGTCTTAAGATGAAGTGTTTTCCACATGTGCTGTTTCTCATGTTCTTTTCACTAAGAAACTCCAGAGTTGACAGACCCTTCCTTTGATCTAGAAAAATATTCATGTTCTACAGAAGCTCCCCAATTTACTGCACTCCCACTTTTTTTGTACTACACTTCCAGGTCTAGTTTTCAAATGTGCCATGGAAACTTCAAGCATGAGTGCTAGATGATAGAAGGAAGGGAAATGTACTGCTGGATATCCTTACCTTCTCAAATATGGGATCCTGGTTGTCACTGTATGTCATTTGATTCCTTATGTAGAGCACAGCATCATGGACAGTCAAGAAAAATATGTCTTTTCGGACAGTGTCATCAAAGAAGGCACTCCGTTCCAGCTGAGATATAAGGTTGTCTGAATAAAAGAAAGTCATAACAGGTTTATACAATATGAAGTAATTTAAGAAATAAATGTCAAAGTACATAGTTGCAACTATCAGAAATCAAGTGTACAGCCAAATGAATCCATCAATTATAGTTTAGTCTTGACTTTCCATATTTCCTTTACATCCCACCATTTTTTGTGTCCCAATGGAGCCAACAATGTTTACCAGTGTGATAATTCACATATTTATTAGTGCAGATGCTACCACAGACACATCTAGAGATCCCTTCTCACCTTCATTCTATTCTCTGCATGAGTGGAGTAGAAATACCTGGATATTTACCTTGATATGAAGCAAAGTATACTCTCACATCAATTCTCTCAAACTCTTTAATTATCTAAAAAAACAAAAAAGTTTGCAACAAGGACATAAATAAATAAAGTCTGTAAGGAGAAGAATACAGATATGTCTGTATGTCTATGTAATGTATAGGCATATGCACTTCATTTTTTGCTGATTATCTTCAATCCACATAATATATTTTGTTTATTCATCATAAATAAGGTACTACTATACTTTGCTATACTTAAAGATCCAGTAGTTAAGTACCTGGTTGCTGAAGTGGCCAATCTTCAACTACCTAAGTGGAACTACCCATTTTACACACACAAGCATCACTGCCAATTAAGGTTGTTGTTCTGTTCTCAAAATATGAATAATCATCTCTCCAAGCGAGACCACATGGGCCTGAGCAAGCTTCATTTCTCCCATGGATGTGTGATATGATACAAGCATTCAGTGGCCCATGCAGATTTTTTACACAGATTTTTCCCTCACGCAGTGCACCAGATGGACCTGTTCTTGGATGAAAAAGCTACATATGGAGAGTCATGTCAATGGACCCCGTATTCCCACATGAGTAGGCAGGAGGCTGAAGTAAGGCAAACACTGCTCCTGTATTTCACTTAGTTAAAAGGCAGGAGACTGGAATCCACCCCTGGCTCCCTGGTGGCAGGCAAGTCTCTTAGTGTTTTCAGAGGTGATTACTAATTCCATTCCGTTCTGTTAATTGGTAAACTAGAGTCACGGTAAAGATCTGGTTTTATAGATACACTAAGTAGTCCCAACTGCAAAATTAAGTTAGTGAAAGCATCAATCTGAACATACAAAGTATCAGAAAATACTAAAGACTGAACAATCTGGTCCTACACACTGGTAACTGGGCACCAAAACCAAATGGAAATACTTGGCCTTAATCTTTACACCTCATTTCCCTCTTCCTAAACCAGGAATATTATCTCCTTATTATGGACTGTGAGTTTGAAGATGAATTAATGAATGTTGATGAAGCGCTTATACTAACCACTTTAAAGAAATGAATCATTCTTCCTCCATAATTAAAATAATATGGAATGAATAAATAAATCTTGTGGCTAAAGACTGAACAAGGATGGTAAGATGAAATTTTTACTACCTCTGTATTGAGTGAGCATCATCCTGTGCCCAGATTAATGCAGGAGGCATGTGGAAAGAAAATATATAACTAAAATATTTTGTAACATATGCTTATAAGGGGACGACATTTTGCTGTTAAATTTTTTGAGTACTTGACTATGCAACCTTCATATTGTTCTTTTAATGCATTTTTACCACTTTAAATACACACACCACCAACATTCTACTTTTTATTGTATACATTTTGATGATATTTTTCAACAATAGAGTTCCTAAAACTCAGAAATTAACTTCAGCTAACAGGTCTTGATTTACATACTACTGACTAGTTTCATTTTCATAGAAAAGAATGCACTTACCGTTTTTATTGATCTCACAGCTACAATATCCAAGAAGGTTACTGCTCCAAAATCAAGAATGAGACTGTGGATGGGCACCTTGGGGATGTTCACTTTGACTGGGAGTTCTGAATTCCAGTCCACCTGGATCTCTACTTCTTTGGTGGGAATTTGAAGATCCTGGTTGTCTTCAGGTTCCTCATCAGTCTCAAAAGCTTCATTATTGATACCAGGCTCACTGATGATGCCATTCTAATGTGTAGATAATATATGGAGTATATAATTTAATCATGGGGAAAGTTTTGGAGTTACAGCAAATACTTCCCTGTGGTACCTTCTGTGGAAGGAATTGGCAAGACAGACACTTGTGACCAGTACCCCCTGCTCCCAATCCTGGTACTGTGGTTAGCATAACTAATTCCATTTTTATAAGGCAAGAAGCCATTCTCTGTAGCTGAGCAGGTCATGTATTTGTTCCCTTTTCCCTCATTCTCAGGCCCTGAAGGTCTTGTGAACCAATTAAGACAAATGAAACAGATTTCTTCTTCCTCTCCCCACCAGCCTCAAGATTCCTGGGCACCAGGCTAATCTCTCCCTTCCTTGCTGAAGGTCCCACGCACGCGGGCAACCAGGTGTAGTTGGTAACCCCAGCAGAGAAAAGTGAAGCCTAACAATGCACAGAGCACTGTCCATGACAAGTCCTGCTTTGGAAATTTGGACCAAAACTGCTGCTGACAGTGAGTCCTGTGACACTCCCAGGGGTCAGGGATGCCTCCACTGTTCTGTTTTCTCTGAGTATTGGTGACTCATCTTCTTTCATGTACTTTTTAAATCTAGATTATGATTGTTACATTTATACATTAAACCATGTATTAATATCTGACCTGATCTGCAGAGGGCCCAGGTAATTAGAAACTCTAAGTTAAGTCAGGGTCTAGGTGATTAAAACTGTAAGTTATGTTATAAATTCTGTATTATGCTACTTATAAACTATACTACCATGTAGTAAGTCACACTTTTCATCTCTCTTTTTAAAAGTGAATACAGAGTAATTAAGCCTTAACTAAAAAGCTGCAACAGTAATCCTTTAAGAAAAAATAGAAATAAATAATTTTTAAAAGGCCTACCTTAGTAGCTTTTAATTTTCCCTTCTTGATTAGCTTTTGTATTTTCCTCAGTGCTTTGAGTCTCTTATTATATACTTTGACTGCATCAAATCCCACCTACAGAAAAAGGACCAAAATTATTTAACTTAACATAGATATAACTCTGTGGAAATCTCAAGGATAATTACAAAGCTTCCAAACCCATCACATATCACTTACTGTGGATTTGAGGCTGCTTTTCAGTCCATCAATGTTAGCATAAAAAATTGGACTTGAAAACTTGAGAATCTTCACACCTTCTGGTTCTATAACCTGTTGCCAAAAACAGCAACAGTCATATTTTGACTAATAAGGAGCAGTTTCACTGTTTCAACAGTTGAACTACATATCTAATGAAAAAACAAAAAGCATGTATTTGTTGATGATTGAGGGGATTCCATTTTTAGAAGCTTAAAGCCCTAGCATGCAAGATGGACCAACCATCTGGATGAAGATGATGCTGAAATTTGTTATCTTTGAGGACCCTACTTCCAAATTCAAGTTGTGTACAATATGCAAGGCACAACCTTTTCTTACACTGACTTGTAGACCGAAGGGAAAAAACTCAGCAATCACTTACATTTTTGTAGTCCTTGACCTTCTTGTAGATATCTGTGCCAGGAATGTTTCCAAAGCCTCCCCATGAAGGACTAACAGAAACAAAAAGACAGTGAAGGTAAATGTCATATATGGGCACTCAAGGAACCGAAGGCTTTGCTGCACATACAAAGTGTCTTTGACTCCTGTAGTTTGTTTTCTAATGCCAAACTAACAGACTTGCAAAAGTGTTGAAGGTATTTTGCATCACTGTAGTGAAAGGGCCTTTATAAAAACAAGGTACTGTGGTCTCAGCCTACTTAATGCACCATTTTGATTTAAGAGCCGAGTGAACAACTTGTTCAATTGGTACCCCAAACCAGAAGAATATTTTAAAAGCAGATTAGTTTGCTTTGAATTTAAAAAAACATTTTTTTTTACTCTGAAAAATAAATTGATGGCTTTTTTCATTTCAAATCAACTGCAATACATTTACATTATTTTCAGATTATGTAAATCTTTTTGTCGAACCTTTTAAATTTTTATTTCAGTCAATAACAAAACCAAAATGTTTTGCAGTCTCCAGACATGTATTTAACAGTTGAAGCAAATTGTTTTCAAGTTTGTGAGGCCTCATCTCCCCTTTATATTTTGGTAACATTACCTGAGTTGAATTTGGGAATGTTTTTTTGAGGATCTTCAAATTCCATTTTTTATAATTACTGTTATGTAACAACTTTTGCCAGGCTTTATTTTTATGCATTTGCTGATGGTGCAACTATCCTTTGGTAATGCTAGTTACATTACTCTCTGGACTCCAGGCTGAAGGAAAGGAGTTATGTTGTATTTCCAGATAAAAGATCAGTAAAAAATAACAAGATGACCAAATAACATTGTTCAAATCCACCTTTTCTCTCCATTCCACTACCATATATTCTTTAAGCAGGAACAAAGCAGCCAGAAGCACAATTTTTTTTTTTATTCTCATGCTTTCACTTGCTCTTCTTTTACAGCCGTACAATCAGCAAGCAATATGTGAAAAGGTTATTGGCATGTGCAGAATACTGTAGTAGTATTACCTGCTAAGAGTTACTATAATGATCATTAATTACCAAGCCATACATCTGTTTCTATTTGATCTAGAATGCTCCTACACCTTTCCAGAACTCAGCTATGTGGATGCATAGAAAACATATGGCTAAGTACCACCAGAGTGGCCAACATGATATGAAATACTGATAAAATAATGCAGCTTCTCTTTTATCATTGTAATTAAATGATAGCACACAAAGAGTGTTTTGTTCTAAAAAAAATGGATTTTTTAATTTCAAAATTTTTGTAAACACAAGCAGATATTCTGCCACAAATCATCTTGCTTTTAAGCATATTATCTTCCTTTTTCATAATATAAAACTAAGAATTATTTCTGATACAGTATTACTTACAACTGAACTCTCAGCACAACTGTCAGCAATCCAAACAAAAGGCCAGCAAGTAATCCCAAATCAAGTCCCAGAATGATGGATGCTATACATGTAAAAACCCAGATCATCTGGAGAAGAAATAAAAAATGTAAACTGTTTTAGTTTTAACATATGACTCCTGACCATGCTAAAGAAACACTAGACCAGATAATGTGTAGTAGATTTTAACTTTGGAACTGATTGTAGCACACTAGCAATTAGCTGATTTCCATGCAAATGTCTTCTTTTTCCTCTGAGATGCTTTCATCCATCATTATCTTATTAGGCATAGTTAGCTTTTTAGGAAAGAATAGGTTTTCAACATAACAATATTTTTTAAAGATCTGAGTCCTTTGGTGAAATTAAGGGACATACAGTTAAATGTTGCATTTGCTTGTTTCTGATGATGACAATCTTTGATAATCTTTCTTAAAATTTGGAAAGAAATTTATTTTACCAAGATGTAAAATACTGTAAGATGCCCCCGATGCAGACATATAGGGAAGGAAGTAGTTTCCTCAGTGATATCTAAGAATCAGAACTGTTGCAAAGAGAGGTATTTCATATTAACAGGTCGATGGCACTTCTCTAAGATCTCCACTGAATATTCAGGCAGAACAGTTGAAGTGCACTCCTCAATTCTTTGCTACATCACTGCCCAAGCAGAACATACAGTAGACTCAATTTTTTAAAAAGCTGAGTGCTCACACTTCTCACTGAAGTCAGTGGGATCTTTTGCCTAGAAGCCAGTAAATGATTGACTAAAATATTTGAGATCTGTCTAAGACATGTACTGCCCAATGACACTAACTGTAAAATCTAAGCACAGTAAGGACTGCATGGAAAAAATGTCTTCCATGCAATCTTCTCCTTCCCTAAGAGCCGCAATCAAAGTCTCTTCCACAGAATACACACTGGGGGATGTGAGCAAGTACCCTGAGATATGGTTATAGTGGTTCATAAGAGAAGTCGGTTCATACATCCCTTAGCATGCCAAATGAATCCACATTCTAGCTTGGATTAGTCTTGCTACATGAAAACATATTTTCTGAGGACTATCTGAGATTATTCAGACAAATGGGATGGTCATGTAGTAACAACATAAATGTATGTACCTGAATTAAGGAAAGGTCTGCTTTTCTGACTCATTTAAACAGTGCAAAAGATAAAATCAGAATGGTAAAGGTGGCAACAGGCTATCTTTATTCTGCTTTTCAAACCATATCAAGACAAGATTGCTGTAAACTATGGAAATGGATATGAAGGAATTATCATTGCACACAAATACCCTGATTGGCACCCTTACTGCAGGGTATAGGGAATAAAGAAAATTAGCAGAATACTGACCTAAAAATGGAGAAATTTTAACTGACCTAATGGTATTTGCATTTTGAGGATGCACATAAAAGTTTTGTGATGTTAACTCCTCAAAATCCTGTTTATGTGGTAGTTAAGAGAAACTTGGATGACATTAAAAGCTAAAAAAAACCCCAAATCAGACAAAAACATTCATGAGGAAAAAAAAATTAGGTTACTTACAGCATCCACTTTATTCTGTCTCCACAGACGGGGAACATCAAACACTTGCATGAACATCCCTTTCAAGTTAGCTATGACTACAGCTGCCAACACAGACTGTGAAGAAAAATGATGAAAAAGTGGTATTCAGAAGCAAAGATGCATATTAAGATAGCACTCAACATTAAACATCACACTATAAACCACAGCCCTGTCTGGAATCAGTCACCACAGTTTAAAGAAGGATATTAATCTTGCCCGTCATAATTGAGCATTTGTATCTGATGTGGCTGTGCTGCAGAGGAAGAGTACAGTACCTTTTGTAAGGGCTCTAGCAATTTCCCCAGGGCAACAATAGAAATCAAAACGATCCCAGCTGAGATTATACCAGCAACCTGGAAAGAACAATGTTTATAGGAAATGAACTTACTACGACTCTATCATCTGTTTCTAGGAATACAAAGCAAAAGGTTCAAATAATTGCACATTACATTTCTTTAGGAATAAGGAGACTTGCCAAAATGTCATTGTGTTCAGGCATATGTGGGCAACCATTATGCACTTCAGCTAACACAGAGGGAATTCAACTAAGCAGGTAGTTGAAACACAAGGTAGTAGCTCTTGGAGGGGTTGTGTTACATAGACAGATGAATGGAGCAGTCTGTGTGTCAGCTGGAAAAGGAGCTGCTGGATAACCTGTAGCTTTTCACTGTTAAAAACTGCACAATTGTAGTATGGTAAAACAAAGTAGTTCACTCAACATGACAAAGATGGTCCATGGCTGATGGGGAACGGCAAATGGCAGAGCTGCTCAGGCCAACACGAGAGCTTAAAGATATCATGGCCAGCTAGGAGAGATTTCCTCCCACATCCTACTGTGACAAACTCAGTGCTTTAATTGGAAATGAAATTCTGGGGAACTTGAGTTAAACGATTCTGACCCCTAAGATAACACACTCTATGTAAAACTTGATTGCCCTCTTCTGGCAGAGCTACAAAAATTATTCACTACTAGAGCCGAGCTGCTAAGACACCTGTGGCTTTCCATGTGCCAGCAACACAATCATTTTAGGACTATTTTCATCCCACAGTGAAATCTGTGCACTACACAAAATTAAATTTACCTGTGCACAGTCCTAGTAAGAAGAGGTCATTACCTGAGTCTTTCCACCCGTACTTTCTTGGACTGCAGTCCGTGAAAGAGCAGTAGTTGCAACAAAACAAGAAAAGGCACCTGAAAAAATGTTGCTGAGCCCAAAGGCAATAAATTCCTGAAAGATAATTGAATGATGCTGTAAAAACAAGATGCCGGAAGACAGCTTTTCAATGGAGAATGACAATAGCTTCTGCAGGAGTTGATAAAGTTGGTAGCACAATAATATTAAGAAGAGTATGAATTAGTAATAGCTATTAAATGTTTACACAAATGCCCCTTCTGCCAGTGCAGCTACCTCTGTTTGGAAACCAACACAAAGAGGTTGGTATATTCCCCCTGACGTGGACATACTCATCTGAGCACAAAGGTATTTAAAGCTTACTTCCATCAGTGTTAGCAAACCTAACATTTCTAAGAATTACACTGGAATAATTGCACTAAGAAATGGGTACTAGAATAAATTTAACTCCCAGGTATCATCAGCTAAACAAATTATTTTGATCAGTACAACAGTCTGAGTTTAGACAAGCCTTTAGCTAATGCAAAACATTGTATTATTAGTAGAACTATTAAGGAACTTTGCAATAAAACACAGTTTCACTGAAAACTTCTGGTTTGTTGAGCCAGAAGTTTTTCACTCTAAGCATCCCAATGAACTCATGCTGAGTCTCAGGCAGCATTCTCATAGATTTGCTCCAGATGCTGGCAGCTACTGATGCTGGTTATTCTGCTCAAGTGACAAGGACCCTGGGAGATTTACGTCCTGGGATCTGGGCCATTTCTCCACTGGGAAATAAAGAATTTGGGAGCTGTCTGCAACCAAACCCATATAATTGACAGAAACATTGTTTTCACCAAGCTGGCATAGGAGCTTTTCACTCACTGCAAACTTTTAAAAATATAATTTAATATTTGATTTTTACTGTCTCCCTTCTTTTCTGCAAAATTAAATTTCCTGTAAGTTTTTAATTTACAACTACAAGAGCAGGAAGTCATGTTCTTTAACAGAACAGACCTAAATGATTCATGCCTATTCCCATGTAACTACTGTGATCTGTGAGAAAATATTGGAAGTATAGTTCCTAGTGTTCTTAGGTGTTAATAATCTGGATCTATGAAGACAATATAGACACTGGTAGATAATAGTATCAACCCATCCTTCAAAATTATTTTCCTACCTGTTTTATGATGTTATTTTAACTTCTCCAGATCAAGTAAACTATTTGCCCATCATTTTGGGCTCCATTTAACCTTTCTCTATATGTAAAATTCATAACATTGTACTGAAAGGAAGGCACTTCGCTTTTATAAACTAATTCTTCTACTACAATATTTAATCAGGATCTTTGAAGCACACCACTGCTGGCAGAACAACATATTCAACAACAGAACAGCATAAACAGCACTTCTAGGATTATGTTTTATTCTTTCAGATTTAATAAACTAGAAGTTGGTGCATTTTGGTCAACTTTAAGACCAAGTGTTACCAGATATGGCCTTTGAGGATTGTAAAATGACAAACAGAAGCATAATTTTCTTATATACTGCAAAACAGTGTTTCTAAAGCCAAACTTTATGTAATTCAATAGTATTAAAATAAAGGACTCATTAAACAAAGTACTCAGCTTATCTATTTGTTGAAGTGAGGGTATTTTCTAATATGCTCAAAGGATAAAATTAAAAACTAGCATAGATGCAGGACAAGGAAGCTTTCTGACATTTTAATTCCACACCATGAGCAAGCAACATAACCCCCACTGAAGACATTGAACAAATGCAGAAATCCTGTAAGAGCTTGTGATGCCCAGCTCATGTCACATTCTAGCTACATGCCCCTAGAAACCAGTGCTTACAGCAGTTCAGCCATTTAGTGCACACAGCTACTCCAGCACGTTCATATGCTGGTAGGCATTAACTTCTGTGAAGCTGCAGGACTGATCTATTAGGTTACAAGTACAATTATATTGATGTAACTAGTGTCATGCTGACAAGTACAATAATTTATTAACTGTACAGTTCAACTGATTCAAATCCTGCATGAAGACTAAGCCTAAATAAAGCTGTCCAGAGCAACTTCTCAGCTTGACATTGCCTTCACCTGCCCAAGCAACACACCTTAAAATATCTTACAAGTGGAAATGGAAAGTAGGTTGCTAAAGCTGGCCATGGCAACTTGACATCACCAGAAAATTCCCCTACACAGTGCTTCGCCCTTTCAGAGCTACTGCAGTCACTAAACCAATACAGAAGGAACGAATTAGTATGAAAAGCCCATACTGAAGATGGATCTGGCTCATCTCTATGTGGCCATTTCAGCTAATTTTTTTTCAAGAGTTAAAAGAATTTCTCCTGTCAGACTTCAGTGCATGTCTCAAAAATGTGTGTGAATGGTGTTTCTTTCATTTGGCTACGTAAGTCAGCATGTTTTACATTCACTATGTTTATAAACTGTTTTGGTGATACATACCTGGTTTCCATCAATAGCATAGTCATACTTGGTTGCATACACCTTCCCCACAGATACGGCAATGGCATAAGCAACAATAGCAATGGAAAAGGAGGCTGCTACCATCTGGGAAAACAGGCTGACATTTGGAGGCTCAGGAGGCAAAAATCTAGCATTTAGAAAATATATTAGTGTTACCAACTTTGATTGAATTATGTTCTTACCAGAACTGTCAAGGAGTTTGAGGCAGAGGCATACAGGTTGCTTATAATATGAAGTGTAATGTTTCAAGTTAATAAAAAGGTGGAAACAGCCCATTGACATACAGAACATGCTTATCTAGCTCACCACAGCCCAAATCCTGATGCTATTAGTCAGCAACAAAGCTCCCATTGTTCTCAGCATGGCTGAGATTTGGCCTTATGATAGCAAAGTGAAAAACTACATTTTTTGAAGCATCAAATAAAGGATGTATTGAATAGTATGATGAATTACATAATTATGTTAATGACACTTCATACTATTGTTAACATATTTCTTCAGTAAGACCTCAAAAGCATTTTATCCCCTACTGTGTTTCCACACACAATTTTAATTAATTAAGCCCTGAATACCAAAGGGAATGTGAAGGTTACTACTGTGAAGTGCACCGAATCTTTCAAGTGAAAGTCTCTACCAGTGTAATCCTCAACATCCTTGCTCCTATGAGTATGGAAGTGACAAGGCTGATTGGGATAACAGAAGCAGCATGAATATGAACCACAGTGGGATAACTCAGGATTACAGAAATTAAATCTATGCAGAATTTCTTTATCAAAAATCCTTTTTTTTTTTTAAACCATTTTCCATATTCCTCTAGTCACTTCATGAGCAGGAAGCAATTAATTTTAACATGGACTTCATGAATTAGATGGGCATTCCTAAGCCCATTTTACAGAAGAAGGAAAACTAGGCAACATATTTAGGTGGCATAATTGATAGAGCCAGCAGTAAAACTCAGAAAATCTCCAGATCTGGGTTCCAAACTCAGGTTACCACTCTCAATGTTTCTTTTATGCATTTTCTCTTACTACTGTCATTTTTAGCCAATTAAAATAATACCTTTTTCCCACAAAACAAAGACACTCACCCTCTTGGAATGCTCTTAACAATGCCTGCATTGTATTTTTTTTCCAAGTCGGCAGCATATGAAATGCCAGTGGCTACTATTGTCTGTAATAAAATAAAACAACTGTTATAAGACTTAAAAAGAGTTCCTGTCTTTCTGTAAGTAGACCCATCCATTTTATCTGTTTTAAGCTTTTGTTATGCCCCTTTGCTTACCACAATAACTTCTATTGGTATAGGTATAGGTATCTTGTGTTTGAACCGATCGTTTATTTCTTTAACTACCATGCAGACAAAAATGGTGAGGAGTCCAGCAATAAGATCTGCAATGTTGGTGGTACCAATTCTTTCAAATGTTTCAACAAGAGTCTGAAAAATAAAAATTACATCATAAAACATGCCCATGTCCTCTTGAAGGATGTGCAAATACGCATGAGATGATTCAGATGCATGGGGTTTTGGAGAAGGCCAAGCAACTTCTTTGTTCAGGCCTGAAGAAGCCTGAGGATAATGTATTGCCAAGGTGCTCCAGAATCAGTAAAGGGATTTAATAAGGAATTTAATGGAAAAAGCATAACTGCAAGAATTGTCTGCATAGGGGGCTTCTGCTTTTCCGCTTTTCCAATTTTTAGGCAATTAATACTAAATAAAAAGAGTTAACTCCCTACCTGTATTTTACCTCTACCTGTATCAGAGCAAGGAAGGGAAGATCTGTAGCTTCTTCACTTTGACAAATAGCAAGGGAGATCCTCATTTTCCTAAAGAGAGCTAGCAGACCCATGGGCAAAGCTCTGGTTCACTACATGGCCAGTACATGTGGTCTGTGCATTACTTGGTTCCTATTTCCACTGCTGACATACAGAGAATGAGTGTGAACACACAGGTCCTACCAGGCTGTGGAGAATCCTGCATTTCAGAAAAGCAGTCACTAAACCTCACTCCACACTACATTGACCCTCCCAGCAGAGTTCAGCCCCAGACTGGAGCACTCACAACTGGGCTGCAAGAGGCAGCTCCCTTCCCTACTCTTCCTGTGCCCTTTCTTGATCCTATTGTTTATTACAAGTAATTGTACAGAGAAAACATGAAGGGATAATTACAGGAAAGTCACAAATACTCCTCTGTCCTCCTCCTAAGCATCAGGGTAGTTCTCACTTGCCTCCTGTCCCCAAGAAAATGTAATTATCCCATGCATGTAATGTAATGTGAAAATGTAATTATCCCATGCATAATGAAGCAGCTGTAACAGAACGATCTGGTAGAAAAGGGATTAGAAGCAGACTTCTTGCATCCTGGTTAGCTCCCACAGTAATGAGCTTTTGGTTAAGAATGGCTGACCACCTCTTGCACTGCTTCACTTCACAGGGGAACAGTAACTTCCTAACTTTGGTTGTGGATTCTGCTAATGTTGGATGCTTGGTGTTGCAGTTTGTTAAACAACACTACTGAAGCAAGTCCAAAACTTGCTGAAGCAGACATAGCAAATCACTTGGTTGAACAGACCAGAAATAACAATTTCTTTGCTCCACATGCACTTGCAAACACATTGACCTGGCTCACCTGTAAGAACACAGAAACTTTGAACTTTAACCTAAAAAGTCAGCATCCCACTCAGGCTTGCTGGAGCTGGAAGAACCATGTAGGTAACTTTAAAAAGTGTATTATACTTAATGTACCATCCATTCAATAAACACAAAAAAAGAGATGGAAAAAAATGCTGGAATAACAAGTCCATCATTCTGCCAGGTCTGCTGTAGGGTGTATTTTATAGTACTTTGTCTCATCTAACTCCGCTTGTTCTGAGGGAAAGAGTTTTCATTAATTCTGGAAAGGCCTATAAGATAATACTTTTTTACCCCCACAAATAGTCCTCCAGATTTCTTTTTTAATTTTTACCTTGCTGTATATAGTTATATTCATCCTATTATTGGCAATTTAGATGTCTGTTGTATTTTTGCTAGTCTGGTTGCCAGAACTGGCGTGTAAAATCTCCAAATACATTTTTTTTTCCTAGAATAGCCTTTTAGAAAACTGCTATTCTAATATGAAGTGCTATGGAAGATCTAAAATACTATGAACCTGTATAGTTTTATGCTGAAGTCCATGACAAAACTCTGAATAATTTTCCTGGGAAAGGATACTATTCTTTAATACAAGACCTCCAAGAATTCAGTATTTCTGTAATGTAGCCAAAATATTTCTCCATTTGGCCATTTTTTGTAAAATCAACAAATGGAGTTGTGATAGTAACACTCAGCCTCGCATTTGCTAACCAACAGGTACCTGGCCAAAGGGTGGGAATCTGTATCCTTTAGGTATTCACATGCATGGCTACAGGGTGAAATGGAGAATGATGCCCTTTACCAGAATGACCTGCTGGTTTAAGTGTAAAGAGCCTTGGGACTGGCCAGCTTTGGGAGATAACCTGACAGTGTCAATAAATGATCAAACGTCCTTCACAATAAGTGAGAAAGCAAGGGAGGGACAAATTTGTAGTCTCCAGAAGTGAAGAACTGTTTTGCTGGATAATCACATTTAAACTTTATGTGACAAAGTGCTCTGTCTAAGAAAGACTTCAAGATGGAAATTAGACTTTCTGTCTGGGGAACCCCAAAAGCAGCTACTTAGAGTCCCACAGCTATAAATAAACAGCTGCAGATCTTCATTAATTTAAGAACTAAATTCATGCCCTACACTTACCACCATATCTATGAACCATCCCTGGGTGAAATGGAAGCAGAAGATAAGTAATTATATAAAAATATCTGTCATAAACCAAAGCAGATTAGAAGGGCATACTTACATATATTATGGAAAGGACACCATTATAATTTTTAGTTGAAACATTCAGAACTATTTTCAATTGTGACACAAGCACTTGAAAAGCAGCTGCAGTTGTGAATCCCCCAACTAGAGGATCTGCAAGGTACCTCACAATAAAACCGATCTGGAGGACTCCAAATATAACCTGGAAAAATCATGAAGAATAACAGCTTGTTAAATAACTAGAACGTACACTTTTATTTGGAGATTTCTTATGCTTTGTTTTTTCTCTTTGTTGATGCAGAGTCTTAGGACCATATTTCCCTCATTTCAGCCTAGTGTAGCTTAGTATCATCCATCCAAGGAAATAAAGGAGACCTGAAGAAACGTGTGAAAGGAAGCTCTAGGATATGCACCATTTAGTACTCAGTTTCATGCAGGTCTTCTGGTCTGCAATCACAGGGCTATTCTGTTCTCTATGCTCCCAGCAATGCTGTCACAGACTCTGTGCAGGATAAGAAGCTCTTAAAAGACTGCATTACTTTTCCTCCATTTTTGTGTTTTACTACAGGAAAATGTCTGACTGCCCTAGTAGGTATTTTCCTGCCATTAACATTACAGCAGTGTCAACCTTGTGTCTTCAAGTCAACTATTTTACCTGTAAAATTCCAACCAGGAATGTGAGAGTACTAGCAATCAGCACTCTCTGTGCATCTCTGGATTCAGTGTCTATCAGTGTCCCAGTACCATTAGTCCCTGTAGCATTACTGACTTCTATGAGAAAATTCTCATCAGGGGCCATGCTCAATACAACAGATCCCACCATCAAACTGACTACTGGGAATGGACCTGCAATGACAAACAGAACACACTAAAGTTTAATACACATTGAAAAAAAGCATATATCAGGCTAGGCAAGAAATTCTAAGTCAGAAAAACCATCTTGTAATATTCTAATTGGGGTACATTAATAGTATGAAGGGACCAAGCACTGCAGACACTGCATACATGACACAAAAATACTGCACCTTCTTTAAATACTGTTCCTTCTTTAAATAACTTACATTGTACATACAGGTAGAGGTGCAGTTTCATGCTTTGCTTAAGCCAATTTAGGGCTCTACCAAGGCCAAAAGGGGCAGCATGTTCAGCATGCTCCAATCATCTCCTTTGTATCAGCACCACAACCAGACAAGACAGATCACCAATCCAGGTGAAAGCAATGTTTGTTTATTTAAGTTTTGGATTTTGTTTGCTTGCTTGCGTTTTTTTGGTAGGTTGATTTTTTTGGGTTTTTTGGTCATGGTTACTTTTCAGCTGATCCAGTGTGCCACATGGTCAGGGATCCCAACACCACGGTTGTGGCAGGAACATGATCTAGTTGGTAGGACCACATCTTTTGGCAGTATTGTGCTATTACATTGGCTAAAGATGACTGAAACTATACTGTGGGCAAGATACAGAGAAAGTGATTATTGTGCCAGCAAAATACAATCTAAAAGTAATCATATTTGTTGCAGTTATTTACTAAAATTATGCAGAAAAGGAAGATGTCACGATATGTCTTAAGAAGGTTAAGTTAATTTTACAGATACCTTAGAGGACACTTCTGGAATAAGAACACTGGGAAAAGCATAAAAAAGGAGTGTTTGATAATCTAGAAAGTAGGAATGCTTTAAGTAGACATAGGTAGACACAACAAGCCAGATCTGGATAGAGAATGTGAGGTGCTTGGTAGAGTAGGAAGAGGCTAAAAAAGTTGAGAAAACATACAGAGGCATTTGATGCAGCAGAGAAGAAAGTTGGTGAAAAAGGGTAGTATCATGCCAAAGCTCTGAAAGGAGAAAACAATGTGTTCTTGGTAGATATGAACAAGGAAAGACTAGATTTGTTAGAATGAAGAAAAAGGAACTTCACTGATCAAGCTGTAACAAGACTTTTAAATGTGAGAACTGACAGGAAACAAACCTTATATTCTAAAGAAAGTATTCAGAAAGAATCAACAAGGTTTACCCATGGCCTTGATGAGGACCTAGAGTGAGGCTGGAGTGGATACACAGGTTCTGGGTCTCCACAACAGGCAAGAAGATACTGTCCACAGTAATCAGAAAAGGATGCAGCAAGTAAGGCTTGTAGAGAAGACTAAAAGAGCTCTGTTTTAGCCATCTTGAGCTTTAGCTGATAGACAAAATGTCTGTCATTCGTACTGCCTACTGAGGCCTTGATCTTGTGATTTCTTGCATAGAGTGTAGCGAAAGACAAGATTAAACTTCAGCAGAAATTCAAGCAAAAAGTAGGGGCATAACTGAAGTTAGCTATTATGCACAATTGCCTGTATAAAGAAGAAATAAACCTTAATTTCCCCAGATCCACCAATATTAATATTCACCATAGCAAATTTGTTTCAGAAAGTATTATACTGTATGAAATATGAATGTCTGCAGTAAGGATTAACACTTTGTAGTAGATAATTCACTGTAACTTGAACACATGCAGTTACCAACTGAGATGTGCCTTGATGTTCCCAGGAAAAAGTATGTCAGGATGGGGAAAAAAGCAGAATAGAGACCATATCCAACGGGGACTGCAACCAGCAAAGCATATGCCAAACCTGAAATGATAGATCATCAAAACATCACATTTGAAATCTCTCAGAAATCTACCATCCTGTCTAGAATAGACTTTCAGAAAGATTTACTGTTTTTTTCCAGATGCAATTTAGAATGTGTTTTGTCTGTAAATCAGTTGCAGGCACACATGTGAGTATCAATGACTGTAAATGATTGCATATCCCGTGCTGGTAGTTGGATGAGTAAGTACTGAAAGATGTTCCTGTATTTGCATAGCCCAATACACAGGCTGAGATAGGAAACTTAAGTGGGGAACATTGTTGCAAGAGTCTGTGCCTCTTGAGAGAAAAGGGGGATATGAGAAGGTTCCAGTTACAGGCAGAAATTTCAAGCACAAGACTCTGAATTATTGCACTACACATATGCTTCAGTATCTTCAGCTCTCATGAAAACGGGGCCACTACTTTTCCCAGTAGCAGCTTAAAAACTAATTACCAATGTAAGTCATAAATTTGAGAGCCTTGGTTCTTCTTCCTTTGCATACCCGTGCAAGCTGTCAAATCCAGCAAACAATTAAAGAAGTTGCCTTCAGAATCATATCCCAGTTAGCCCACACTGCAGAGTATAATATTCTGTTTCAAAGATTCTCCAAAACCTGTCAGAATTCAAACAACTGAAGTCCCGGTCATACTACTGTGACTGATGGGAGGACTGCAAGCAACACATATAGTTGCTGGGAATTAGGGACTTCAGGGACCTCAAGATCACAGAAGCCTCTTCTTTTTGCAAATATTTTGACCAATTTTTCCTGTAATGCATGTTTTAAAATTTCAGATTTTTAAAAAATTATGCCTAGGTTTAGATTTGCACTAATTTGGGCTTTTTCCCTCTTTTCTACTTTTTTTTTTCTTTTTTAATGCATAGGTGGGAGACCAGACAGTATATTTCAGAAAATGGTTTTACAAACGGATTCTAATTAAGAGGAAATCAGGCCACTGAAAAAAAATAAATGAGGAGGTTACAGTAAGAGCATAATAGCTGTTGTAAGTAATATGAAAAGTCCATCTAGCCCAGTTCATTTTAAAAAGGCACAGGGATCCTGTAACTGTGCCACTACCTTCAGCAAAGATCTTCCAGCTCTGACACTCTCTTCAGAACTTTCTTCGGGAAAGAATCACTTTCTTTATTTCTCAGGTCACCCCCTGCCTGGGGCAGAAGTTTGTAATGCTTTTTTTCTGCCAGTCCCTGCCTTTCTAGCATGCTCCAAGGGAACAGACAGGAGGGAATACTTGTGGCTAATCGGGAATGCGTAAACTGCTTTCTTTGTTCTTAATGTAAATCTTTGTTCCCTTCTGCAAACACTTAATTTCCATTGAGGGAAAGTGTGGGGTTGACACAGCTAGTTTTGTCTGCTGCAGTCCTGAAAAAATTGTGAAAATAGTATAAGAACTCTATTGAGATGAAAGAAATTAGTGTGGTGGATTTGTCAGAGTTATAGTCAGTCTTGTCTAAGACAGATGCTGCCTCAGGCAGGATGGCTCTGACCTCTGAGTCTTCCTTAAGTAGCTTATTTTAACTAATTTCAGCTTATTTCTGCCACTTTCCTATTTGTTCATCTACTGAAAGCTTTACTAATAAATGGAATAAGGAAGTAAGGAAAACTTAATACTGCAAGCCATGTACTGTAAATATCCATCAAGTTTAATTTTTTTAAAAATGTGAATACATCACCACCTCCTTGAGGGTTGTCTTCTGCACAGACCTGAACAACCTTATGAGATGAATTTTAAAGAAGAGTGGATATAAAGGTTGCATTATTTTAGGGGAATAACTAGACTTTGTAGGCAGTTACAGGAGAAATACAGGCTTAGACAACAGAAGAAAGAGAAGTAAGACCACACAACCTATCTGATTTATCGCAATGTAATTAAAATTTTAAATACCAAAATGAATACCCTTTGAGTAAAATGCCTGGAAGAAAAGTTAAATACATCTTAACAGCACATCACAGGAAATTTAAATCTTCTAGCCAAGGAAAGAAAAAAGAATAAATTAAAACCATAAATTATTTATTGCAAAATAATACCTAATATCTAGTATTAAATAACAAGCCTCAGATTTGTAACTCCATCTGCATAACGTCCCTGTGTTCAGCCGGCTCCCTTATAGGAACGTCCTGGGGAACGCAGCGCCGGCGTGCCTGGCTTTACCTTGCAGGGTGGCAACGAGGCCGGTGCTGAGCCCCGAGATGATGTCGCTGACCAGCCACTCTTTCACCCGGTAGTTGGGCAGCCACTCCAGGATGGGCAGAAAGGACTTGGCAATCTGAAAGGCCCTTTTCCTTGAACATCTGCGAGAAAACAAGTGATGAAGACACCCCCCCGGCGCTGCAATTGGAGCGCCCAAGAACCCCAAAGCGACAAAGAGCTGAGCTGATGCACATTTAAATTTAAAAGGCAGTGAGTGTCACAGTCCTGTCTTCCAGACAGCGACGGGGCACGTACAGGTGTCAAAAGCGCGCTCCCTGAAGGAAGCAGCCTGTGGGCAGCTGCATACGCAGGGGAGCAGGGATGTGTCTGCTCGCGGTCTGGCGTGTGGGGCACTTCATCCCTCGGCGGGTGGAGTTTGTGGGCGCCGGGACCGCGCCTCCGCCGGCGCCCCCCGGCTCCCTCCCGCCGCACGGACCCACCTGCAGGCCGCCTGCGCCCGCTCGCGGAGCGTGGGCGGCAGCGGCGGCCGCCGCTCGTTCTCCTCCTGGAAGCCGGGCTCGCTGTAGATGGGCCGCGCCACCACGTAGGGGCTNCCCTGCCGCAGCCGCATTTATACGGCCGCCCACGGCCCGGCGCTTTATTTACGGGGAAACAGAGAGACCCGGCTCCAGGCCGGCCCGGGCGACGCCTCCGTCCGCCCTCCCCCCGCCGCACCGGTGCCCCCTCGTCAGCCCAGCTCGGGCCGGCGCTCCCCGGAGCGACCGCCCCGACAGCGCCCGTCCCCTCGGGCGGGGGCTGCACTTCAAAGGCGGCGGCCCGCGGGCAGGCGTCGGGGGAATGACTCTGGGGCGTGCGGAGCGGGGCTGGCTGCACGCACACGAACCCCGCCGACAGGTGATGGCCTCTGTCCCTCAGCAGCTGCCCCTCAGAGCCACCTGCCCGCCGGCGGCCGGCCCAAGTGCTCGCTGTTAAGGCGAGCCTGAGGGAGTGAGATAGGACCAGCACTCCGTGCTTGGCCCGCACGGAGGCCTCCTTAGAGTTCCCAAAGCCCTGCTGCGTCCCATGACCCAAGTTTTGGAAATCATCTCTATGCATAGATAAAAGTGCCTACTAAACAGCATCTGCTCTCCAAACCATCCCGAGCTCACCCAGGAGCCTCATTGGGAAGACGCGGCTCAGGGCCCGCAGGCTCTTTGCGTCACACCTGAAAGGAAAGAAGGTGCCCCAGGGATGCAGCTTCTGGTTTGCTCAAGGAGGCTCGTAGGGAATGAGCTCCTTGGCAGCCCTGCTGTAATTTAGGATTAGAGATACGACTGGGGCTGAAGAAGTCACTCCTGCATGCTGAAAACTGCTGGGTACATTTCAGCTCTTCTACCTTACCTACAGAAGACAACCTAGCAAAGATCTCGCAGGAGTGAAGCGAAGCACGTGTCCTCCTCACCTAGGAGACTTCTTGAAATAAGAATCAGTGCCAGTGTTTCAGCCAACACCAAAGAGGTGCTGAGGGCACACACTGAGGGTACAGCATCAAGCAAAATACTTGTTCAATGAACTACTCAGGCATGGAGTCATTTTAAAGGGATTAAGTATAGTCCTAACTTCAGACATGTTGAAGGCAGCATTACTAAACTGCAAAAAAGCTATTTGCTGGAATTACTTTTTGTAGGGTTAACACAGTCCAGGTTTCCTAATTCTGCAACTGGCTTCCCCTCTGCTGCACTGTAAGGAAACCTGGGTAAACTGCTGAACTGTTTTGATCTGAGCAATGTTGTATCCAGCACTGCGGCAGCCAGCCTCCCAGAACAAGTCCCAGTGTTTTGTAGAAACGTCTAAGCATGGCACTCAAGTCAGTAAAAGCTGCCTTGTTCTAGAGGAACAAGGAAAGTAGTCTGATATAAATGTTACTTAATCCAGGGTGGGAAAGCTTTCAAATTTTCTCATTAGCAGATAATACTATGGGGAAATGGAAGTAATATTGGAAAAGACGTACTAGACATATACTACAGCACATACTGAAAATTGAGTTGGCATCAAAACTGAGTAATGTATTAGGTTAGAATCCACTCTCGATAAAAATGGAGTATTGCAAAAAGCAGTTTTAAAAACTCACTTTGAAAAGCTGTTGTGGTAACATCATCTTAGTTTGAAAATTAATACAAAGACAATTACTCCAGCAAGTATAATGGCTTCTAGGCTAATCATTAAAGCAAAGAACAGCAAAAACATTTGCAGGAACCCAATGTAGATGCGCTACACTTATCACATAAACTCAATTTTCAGGACTGGCTATGTATTATGTATTATTTTCTCCTAGAATACCCACAAAACTACAATTATCTTATTATTTGCATAACTTGGATTTTAGAGGAAAACTGCTTGATATCAAGAAGACACAATACTGAAGAAATAATTAACACAGGAAGGTCAGAAGAATCTGAATTGACTGTAACACTCCTGGAAAATTTGTTTCCTGCAGCACGTCTGCCTGAGCAGTACTCCAAACTTCAGCACCTCCGGCGATGAGATGCTGTAGGACCTGTAGGTCACATACAGATGAGAACTCTGTAGGACCATACATATTGGCAGGACAGAAGTATGCAAGTTCAAGGACAAGAGGTTTCAAGAAAAAAAAATCTCCATTTTTGTAACCAGAATTTGAAAAGACAATTGTTTGAGGAAGAAGCTAAAGACTAAACCCTAGCTCAGAATGGACCCCATACACAGAGACACATCTCTGTCAGATCAGATGCAATGTGTGTCTGGACTGTGATGCAGCTGACCCCACTCAGGATGCATTTCCCTCCCTTTTACCCTTCAATCTAGAAGGTAGGCTCTTCATTGTTCAACTTTAGCTTTTTTATTTGGTTGGGTGGGGTTTTTTGTGGAGGGTCTTTTGTTGGTTTTTTTTTTGGGGGGGGGGTGTTTAGGGTTTTTTTAGCTTGAAATCTGCATCAGTTCTCTGAATCCTTTTGTTTACCTTACTATTTGCTATTATTTTCTAATTAGTTCATGTTCACTTTGTACTTGGTATGAAACAAACAACCTAGGACAGATACACAGCCTGTTTCCAAGACCCCTACTTCACTGTATGCTCTGTTTCCTTTGACCTTTAATGCCTAAGTCATGTCTGGAAAAGAATCAAAGCCCAAGATTTTGTCTTTACTGGCCAAGAATAACAGTTCCTCTCTTCCTTCCTCTCACATTGTCCATTCCATACTCTGTTAAACGCAGAAAGAAAGGAATAGTTCAGCACCTTCTTCCATAGTCACAGGAACAGGGATTTAAACCTCACACTTACTAAGATGTAGCATATGGTCTCACCACCCAGGTGAGAAGTTACTACACTATCTTGCAAAACACAATTATCACCAAAGCTACTGCCTCTTCTGGCTGTGTTTTCAAAGACAAGAACAAATCAAATCACGCTACACGGTCAGTCTGATCTCAAGCAGCAAGATAAAGGGTTAAAGCTACAGGTATTTATGTTGAGAGTCTTGCGGACGTGCTTTTATGACAGCAGTCATTGGTGTCCAATTTCCAGACGAGTTTGCGAGACTCTTCCCATATTCATATTCCCTAGTAGCTGGTTTTGGCATCTCCTCCCTTCCAACAGACACACTAGAGCTAATATCTCACTCCTACTAGTCACTAAACACAGTGGGGAGGTTCCCACTCACTAAACCCTGGTGCACCCAAGTGTGTTTGAGAATCCAAACAGCCCAGATGTGCTTCATGCAAACCAAGACCACCTTGGCACAGTCCTGCAGGGAATCCTTTATCATAAAAAGGATTATATATGTATAGTCTGCTTCCCTCTCTGCTCAGCTCTCCCAAAGCTGGAGGTGGAATAGCAAACTCTTTTCAGGGCACTTGCCCTTGCAGGTGGTAATAAAACTTCCTTTGGACCACAGCTGCATTTCAGAGTGGACACAAAACTACAGGGACTCATTTTCCTGACAAATACACTTTGCAATGCTTGTCCCTATTTGTACATTACCTCATAAACAAAACTCAAGTACTACATTTTATAATAGAAAATAAAATATTCCACACTATTCCTGAACTGAGGATGCTCAGTTCTAGAACTGTATTTTCAGACATTCCACAATTAATGCACACAGCAATAGGCAGCACAGAGTACTGAACTATTGGAATGACGTAACTGAGAGCTGATTTTCCAACTTATCTGTAAAATGACTAGTATTAATTTGTTAACAGGACCCAGATTACTGCTGACAGTGGGATAAGCACTGTCCAAAGGCAAGGCAAAATGAGGTTTTCTGTCCCAAAAAGCAAATTCAGAATTTCAAGAACACTCGAGAATTGAGGCAGCCACGCAGTACTTTTACATGTACTTCACATTTGGAAAAACAAATGTTATTTCAGTGCTGAGAGAAAAGCTGAGCTTTCACCCTTTACAAGAAGCTAGGAAAGCACAGTGTCTTCTCAATGAGGCTACGTAGCCAGGGACTACTGTGGCAGCAAACACACAGGGAGAGCTCATGCAAAGGTACATTTTCAGAAAAGACACTGCACTATTTGTGTTATTAAGGAAGATGTATTGTCAGTTGTTCGTTGCAAAAACAGAAACAGGGAAAAACATCCTGCCTAGCTACAGGTGCTTTCATTTAGGGTAACACCAAAGCATGCAGCCAGGTTTGTTAATATTCAGGTTAGCTCTCATGCACCCACCATGACCTCACTGCTTTCTTGACTCAGCAGAAAAAGGGGTTTATGAAAAAAATATGGAAACACCCATCAAATTTTTTTTGAAAGCTACTATCAGTTAAACCTGTGCACGTATCTGTGCAAAAATCTCTCCCATGCTTCCCCACCGAAGTACAGAAAATGCACATTTCTACTTTTGTATAGAAGGAAAAAAGACTCCAAAACAACCAGGCAATTACTTTGACATTATTTAGAGTATAAAGAGCTCTGAATTCTTACTTCTGGAGACATACTCAGAATAAATTAACTGTCCAACATGAGTACAAAAGTGATTTTGATTCCACCAGTATTAGTGGAGATTTAACTTTTTTCAACTCTTTCCCACACCACAGGCACATGTGACCAAAAGCTGACCTAACAGCCTGAAAGATCAGGAGATAAAAGCATGAAATTTTAAATTATTTCCCTGTATATCAACCATAACTTAAAACATTGCCAATGAGAGAACTGTATTTAAAGTTGATCAACCCAGACTCCCACAGGCCCTGAAAGCATATAATGTGAAACAATGCAAAAGCAAAGTATTCACAAGGATTTGCCATCTACTAGAATTTCCAGATACACTATTTAGACTTAAAATTTTACAAAACCCCTTTCTTCTTTCCAAAAATACGAGTTCTACATAGCAGATACTACACAGTCATTTTAATCTGAGTAACAAAAGATTATTTTTCTGTGAACAAGTCTGGGACTCGAAAGAGCTGGGAGTGTGATAATGCAACTCAGTCAAATGTGTGTGACCATCCACAATAGACAAGTACAAAAATGATGATGGTTATACTCTGTGACAGGGAAACCTGACAAAGGATCCAAGTAATGGACCCAACAGAAGAAGTGAACGAAGGCAAAATACAAAGTCTGTGTGTTTAAGGAATCTCTAACGAAGGGAACGTTTCCCTGTGGCCCAGTATCAAGGTTTCCTGTGTAATGTATTACAGCATGTGGGTATCATCTGTTGAATGCATGTTGCATGTCTGAAAATACCCAGCCTGATTTCAGCTCCAAGGGAACAGTGCATACCACCCTGCACTCCTTCATACTTCAGTCATGCTCTGTAGCAAAAAACTGTGTAAAGCATTCAGAGTTCCTTCTCAAAGAGAAATACCAGTACTATCAGTGCATTCAGAGTTACCCATTTTTTATTCCATGCTATTTTTTAAGATAAATTTTTAAGGATGAAGAGCACAGTGCATAGTATCATTCACTGTAAGCTTCTAATTTTCTACCCAATTATCTACTTATACTAGCAGAAGAAATGTTTGAAATTTGAGTAGTTAACAGTAAATAATAAGCAAGACTTACTTGCTTTTGTTCGGTGTCTTTAAGTAAGTGAGGAGTTCTGTTCTGTCATTAAAACCACCACTTGTTGTTATAGGCTCCAAGGCTTCCAACCACAGTCTTTGGATCTGACTGGAGATAACATTCCACCACAATTTAAAATATTTCAGAAAGGGGTGGGGGAAAAAACCAAAGATGCATTCAACTGTATCTTCAAAATGTGTAGGCAGGTATGAAAAATCTGTAACATTTCCTGGAAGTTTTTATATGAATAAAAAAAATCTCGAGTGTCACAGAATCTCTGAAAACACATTCTGTACTACTTCAGAAAGGATAAAGTATTTTTTAAAAACATATGCACTCTTATTTAATATGGTATGTTATTATGCCTTATACTACTTGATAAGCTGTGTTTAAATTCTAAGTTAACAAATCCTATTTCCAGAGCAATCAAAATTATCACTATGAAGACTGTATTTTCAAGAAGAGTTAAACATCACCAAGTTAGAAGTATATTTTTTCCTAGTGCATAACTTTTAACTATGATGAGACAGTATATTGGGGGAGATTTTACAAGAATAAACCCAGAAACCATGAACGTAAACAATCCCTTTAATATAACAAACATATTGAACTTTCAAATATAAACTGGAACCAACTAACAAATAAACTCGAAACAACTTTCTGAATACCAAAAAGGTCTTACGCAAAACAGTGCACATTTATTTGAGGTATTGTATCCATGAAAACAAAACAAAACAAACCAAACTATCTACATTTAAAAAGATTTTTTACTTAGCAAGGCAAAAGAAGTTAGGTGGTACATAAGGAATAAACAAATGTAAACAGTGTAAAAATAAAGACTGCTAATACCAGCCAACCCAAGACTGAAATAAAGAAAAATAAACCAGAGGCATGCAAAATATTGTTTGTTAAAATACACTCAAATCCATGTGGCTAAAGTGAAAGTCACAAGCTAGTGAGGTGGATTTAGAAATGCCGTTTGTCTTTTCTTTTCCTTAGATTGATTGTCATTCAGTTTTCCACTGACAAAAAGCTTTCAGCCTTCTTCAACCCACCGGGAACTGAATTTTTAAGACTCCAAACAGGTGCTGCAAAGGAGGTTTAAGTAACTGTGTTTTTATGATCGAGTGTGATATACAACCTCACTCAAATGCTACAAGCAAATGGTGATCTGTTACCATTACGGGAGGCAAAAGCTTGGAAAACAGTCAGGTTGCTCCAGGTGGAGTTGAAAGATTTTTGAGTTTCTCCTCACGAGAGCAGTGACAAACTCCATAGTAAATCCGGTAAGCCACTTAACATTTTATTTGCAACACAGAACATTTTGGCAACCAAGATGTATTAGAGGAACATGAATAGTGACCTGCAATGCATGTGCTTTCCAGAAAAATCAAGTTTTGTTTCAGGTATGCATCAGGAACATCAACAGCACAAGACTTTTCTCATTCAAGCAACTGTAGCGATGCCATCTGTCTTAGATGCACTTACAGGTCTTTCTTATCTTCTGCCTGATTTAAACTTTGCTGTAAAGAGACAGATTAAAAATAATTTAAGTTTGGCAAGATCAGAAACCATTGACTCCAGATGCTGCATTCTGCCCCTTTGCAGTCACACCTGATTTGTTCACCATACACCTAAGTTGCAGTCCCATCAACACTACCCCACACCACACCCGAGCTTCTGCTGCCCACAGCCAAGGCTGGGCAGCCTCGTTCTGCTCCCTTTGGTGCTACAGCTGAGCTGTGCAGCAAACCCAGCAGAAAACACTTTCTGCTATCAACTGATTTATTCTTGGGAGCTGCATTTACTGTGTGCTCAGTACCTTCTGTTCCTTCCACCCAGAAGATGGTGAGGATGTGTGTTTTAGACCACAAGTCTGTTAGAAATGCAGCAGGACTACTATGGCTCATTACACAGGGAAGCACAACAAGGCCAGGCCATGCATGGTGGTCTTGAACACAGAGATCAGTTGAGCAATCTCTGCAGGAGTACAGGGTGAGGCTGGGAATGAGTAAGTGGTTTCACAGAGTACAGGAAAGAAAGATTATAACCAGGTCAAAACTGCCTTTTTTTATTAATACAGGACTGAACAACTCTTCTAGAAAAGCAGGACACCATAATTTTAACCATCATTTATTTTCTCCCAAGACCACTACTTATAAAAAGGCTAGCTTTCATTTTTACTGAATTTTGCTCAAGACAGATGTTAGCCATGGAGCATATGAACACCTGTGCAACAAATTAAATTGGGAGCACCCACTCCCAGTTCTACCAGAAATAATTACTGTGTATCTTATGGGTATTATAGCCATGCACATAAGAAACTTGACCAAACAGCTATTTGAACTTCTGCTTAATATGGGGGTTTTTTAAAACTATTTTGTACTTCAGTTTGAATTTGATAGTAGCCTGGTTCTGGCCTAGGCTGTTTGTTGGGGTTTTTATCCTCATGTATCAACAGTATTGCAACATTTATAATCAGAGATTGCAAAAGCATGTTTTAAGAGCAAACAAAATAAAATCACTTTTATAAATTATGTATATACTCCCCCCGCCACACATACACACACATCCCCCAATAATTTTCTTAAAGTATTTCAGTTTGATCATCACATGCAAAACTATCTGAATCTTATTTTCCAAGTAACAATAAAATTGAAGCTAATAATAACCTGAGCTTTGTCAACCAAAATGCAAAAAAGAAAATGCTAGTAACTTTGCAAAACAAAATTCTACCATCTTGAAGAAGTTTAAGGAATGCTGCCAATTGTAACTTCATGCTATACTAAAGATTTTGGTAAATTCCCTTGCACAATAAATACTAAAACCAGAATTTTGGTGGTACAATTTCAAAACAGTGCTTGTATGGGGATCCAGAGCCACCTACCTGAAGCTGCTCAAATTCTTTCATCAGATGATCATATTCTTTTCTAAGGCCTTCAGACTGCTTTTTAACTGCAGCCACTTCAGTTTTTGCCTTATGGAAAGCTGTAAAATATCAGAATTGGTGGTTTAATAATTACTTGTACTCCTGCAGTTCCTCAGAACCCTAGATGTACATTAGGGCTCCACTGCAGTAGACAGTCCTTCTTCTAAAAAAAAGCTTAGAATTTAAGACACAGCATCACAGATGGACACAGGAAGAGAAGGTGAGGACAGGGAGTGGAAAGAGAATGGCCAAAGTTCAGAAGGATCAGCACCAGGAACAGCAAGGGCCTGTAAGAAAGGTAGGGGTGAGAGCAATAAACTACTGAAAGAGGTGACTAGATAGTGATGACTACAGTGTTCTGTCACATTGCAGGAGACAGTTCTAGAAAAACAAAACTCTACAACTCCAAATCAAAACTGTCAGACCTCTTAAAACAAAGAGGGAACTCAAACACTGGGCAAGATTTTCACACAGCAACTGAGACCATCAACAAAACATGGTAAGGAGGAAGATAATACATGATTATAGGAGCACAGACCTCACCTTTTCACCCTGTTCTGTATTTTTACCATGCACGAGTTAATTGATTAGCAGCATCAGTTTATGGATGAAATGGTGGTGGGGTGATAGACAACTCTGAACAGTTTTTTAACATGAGAAAAAAGTAGCCATTACTCTACTCCATCTCAACACAAACTGAGATCACATCTATGCTGCAGTACCAAGCAGCCTAGGACTCCACAGGGGCTATTTTACAATGTAGGGTAAAACAGCACAAAGTGTCAGAAAGCCATTAGTCCTAAGCTGTTACATAAGGTCATTTAGACATTTTCATATTCCTCTGCTATAGGTATCTCAGGGATCATTATAGTTCTCTGATGTAGCACCACAGGCACAGTCTAAATTTCGATCTAGTCATGTGAAAACAAAGAAATGTTGCTAATGACCTAACAAGGCTGCCTCATATGGCCACTTAAAAAGTCCAAAAACCAAATCTGATGGTAAAAACAAAAAAAGAGAACATTTGCAAATTTCCTTGTTCCAAAAGTGTGAATCTATCTTTTGACTGTGGGCTCCCAGAGAGAGACTCTTCTTTCCCAGAGACCTCCATGGCACTTAAGAATTGCAGCACCTCTAAAAGCCTGTTTTCAAAAGATAAGGAGCTAGATGTGGTTTTTGTTAAGCACTGAGCTACAAGCAGTCTGGTATGAACCAGATTTCTCTTTGGACGGTAGTTCCTGAAACATCAGGAAATGAGATTTGACCACTCTCCTACATGCAAAAAGGAGAACTCCCTCCCCTAGAATTTCTGCTATTTTAAAGTAATTAATTGGAATGTACAGATGGAAAGTAATTCTCATTTCAGAACTCTGCAAGCAGTTTTCCTGCAACAGGACTTTTACCTACCCTGAAATTCTGATTTACTGGAGTTAATAACACTTTCATCTATGGATCACAACATGATTAAAAATTCATCCCTTCTCTTTAAATCCTTTCTTTCATTTCCATACTCTTCCACAGTTATCCTTCATCCTTTATGTCATTCTTGACAGCACCAATACAAATTTTCTGAAGGTTTTGGTATCTGGAATAACTTGTATATTTCCATACATCTGACAAGTCAAACCCCATTGCATTTACTCTCTCTCTGATCTTGGTACTGTTTAAAATATTCAATAGCAAAATTTGGAAGCAAGTAAAATAAACTTGTGACAATTTGATAAACTCCTGAATTTTAAGTTGTAGACAAAAAACCATATACACATGCTATTTCACTTCTCCGAGAATCTGCTAATTAGAAAGATAAATCTTGCTTTTGTTTGAATATTCTTATACATAGTATAGTAAAAATTATAATACCTCATTTCTGAATAAGTTGTAACTCAGTGGTATTGATCTAATACTGTTTAGTTATTTATAAGCAGCAGCACAGTACTTTAGTTGCAACTAAAAACTACTTTATCTTTAAAACATGAACAAAATATCTAAAAGTATCTACAAATCAAAAAAGCAAACAAGCTACTGCATTGTTTTAATGTTTTGACCAAAACAGATGTATGACAGAAATACCTCACCTAACCCTAGAAGAAGAGAAAGCAAAGAACAGATTGTCCTTTCCACCTGTGTTGGCTATGGACAGAAACCCCAAAACATCAACAAACCACCAAATCCAGACTCATTCCTGTTGGGGCCACACAGTTAAAAGGAGCATCACATCTTTGACAATGTGAATTCCTCAGTGCACCCTGGATGCCTCGTGAAGCACCAGTGTCCACACAGCAGTGCCCAACTCCCCTGTGGCTGCACGAGCACTGTAGTGCAGCCCAGTCCATCAGGTAGAGTTTGTCATATGGATCCTATCACATCAACACGGATCCAGCAGGGAACAGGAGATCCTTTGTGTGCACAATACACTCAGTTATTATTTCTGGCTTCCATCTGGCCTGTTACTTTGCCTCACAGGAGCACAGCAGCTGGACTGGCAGCAAGCAAGCCCCCACAGCTGACACCTCCCACCAAGTCAATGCATGAGCAGGCAGGAGGTGAGGATGCTGCTTCTACTTTAAAGCACCCAATGAGATGAATAATTGTTAAGTTCCAAGCCCAGAATCCAGCCTCAGTACTATGAGAGGTAAGCTATCCTTCTTCATTCCTTCTCCTTCCCTTCAAAGAAAAATCAAGAAACTATTCCTAGAGCAGTGTTTCAATGGAAGACATTTGTGGAAAACTTTATCCCTTTACACTTACGTGTGACTGAAGGTCTATAAATTAATGTAACATGTATAGTCTGGGAAAAGTAGAGAACTTGTCCTTCTTTCACCACATTCTCTGAATCCTATTCCAGGACAGACAGTTTACTTCAGGTTGCTCTGAATTTTACTGATTAAGAATAAAACTTCTCTGAGGAGCTACATTACCACAGTCCAGTAGCTGTAGCATTTCTATGATCTTCTCATTTCAACAAGGATGGGGAACTTAACACTAAAACCAAAACCAAACAGCAACAAAAACAACCAATAATTCTTCAGGCATTCCCTTGCACAATTACTAGTCCTGGTCTGACTAAATCACTTGACTTACAGTGCTTGCTACTAAGGAAACGATCTGGAACTTACATTAGCATTGCTCACAATACAAGCCTACAACCCAAATGATTTGGACTAGTTGAAGAGTAAAAAAGAGCTGTCTCTTAAAAGAGTTTTCAAGTTAAAAAAGAGCTATTCACATTTAAGAATTTAGGCACTGACGGCACAAGAGATCTGCCAACAAATACACTGTAAGGCTGGGAACACAACTCCAGTCAAGCAATTCCACACTAATTCTGAATTCTCTTCTTAAGATATAATGGTTAAGACAGAATTTAAAATGAGCAGGCAGGGCCAAAAAAATTACAAATTTGCTTCAAGTACCTTTTGCAACCTCAAACTAAATTTTGTTATGAAAAGGATCTTACAGCATCTTCGGATGGCATGAACAGCCTTGTATAATAAACCCACGCTTGCTGTATGCAGCTATCTCAATCAATAAATGTGAGTATCAACTCTTGCTGCATGTGACACCTGCAATGGCTCCCACACTTGGTTATCATCTCACAGTTTTGTAAAAAGTAAGGTTAAGTAAGACAGACTTGGTTTCTCAACTTCCCCCTGCCATTGGCTAAATGACAAAGACTGTGGCCAATTCTTTTAACTTGTTTGTTTTTAAAAACTGGAGTGCATCAGTGAAGCTCAATATAGTTTTCATACATGGCACTAGCCTACCCAGCAACAACAAGGCCAAACTGAACTCTCCCTTGCAGCAATAGTTTTATGAAATGTATTCCCAATGTCTGTATGTTTAATACCTTTCTAACATGTAATAATTGTCACATTTAAGTGAGAGCTCTACATCTGTACATGCATACAGTCTCAAATAGCCTACAGTTAGAAGCTATTTCAAAACCAGCCCTCCACATGAATTGTTGCTCTCTTCCTGTCTCCTGCAACACTGTGCAACCATGAAACAAAGAACACTCGTGACAGTCTGTACATGAAACAAACCTCTTTAAAGTATGCATGAAAGTTCCATTAGAATTTCCTCCTGCTCCATTATATGCCTATGACAACAATGTATAAACAGAGTATTTTCAGGAAAAGTTGAAGTTCAAATGCACCTAAATGACTTTGATGAGCCAGTACATATGTCATGAAGCCCTGTTCCTGGCCCAAAAAAAGGACCATTGTAAGGACACAAGGCTTTATGAAACTTCTCTCAGCTCTAACCTCATGCCCAGTTGCAGATATTTTGTTTTGTTGTGGTTTTTTGCATAGTTTTCAAAATCATCAAAATGAAACAGTATCATGGCATGTCTTCTTTCCCCAGAAAATTCCTATTGGTCCTTGGCCAGTAGCCATACTGATAACCTCTAATTATCTGAACCAATATTTTGTTAGAAATATGTCTTAAGTGTGGCAGGAGAAACATTCTCAGATCTGCACTGGCTACTGTTACAAGTATGTACATTTATTTCTATGTATCAATGAGACATTTTCATAATATATAAGTGTATCAATAAAATACCATCTCAGAAGGTTTCTGAACAGTCATGTTATTACATGTCTAGGTATGCTAAAAATGGATTTAGGCTCTAAAAGTGCTAGCCCCACTGCTGGGTGCCTATAAAGCCCTGACAACAATATGTGGATCTGCAATGAAGTGGTGAGGAACTAGCCCTCTTTGCTTCATTTCCAAAATAAGGCAAAAAAATGCATCAAGGGGAATAGAAAAATCTAGCCTGAAAAGAAAATGAATTTGGTCAAAAACCTTGTAAAAAATTTTCAACCTTTGCTCAGATTTTACTAATTTCACTGCTTGGTCTTGTATTTTAAATCTTCCTCTCCACCTGTTCAAAGCACAGGAGGTGGAAAAATGTCTTCTTACCTTAGGATTTCACTGTTAAGCAAGGGGGAAAAAAAGTAGTCTTGTGTTTTCTGTAAAAGGTAGAAAGCTGAAGAACTAGAGATGAGTCTCCTGAAAGTCTGAAAAAATCTGTCTACACTATAATTTAAGTCAGAATTTCAGAAAAAGGAGACATACAATATTTCCTCTGCCATTATCTGTAAATAACGACCCAAAACTTTACAGGAAATTTGCATGACCTTTGAAGTCACAGCACTAATCTGATACTGAACGGTTTTCTTAAATGTGAAGCAGGTGTACATTTTGGACTCTTCTTGGCTGTCACTATACTGAGTTAACTCACCTTTCAACTCACGGCCTACTCTAAAATAATACATCACCATGCATCAGCAGCTTAATAAGTGTCCCAGACCAGAGCAACGGATAATTGAAACTGCTTTTGGAAGGGGGAAAAAAAAAAAAAAAGTTTTTTCTTTCAAGCAGCACAAAAACTCCCAACCAACCAAGAAAAAAATCCAAATACTATAGCTAAAAAACAAACAAGAAGAAAACCTCCAAAATCAAAACCAGTCAAGTTTTTATTTTTATACTAGTTTTGTTTTCATTATTAGGTGACACCCTTTACACTCTTCGCTCCCCCCCACCCCGCAATTTCATGGATTGGACTTTGTGGACACAAAGAAAAAGTTACTTTAGTCATATGAGCTCAGTAGCATGAAACCAATTGTTTAGAAGGGGCAAAACAAGCTTTCCAATCTCAACTTTCATTTTGTGTTATGCATTGCTCACACTTAGTGAACGTGAAAGTCAACATTCACGTGCCGAGTTGCAGGAATTCCAAAAGAAAACAGTGAATTTGATTCACACTCTCTAACACCCCATGGAAAGCTGTGTCTACAGATATAGTTGTTCTTATTAACTACTTCAAGCTTTCTGGCTATCAATTTGCTCAAAATAACATATAAGAAAACTTATAAAGAGGTAAGACAGACATACCTCACCACCACCTAGCTGCCCATGATAACTCCTATACCACCCATGGGGTTTTTGGCAACGAGGGGGGTGGCATCAGGAGAAGGGCTGAAAATATTTTCCTATTCACTTATTAGAAAGACCCTCTCTCCCATTTTTGCCCTAACAAAAGATTCAAGCATGCCTTAATTTATACATCTCTTGGATGGACAACATCCCATAGGGAGAATGAAGCTGAAGCAGCATGAGGTAAATCTATTTATTCCTTAGCTTTCTCTAACATTCCTGACTGAAAAGCTTACATTATATTAGTGTTACATACCACTAGTTAGTTTAAATAAAACCTATGCATTTACATTTTCCACTGATCCTGTCACTTCAAAGACTGTTTTCCCCCCTTTCTTCACAAAAACAGCAGGAGAGGGAAAACCCACCATCAAACATGCCTGAGAAGGTGAACTAATGAGACTCTCTATTTAAAGATTCTTGTTGCTTCAAGCCCAGCTGAAAACAGCTGTTTTACATTTTTTATTTGAATTCCCAGTGGACAGTGAAAAAGGATTCATGAAATATTTGTTGTTATTCTTACAGCGTTGTAGCACTGCCAGGCAATATGAAAGCAGGGCTATGTTTTGATGATAACATGCTATCTCGTACCAAGAAAATTTGTGTTTTTGTTACAGTCTGAACATCTGATTAATGTTTACAAGATTGCAGGCACTGTTATCTTAAAAACACTGATTTCAGATGAGCAGGTGTTCACAGGCATCACACACCTTGAGGGATCCCAGTAAGACAGAACCAAACAGGTAAAATCTGCTTCTATCTCAATTTGGGCTGCCGATAAAGCAGTTTTGACAACCTAAACCTTAAACACGGAAGCTGCTAACAAAAGTATTATGTTACAAATTGCAAGACATGTTTCCTTTTAAACAAAATGAAACAAAACAAAAAATTAAAAAAGCTAACATCTTAACACCTCAGCTGCAGAACATATATAAATTTAGAATACTCGTCAAGGACTTTTCTGCTGACAGAAACCCTATGTTAGTAAAAAACCTCAACCACAATACTTCCCCATTTTATACAGGGAGAGTGGCTGCTACGTATGACATAAAAAAGTCAAACTGATGCTATAAGCAACCTGCAAATGATTCCATATCCTGGTCGTGTCATTGATGAAGACAAGAAAACACCACTGAAATATGGTCAGTCCAATTTGTTAATAATTAGAACTTAACAAAGGTGCTTTCATTACACCTTACATATTTTCATAATGAACACATTTACTAAAATATTGGGATGGCAATGGCATGTTTTGTCAGTTTCTAGACAAATGTAAAGAAAATCCATGACAAGTGTTCTAGAAACAGATGAAGTTAGTTCATGCTATATCTAGAATATTTTTTGACATTCAGTGTTCAAAATAATATTTTTCTTATTTGCAAAGAAGTCCTAACCAATACTTACCATCTGATGTCTTCTGTAGCTCTGCTTTCAGATGTTCTACTTCCTCCTTCAACTTCCCCTCAGTTGCATCTGTTAACTCTTTCTTTTTACCTTTTCCACTCAAGGCCTATAAAAAACCACAGTTGCTACAATTAGTTTTATTTTCATTAGTCTGATATTAGTGCAAAATATCTAGGGAATGTCAGCCCTGATCTTGCAAAGCATTAGGTTTTATCAAATGTCAACCTGATATGGGCAGATAGTAATTCTAGAAAAAATTCCTCCCAAATTAAAAAAAAAAAAAAAAAGGAAATAAACAAGCTCAGCGGTTTAGGTAACAGCATACTTGTAATAAAATGGTGTTATCTCCTGTGTAAGAGTACTTTGCATGTCTGAATCAAGTGTACAACTTTCATTTCAGTTAGAAATGGATTTTTCAGATGATACACACTGGGACTGTCAGTGACAGAATGCTGCCATGTTTGCGTGCAACTGGTTCTAATAATTTATTCTAATTCTCTTCTTGCAGGTTTGCAGGTACTTCAATCTTCAGAATAGTTCCAATATCCAGATTCAATTTCCAGTGAAATTCAAGACAAAAACTAGGACAGGATTCAGGAAGAGCCCTGTAAACACTTGATGCAAGAAGAATATATTCCCTATACTCCAAAAATGTCAGCACTACTACACTTATGCATGCTTTTAAGGTGTAAGATTAGATGCCGTAACAAGACCCGTTTCTCATAAAGCTTCTACTCTGTAACCACACATCATCTCTGTAATAGCAAAAAAAGTGGTAAATTCTTAATGGGAAAAAGAAAAGTAAAACAACAGAGACAAAGAGCTGTTAGGTGAACTAGCAATATCAGAGCTTACCAGGCACAGGCAGGAGCAAAGGGGAAAGATTACTTCAGGAAGAAGAAAAAGAACTGTTTATAAAGACTGGTAAACAATCCAAGGAAAAGAGCTGAAAAAAACTTTCCAGAAGCTATATAATCAAAGGGCTGAGATGATATTTAACTGCTCCTAACAAAACCATAGTCAATATTCTTCTTTGCTTTGTGCTCACCTCTTTCTATTAATATACAAATAGCTATTTCTGTAAACTTTTATCTGAAGTCCTGTGCTCCATGGAACCTCTGAACAGGTGACAGTGCAGACCTTGTCCACCAGAGTAAACTCACAGTATTTATACTTGCAGCCAGTGCCTTATGTGCAATTGCTCTCACTTCTCTCCGACGGTGGAATGAAGCACACTTGTAAATAAACACAAACGCAGGGGCCAAGCCACAGAGAAGCCTAAGCCATAGGATGCATAGGAAGTTAAAATATTCCAATCCTGAACACTTCCCATGTCCATCACAATGGAGATCCAGCCACAGCATGTTGGCTACCCGTGTTTTTAAAAATCATGCAATCAAACATACAAATAAAACCAGATAGGAGTACAGTTTCCAATTTCTGGCTATCACTTGCAAGTGGCTAAGAGAATGTGTTGCTAAGAGAATGTGAAAGCAGAACAAAAAAGAGGACTTTTGGCAAAATCCCAACAGAACAGAGAAGAAAAAAAACGTACCCGTAGGCAGTAAAGAGACAAATTCCATGGCTGAGGGAAGGAATTTGGATCATTTTGACAAAATACCAAATCCCAAAATTTTGGAATCATTTTATACTTGGGAAACACCTAAGACAGACTAGTGATCTTTGTTTTACAACACCTCTCAAACAACTGGATTTTTTTTATTCCTTCTAGTACTTTTTGTCCAGAGTATTCTATGAAGATTTATTACAAAAAAATTACAGTGCCAGTAACCATAGACACTGCTTTAGACAAACTGGAAGGAAACCTGTACACACCTGCAGGGAATTTTGCTTTGACAATGTGCTGGACTCTAAAAGTCTTCATATGTCTAGATGTCTGAACGGTAGCTTATGGTTCAGTCTCTTCAAACAGAAGTCAAACCAATCAGTTACAAGAGAAGATTTCTTCCATTTATCTTAATTATCTTTGATGACTTTCCTTCCTGAATACAGTAATGTATTGAACCCCAGCTTAACCATTCTTCACATAAAAATAACATCTCTTCAGTCCATTGGTCTTTTTTTTAAGTAACAAATTTTTGGTAGTATTCTCATTAATACTACAACAGTGTCCTACTAAGAAGGGGAAGTATTATGAAATTGGCTGACCCACCATAAAAAGATAGAAGAATACAAAATACATTAAATACAAAAGATTAATTTTGCAAGGTAGAAAATACATTTCAGGACTGGAGAAAATCCTATTAAAAAGAAACAGTCAGCATGAAAACAGTTATATAGCAGGCTTTTTCATCCTGGACTGCTACAGCCTTGACCTAAACAGGCAATTGTCTGGGATAAAAGGAATAAAATTAGTGTCTACCTCTGCTTTGTTATGACTAAATTCAGAGAGATATATTAAGAATCTATTACTACTTTGATGAAGTTTGTACTGGAAAGACAGAACTTCGTTTACTTGGTTTACTTCAGTTTCCTTTGTTAATAAAATGCTACTATGGCTTGTTTTCAGTATTCTGAATTACATATTGTAAAAATATTTTTCTTCCTTTTTCAACCAGATGGAAAAAAACGAACAAGCATTCTGTAGCAAACCATCCTCAGAGTATGTTGTACTAACTACTTGCTGTATAAGAAAGTTACTAATGAAGCTCAAAGGTACCTCCTGCAGCTTTTCGTTCTCGGCCATGTATTTTTTGGCTGCTTCAGTAGCATCATTTACTTGTGTTTCCAGAGCTGCATGAGATGCCATCTCTTTTGCCAACTGAGTAAGAAGGGTAACAGTACGTCTCAATACACTGGTGAAGAAAAACAGTGAACAGGACTGTAATTTACAGCACAAATAATAAAAAAACCCAAACCACAAGTGAAAACCAAAACAACAAAAATAAAACCAAACAAAAAATCCAACATACCAAAAAAAGCCCTTTTCTCTCTCTGCATTAGATGTAAAAATAAAACCAGAAGAGGGCTATTTAAGCACCTTAAGGGAAACATCCAGACTCCACAATGACAAATAACAGTAACAGGAGAGACTGAAAATATTTTCATCCGTTGACATTCTGATTTTTACTTAACGCAGAACCTCCCTTCTCCTAAATACCCACAGCCATTAAGGTGTCAGAGACCTGATTGCTTAAAGGCTGTTTAAATACTGTTAAATAACCCAGTATTTTTAACAGGATTGATCTCCAAATGCAAAAGCCAAACAACAAGTTATGGTAATGAGTACGGTGAAAAAAAACCCCCACACAACTTCATTAACAGCCTTGCAAGAATAAAATTAGTAGTGTGAGCATATTTATCTTCAAAGTACTGTCAATACAGTTAAATTAGAACATGTACAGATATCAGCACTCATATGGAACCTCAGTTCTAAGCTTTGCAAATACCTCCCTTGATTTGATCTAGTGATTGCTTCTTTACACCACTACTTTCATTATTCATCTTGAAGTCTTTCAAATGATGCTGAATCAAGGTAATACAAACTGAATTAAATTAATGCCTATAATGTAACTATGCAGCTGCTCTTCAAAGAAATTTGAAAATCCAAGTAATTGGCTTTTTCATAAGTGGAAGAGTATTAATAGACCTTTTCAAGTTAAGCCTCCCTCCACTCCCTTGCTTTTTCATTGAAAGCTCCTTTTCTTACTTCTTTGGAGGGTAATAAATAAGTTAAGGTCTCCATGTTACTACTTTTCCAAAGGTTAGCAAGTTTTACTATTGGTTATTAACTTACAGATGCAGGAGTCATTAAAACATCCTAACTAAAAGAGAGTCACAGAACTGTGTAGGTCAAAAGAGGCTTCCATTCCATGCAAAGTAGGACAGGTTTGCATGATTGCTCAGAGGCTTGTCCAGCTGAGCTCCTACCATCTTCAGAGATGGGAGATTCCACCCTCCTTCAGGGTCCTTGTTCCAGTGTTTAACTGCTCTTGACAGCAGCAGTGCTTTTCTACCACAAGTCAGAACATCTCAGGTTCCTGTTACCTCTTGTCATTCCTTTTTCGATCCACTGAGATGAAGTGGATCCATCTTTTCTACTACTACATAGACATAGAAACTAGTAGGATTTTCCATTCAAAGTCTCTTCTTTTCTGGCTGAAAGCCAAGCTCCATCATCTCATCACAGGTCACGTATTTCAACCTCCAACTTTCTCTGTACCCCCACTTACAGTACTAATTTTGGGGAATTAAAACTGGACACAGTCCTGCAGCTGCAGCACCACATGTGTCAGACAGAGTGGAATAACCACTTTCCTTGACCTGCTGACTACATCCTCGTTATCACAGCTCGATAAACTGTTGGCTGTCTTTCAGGATCCTCAGGTTTTTTCCTACAAAATTGTTTCCTACCCACCCATGCAGCCAGTCCCCAGCTTGGATGTTGTAGTATGATTATCCTGTAAAATGTCAGACTTCGCATTTGTCTTTGCTGAGCTTCATGAGATTTCTGTCAGCACATTTCTTCAACCCTTCTGGCTCCCTCTGAAAAGCAGCACTGCTCTCCAAGATGTCAACTGCTCTGATCTGGCACTGGGAGCAGCTTGCTGAGAGCACACTCAATCGTATCATCCATGTTAATAAGGACATTAAACAATACCAAGCCCAGTACCAATCCCTAAGGGGCACCAGCTGAAGATTGTATCATTATTATCCTTTGAGGCCAAAGGTCCAGGGAATTTTCCACCTGCTTTTTGCTCCATTTCTCTAGCCATGTCCCTGCACGGTTAGGCTCTCAGGATACTAAAAGGCACTATGTCAAAGGCCTTGCAAAAGTGATATACTGCTCTTTATCCACACAGTCATTCATCTCACTGCAGAAGGCAACAGGGATGGTCAGGTATCATCTTCCATAAGTAAGTCCGTGATGGCTGTTCCAAGTCATTGTGTCCTTCATGTCCCTGAAGATGTCTTTGTGCAAGATTTGCTTCCTAACCCTTCCAGGGAGGCCAGTCTCTAGTTGCCTACATCCTGGTTTTTATCCTTCTGGAAGACAGGTGCAACATTTGCCTTTTTGCAGTCACTGGGATTCTCCCCAGAACTGTGATCTTTCAAACTAAGCCTTGCAATGACATTGGCCAACTCCCTCTGCCATCCTAGGATGCCACAGACTTTTGTATGCCCAACTGGCCTAAGTACTCCCTAGCTGCATCTTCCACTACTGGGGGTGATGTTACATTCCCTGCTGACTCTCCTAGACAGCCCCAGTGAGCAGTGGGCTCATGTTTTCTTGAGATTTTCTTTAGTTTTCAGCCCTTCTTATCCCTCTCTGGTTCAGCATGGGTTAACAGAGGACCAGGTCAGACTAGCAGATGGGTGTCTCTGTCCTATCCAGGGGACAGTCTCTAGGGTCTATGACCCTCCTCTTTTCTGTGCAGTTTGCAGATGAGGGCTCACCTGGCCCCAATACCTCCACTGATAGGTAATTTTCCTCACCTGTACCCAATGCTCTACCAGTGCTGAACCCCAACAACCGCTGTTGTCTTGCCAGAAGTAACAAGCTCCCAGCCTCCTCCATTTCATGACTCTCCATTTACCACTCTTGTGGAATTCTCCTATTGGCTAATGTGCTAAAATGAACCAAAACTGACACAAAGAATGAACTAGAGGTATCCAATTACCCATTCACACTAGATGGGGTCTCAAGTTGGTTGGGTAATGGTATAGCAGTGCAGGATAAGGCAACCCAAGGAACACCTTTCCTTCACTTCTCTGATAGACATTATGCCTGTTTCATGGATAAGCAAAATGGCTCAACTAAGAAAAGTCCTTTGATCTAGCCACTACTGGAGGAGTGCTTATTTCTCCTAAATCTTGGTGAAAGGCCAGCAGCTCAAAAAAACCTTGTGCAAACCTCTTCAAATCAGAGCTTTTATACAAAGTAAAATCTACTGGGGCCAGTTTACAAGTTTTCTTCTTTGGAAGTTGAATGTTAAGTAGGACCCTGAGGGACCACCTTACAATTCTTGTGTAGGACACAATCCAGCTATTACTCTTGGAGCAGTTTAAAAACATATTTGTGCATATTTACTTAACCTTTCTGTAGGAAGACAAAGAACTTGATGCATTCCTATCACTATTGAGCAAGGCTACAGACACATCGTTTTCTCCAAAGTTTTTCTGCTCAAGCCTCATATTCATTTTTCCTTGACACTTCTTTATGATCAATGCTCTGCTAAAATGGCCACACATCACTCTAAGCAGAAGAAGTTTGTCATAAATCTGTCATTTTCTTGTTCTGTGCTCCTCTTGAGTACTGAGGTAATGTCAAGCAGCTCACTGAAGAACTCCTAAGAGGACCAACACCCCTTGTCCAGTCACCACAGAAATGCACAAACAGGAAATCATCAGACCAGCACGTCTGTTTCCATTTGTTCACATTTTCGTTGTCCAGTGACTTCATGGGCTCCCTGCCCAACTGATACAATCTGCAGGTTGTTGTGGCTACTGATTCACAGGTAGTCTTGGCTGCTACAGGTGGGCAGTACAGAACTGCCCTTTCCTTTACCTTGTTTTATTCGCTGTACTTAAACATCCTGATACCAAACTTAAGATCATAACACCATAGTAGGCAAGTTGCCACAAAGCGTTTGATCTGCAATACATTTGAAACTTTCCTTAGAAGACAGAATATTATCCTACAATTCTTGACTTCAAGCTTGAGCTGAAGTGGCTCAGGTCAGGCTCAAGCTTTGCTTCTTAACACAGCAGGGTGCAACGACAGCAGCTTGCCAGATATTAATATTATTTTAACAGTACTTAAGTTTTTGAGGGGTTTTTTATTCCAGTTTTCCATGTGCAAAACAAAGGGTGTAAGTTTAAAGAAGGAAATGAGTATTCCCCAAAGCATCTTCTGCAAAATACATGTTTTCCCCAGCATTCAAAATGTTTCTCTCCATGCGTTGCTCACATATCCATCCAATTTTCAAACATTTGTAAGGTGTTATTCTCCCTGATCTTACTTGCCTTGTAGCCAATCTGGTCACAATTAATTCTTTAATCACCTGAAATTGTCCTTCTGATCTTTACTTTACAATTACTTTCTGCAATAGTTCCTGTAACAAACATACTATGTAAACATTAGAAAAATGTTATACTTACAGCCAAAGAAATAAGGAAAAACCTGAGAGATACAGGTTTCTTTGTGATCGAAAGAGTTTCATCTGAATATGATCAAAGGCACTGCTGTTGACATTTGCAGCCTTTTCGTTCACATGAACAGATGAGTATTTCCTGACTTCTCTAACAGCATCTGCAAACAAAAACAGTCTGTTCTTATTCACAACTGCCGGTGTGCATGTATGAGAAACCAGACATAGTACTAGAAACATGTATTTGGACTTCCTGCTCAGCAAAGAGTAATAGGACAAATAGTGACATCAATTGTGTTATTCATACATTTTAAAGATCGGTCTTGATAAATCATGAAGTGCTCTAGTACATTCCCAGAAATATGACAAACCATTGCCCAAAATATGCTTGAACAGGTATTTCAAACACCTGTACCCAGCCACCAGGGATCAGGCCAAAGCAACTCTCTACAGATATTACCACAGACCCTACGGTGTCAAAATGTCACTGCTGACAACTGAGCTAAAATTCCCCAGCAGACAAACAGTGAGAAAAGAGAAAGAGAAGAAAAAAGTAGTATTTTCTCAAGTATTTGCCTCACACAGGGTTTAAGATACTTATGTGTTTTAGTAGAGACAGAAGTGCCTACTTTATGCTCCAATCATAGGAGAAATTATTTTTTTTAACATTCATCAAAACAGGAAGACTGTAGTAACACAGCAGTAGTAACACCAGTAGTAACTACCAACTATAACAACATCATAAAAAGAATGGAGGAGGAAAGCTACAACTCAGCTTTCATGCCTTTCACACATCCTTTCATCCATCACATACTCCTGATAGTTCTGCAAAAGGGCCAGTACAGTGCAAACACCTTTCAAAGGACAAAATAAATAATTAGGACTTATATCCACATAAACCCCAAATCTAACCCAGTTAAGAGTTCGTATTACAATCTTTAAATGTAAGGCCATCAGACATTCCTACAACATAGGCCATTAAATCTGCTCCTGCACATCAACAAATATACACATTTCATGACATGGCATCAGTTCTTGCAGAGTATTTTGGCCAGATGTTATTAAATTGCTGCTGCATTTGTCTAAGCAGGCAAAATCAACTCCAAAGAAAAGCACATGTGAATATAATCACTTATGACTGTCTCTTTCACATGTCTGAGTTATTTAGGCAGTATAAAACCCCAGAAGTGAAGCTTCAAACAATGCATCGAAGACTATGAGCAAACAAATGCCTGTCCCTGTGCTATAGGAAGGGTCTAGGCCTGCAGTAACCTATCACTTCATCCTATGGGGCAGGTATCTCATCACTGCTTCCCTTCAGCCCAATTCTATCTTCCCACAAAACCAATGACCATCACCAGCTCAAAAGCAAACTCTGGTCAAGGTTTTCAACAGCAGTTTAAGAGAGTAAATGAAATACATTAGTTCCCAATCTCATGCCACTTACTGGAGATCTACTTTTAAGGATAATACTAAACATAGTCTTAAAAATTAATTTTAAAAATTTATTGCATTTCTGGTACTTTATATATTAAGAATATAGTACTGTAGCCTGGTCTGACATTGTTATATGTGTAAGTGCATCTGCATGTTTCCCTCAGTAGAAAATAAAACTATGCATTTTTTCTTTCCATTTCAAGTAGCTTGAGTTAAGTGGCATGAATATTCTAAGGCACTGGAAATACTTACCAAGGAGAACTAGTTAATATCCCTGAAACACAGGAGAACTATTTTCACCACTGAAACATAGGAGATGCTTACCACACAAAGCAGTCAGGACAGACATTAAATGAAATCAGTCAGGCATATGGTAACCATTAAAGCTTTACTCTTACTTCATACACCTTAGGAGGATCTAGTCATAACAAATGCAGCCAGCAGCTGTTTTGTATCTGTGCTGAGCAAAAGTACTCAAACAGCCCAGTGCTTTGATATATTCTGCTCTTCTGTTTCAACAGCAACCAAAAGGAAGAGTGCCATCTACTGCATGCAGCTCAGCCAAATTCTGGTGTCAAACAAGTTCACTTACCTGTGTGAGAAAGGGAAACCAAGCAGCAGCCTAGACTAAGCTCCATTTTCCCTTCTCTTTTACTCAGTATATTACAATTGCATTTGGATTCCCAATGTGCCCTCTCCTCTTTCATTCCATTGTATAATTTTTCAGTAAATCAGCTGGCTCACACTAAGCTTGAATCCCTTCCATTAATTTACTGATATAAACTCAACGTACCAAGGTTCTTTTACCCATTCATTAAGAAATTATCTAACACTTACCAAGAAACAAGACGATCAACAGAACTATTATTGTAAGGAACATCTTGTTCCAAAATACTGCCATTTTGCTCCATAGAGGAAACATAAAAATCTTCTGCCATCTGTAAAACAGAACTGTGTTATTCAAAAACAATTAAGCACTAAAAGAAGAGCATTACAACCTCACAGAAGAGAGCTTTGTTATTGATAAGAGACTTGTGTAAGGTCTCTAAACAGCTCCTCTAATTGCAATATAATTTGGGTATACGTTAACTTTTCCAGTAATCCAACTTCTCTTTTTTTGTTGTTAATACAGGCAAAACCAGTTGGTTCCACTTGCAAATTTCTTGCACGATAGCAGGTACTCTGCAGATGGGTTTTATTTTAGCTTATACTTTGGTCAGCATTATGTTGTATTCAGTCCTGACTATAAGAAGGGACGGGGTGAAGACTGTAAAACATATTCCATTATTTTAATTTTTATCCACTAATACCTCTTGTTGCCAAATAAAATTAAAAGCTTCCAGAAATTCTCTACCATCCTTCTTCAGAAGGCTTATCTTTTACGCTGATGAATCTGCATAAGTCTGAAGTACAAGGACTGTTACTACATTCTAACTTGTAATGACAACAAAAAAGACCAATCTTGTGTTCATATTTTGTTAAGGGTTAAAACTTCTTTCCCAAGCATAAATTTTCTGGCTATAGAAGCGACTTCTGGTGAGGCCAATGCTGATGCAGACAGGTTTTTTTTAAACAATTAGTTGACTATTTGATACTGCTGCATGGAGGGCTGTGGCAGAAGTCACACTTGCAGCACAAAGAACATCTGATGTGATCAAATGAATTGAAACAAGTGATAACAGAGCACCTACTTGTCCTTTGCTGCAGGTTAGAATCAGTGCTACTGCACAAATGAAATAATACCTAGTCATGCCATAGGGATGTAACACAGACATGCTACTCACAATCTGATTATATGAGGTAAAATTTCCTACTTTTGTTACAACTATTTACACTTCCTAGAGACTGTTAAAATTTGCCCTCTAACAGCAGTTTCCAACCTACTAAGAATTTAATTTAAATCAGACTGTAGCATGATCTCCTATGGTCCCTTCAGTTTCTCCACCAGAAAGATTTAAAATGTTTTAGCATTGTGTATTTAAGGCTTTTAGTATAATCTGAATTCTTTATAGCAAACAGCCAGAGTCTGTATCAAACAAAAAGCTTACCTCAAGCTACAGCTCAAACAAAGCAAACACGCTAACTCTTTAAATGTGCAATTTTCCAAGCTCCATACTGACCTCCACTTAAGAAGTGATGCTTTGAGGTATGACCTTAGATAAACTACACTGCCAAGTTATAATCAGGCTAAAAATATGGATCTCTTTACTGGAAAATCTTCCTGTGTTTTATTTTCACATTTATTTTTCCTCAACAAGTATTGACATTCACTAAATGTAAATTCATTCATTTCCTAAAACTCCACATCCTTTTGGTGCCAAAAGTAATTTCAATATAATCCTTCCAAACTGTAATACTAGCCACCATTTTAGATGTACCACACCTAGCACAACAGATCTGTCTCTTTGTGTACTTGCATTTTTATACTGTCAATTTACTTGTTCCCCAGGAACTTATAAACTTGTTAGCAAATTTAAAAAACATTACTTAAAAAATGTGCACACACAAGAGAAACAACGAATCCCTTTGAAGACTGACAACTGAGTAAATCAAAACTTCCAAGAACAGCAGTTTCACACCTGTCAGTAACCATGAATGCCTTACTGCTGACAGAACCAGCTCCCAGGCCACCAAGATGCGTCAGGCAGAGCTGCTGCCCTCTGCTACTGTCACAGCAGCTAAATCTAATTTTTAACTCCACAAGATTCCTGCAAGTTTTGTTAAGAAGATAATTGCATATATCACATAAGGGATAAAGTGATTTCACTCTTTGAGAAACCACTGTTCAGAGGAATAGCTGAATGCTTCAAACAAAGCACACAATCTATCCTTTCTATAGAATTAAAAGCACTGTGTTTAATGTTTGAATAAATTTTGGTAAAGCTGCACATTACGAATTTGCTTGTCAGCCACAAACACTGAACTCTATTTGCAACATAAGTGAAATATATTTCACTAGCCCCAAAGTATTCTGCTTGTGACATCAGCTTGAAGAAACTCGTGCAACTAGTTTCCTCACATAAGCCATTAATAATCTGATGATTATGACTCCCATAATACTCCTCTCACATAGTTGCACTTTTGCTTAGAAAACAGTAAGAAATACAACAACTCAATACTCTATGTTGAAATGCTGAACTCCTTGCAAGCCAACTTGTAAAAAAACACGAGTTGAATTAGATTTTAGAACAGTTTCAGCTTCTCAAGCTGAGGAAACATGCCTAATCATTGGTACCAGCTGTGGAGGAGCCAGTAATTTTAAAGAATCCTCCATAGGTTTAAGTAATTAAACCCAGATTTTCCACAAAACTCTTGTTCTGTAAGAGGACAGTAAAAGCTGCATCATTCTAAATATATCTAAAGATGCAGGAAATATACATGCAACCGTTTTTACAGAAGACTGCTGAAACAGCACCATTAAAAAAAAAGGCTTTAAAGTTTCATCCTGTTTGTTGTTTTGGGGGGTTGTGGGTTTTTTGTGGGTTCGGTTCTTCTTTTAAGACTTCCTGATATTCTGAAAAGAAATCATGAGTCTACTTCTCTTGCTTCCTGCAGAGGAACTAGCTTTCTTTCCTGTACAGAAATAATAACATCAAATTTGAAGAGCTACTTACAGGAAACAAGACAATGCTGTAAGTCAAGCCTTTGCATACAGTAAGGGTAATAAATGCATTTTGTTTTTTTTCCCTTACTGTGTGAATTTATTTTACAAGGATTTATTATTTTCTTAATATTTGTGTTGTGTTCCAGAAGTAGTAGTATTTTCCTAATCTATATATAAGTTTACAGAGGCCTTTCCTCCAGTAGTCCTGAACCTTCTGCTTCAAAAACTCAGTTTCAGTTTTTTTAAACAAGTGATCACAAATTTCTTGCAGGCCTTATACACAGTTTGTAGCTTGCTTTGAATATCTGAAGTCTCATCTGTTCAGCGCCCACAATGCCTAGTGTACACCAAAACATAAAGTTGTACCTCACAAATCTGACAAACAACTCCTGAAAAAACCTGCACACTCCTCTCATTTATTACTGCTAGATGCCTTCCTGTGTGCTGCCTACTCCAGAACTCTGGAGAAGCCGTCCCACTTGCTGAAGCAAAGCAGGGGGCTGCTCTGGGCACGCCGGCCGCTGCTCTCGGATGAATCAGCACTGCCTAGAAAACACAGAGCTCCTTCAAGAGGCTTGCGATTCTTGCAGCTCCTGATACTCAAGTCCCAAACAGCAGTCCTTCGGTTTTGTTCACAACCAGTTTACGATGCAGCAAAGCTCCGTGTTTGTGAAAACAGAGGCGTAAACTAAGCCCAAACTAGTGAGAAGAGCGAGCTGTGTTGCTCAGCACACCGAAGTCCTCCTACCTCAGCGGAGAAATGAACGGCAGGCAGAGCACGAGAATTACTCCGATTTCGCCGTACAGGAAAGCAGCCACTGCCGTCCACTGGAAAGTCATCGTCCCGGCGGCCTGCGGAGGAAGGGGCGGCTCAGGCGGGCGGCTCTGACTTCCCCTCCCGCACGACACCCGGGACAGGGAGGTGGGGACCGGGACAGCTCGGGGCGGCGCCGGCCCGGCGGGCAGGGNAGCCCAGAGGCCGCCCCATCCTCCCGCCCGCCCGGCCTTCGAACCTCGTCAGCGCCGGCGCCCGGCGGAGCTGATGGCGGCCAAGGGGCGGGAGCGGGGCCTCATCGGTCGGGGCTGCAGAAAGGCGGGTTGGTCTCTGCCAGCGGCGCAGGGCGGGGGACCGGGGTGTCTGTGCGGTCACGGTGCCGCCTCCGCCCTGCCCGGGGGATGTGGGCCGGGACGGGGCTGAATGACACAGCGGGCGTGGCGCGGAGCTGCCGCCGGCCCGGCCGGGTAAAGATGCGGGCGGGGGAGGGAGGCAGAGTCCAGCTCCAGCCCGGCGGAGCGGGGCTCCCGCCGCTCTCGGCCGCCGCAGAGGCCGCGCTCGCCCGGCCCGGCCGCCCGGGTACACGTGCGGTGCCGCCTGCGGGGCGGGGGCCGAAAATGACGGCGGGCACGGAGTTACCGAGGGGCTGCACTTCTGTTGGGAAACGCGTGGATCTACGGGCTGAGAAAGGTTCAAATGAGCATTACCGTTTCTCCTATCTAGGGAATGATTGTAACGCATTTTGCTGCGGAATCCTGCTGTGATCATCCCACCGCTCCACGGCTCGCGCTTAATCGATTGGGGTCTTCAACTTTGCTCTCCAGCATTATTGAGTTTCTAAAGTTCAGTTAAAATACTGCGTGTGTTCATCCATTCCCTCTTCCACGTGTTACACTACATTAATGTATTAAGACCCAGTAAATCGTTTCCTCAAGAAAAACAGGTCCAATATTCATAAAGACAGCACAAATAACGACTGAACAACAGTCTCAAACACTCAAATAGGCCTGTTTGGACCTCATGAATAAAACAGTATTCCTTCAGAAAACCCTGTTCTATCCTATTGTCCTGTGCAATGTTTTTATCAGCGTACCAAGGCTCCGAGCACATTATTTCCATACCTTGGTACCCATTTACCCATTTCTTCACCATCTCTTTTGCTAGCCATGCAACTCTCCCTTGCCTCTGCATGAGAAGGACATCCCCTGATCACTTTTTCCTGTTGATCCTAACAGATGCTAAGGTGCTGCCAGTGGAAGAGGTTACCTTGTCTACCTGGGCATCACCAGCACGCTCTGACACAACTACTTGCTTTGGGGAATTCTTTCCCAATTAAGTTCCATCAACATGAGAGATATAAAATGCTGTGAATAGTAGTTCTTTGTTACTCTAATCCATTGGAACTGACACGGGGTGGGAAGTTCTTGCATAAGCAGTTTTGAGCAGAGCTGTTTGCAGCTGCTCACAATCTGAAATTGGTTACTTAAAATTTCCCAGGTCTGCAGCCTGGGGATGGAGCCAGTGTGTCAACATTTTTCCTAGTTGCTGCCAAGAAATGTCTGGATGAAAGGTTACATGCCAAATAATTGTTTATGCATAACAAATACTGGAGAGAGATATAAGCAGTCATTTCAATCCAATCTACACAGTAGGAACGGCCCTGGTTTCAAGTAGTATTTCTAACACGTTTTCACAAACATATTTAATCAGCAGTATACACAAAACACAACCTCTTAGAAGGTTCTGGTTATTACATTTTAGCTATTGGCCTACAGCCACTATACCTCACTGAAGCTGTTAAAACATTAATAAAGACTTTAATTACAGAGCAGTTTCCATTTCTGAGCTGCTTACTCACCTCTTTCTAGCACTGCAAGTTGCTCTCCCACTAGCATACCCTCATAACTGATAGGACTGTATTCACTTATCCCCTCAGCCAGAGACTTGGAGTCTGCTTTTTCACTTTAAAGGCTTCACAAGATCTCAGAAAGACTCACTCTGAATGTGACTGCTGTGCACTTCCACTGCAGCTGATGCGTGTTCCCCACCAACCTAGAATGAGATCTGAAGAAAAGAGAGGTCCCTTGCAAACATCTGTGAGACCTCTCTTCTCCTGCTGAGTGCGCTCTGCTGCTCCTGAAAGGAATTCTAACTGAAGCTGTAGAAGTCTGGGTTGTTGATCTAAGGTTGTCTCTCTTACACTGAACCTCCATATGATGAATATGATGCCATACAAAATATATAATGGCTGGCTGCTTTAGGGAAAAACTCACAAACCTTCAGACATTACAGTTAAAAGGAATACCTTCCTCTTCCATCAGTAAGGTGACAAAGTATTCTGAAGCAGAAATAGGAAATGCCTCTATATTAGCAGCTGGTTAGAGGGCTGAAATCAGACTAATTCTCTTCTGAAACAAAAGGAAAGTTTAATCTTGTTTTGTTCTGTTTTGGCTTCTGTGACAGCCTTCTCATCACCACACACTGCTTTTGGCCAGCCATCAGCCCACGAGACCTAAGAAATTTAAAAACAGGCAATAGAGGAAATGGGATTGTATAGGCTGTGTGAGCGTGCTGGGGTAAAAGGGTAAAAGTTGCAAAAACATACAGGTATTATGAGAATACCATATTGTTATGCAGGGGGGTTTAACATAAAGAACAGGATCAGTTACAGGAGGCAAAGAACCTAAAATAGGAAACAAAGCTTTGCATCTTATGTTACTTGCTTTGTACTTATGTTACAACACTTAAAAACTAGAAAATCAAAAGGCTGACCACCTGGTGATGTTTAAAATATACAGGAGAAGGACTACATCCAGTCGTTTTAAACCGCAAATTAGAATTTTTCCATAATCAAATGTCTTATAATGAGAAATAAGACCAGTTTCTAAAAATAACACTGGTAGTTGAATAACTCCCATCCTTAGCAATTTATGCATATTGGAACAGTATGGTGTTCAAAGTATGGCTTAAAGACTCCATCTTTGCAGTTTGTTCTATGGAAACACAGTGAAGTATGTTCAGATGCATACAAAATTCAGAATGGAAGGCATGTGATTCATTTCACCCTTGAAAAGGGATGATGAACTTCCATTGACTTTTATGATACATAAAAGGCCAGATCGAGCACTCCATAATTACTACCAGTATTAACAGCAACCTAGGTCTTGTACTTCAGGCAGGAATCTGTGTGATTAATCTCACACAGGCACAACAACTGCTGCCTTCAAAATCGTCAAGTACTCAGTTCCTAAATAGGTCAAGGTATTTCCAGTCCTCTAAAATTCAATTTTTCACTACTACAGAAAAAATAAAGCAAGCCTTTAATTTGTATTGATTATACACAATAATTTTTTCTTCTCTGCTCATTGAGGCTAATGGCACAGTTTGCTACATATAAGAGCTGCTAGCCAAATCATAAAACTCTTAAGAAAATGGCAACAAAGGGCTTAGTTATTACTTTCACAAATCCTTGTCTTCTACAATTCAGTTGTAAGTTTTACTTTGGAGGAGGCTGGAGGTATTTTCAGAACTGAGGAGAACTGAGTTGTACCATAATTGCATGAACTTGGTACTGGAAATTTGGCAGTACAAAATACACAGACATGCAGTTGGGAAATAAGAACTTCTGCTCTAAAACTGGGAGCTCCTAATTTACATGATGAGTATTAGTTGAGGAAAAGTGAAGCATTAGAAGAAGTATTAACTGCAGAAGACACTGCTGGGAATTTAGCTAGAATGCTGTACAGAAATGTGCCCAACTAATGTCAAGAAAACATTACAATCCAGAAGAGTGAAAAAATAAGTTGTCTGAAAGAATGGAGACACACCAAAAATGGTTGAAGAGGTTGTCTCAATTAGCCAAGGAGAACAAAGCATGTCTGTAGTTTTCCATTTGTTAGCACATTGGGAAGGTGATCATATCAGAAGGGTGACATAACTTTGCTGCCTTAAATAGTGAACTGGACTTGATGACTTGGGTCATGCCTTTCAAACTTTTGTTCATATGCCTAAATCAGACATATTCATTATAAAAAATGATAAAGTATTTTATGCTATTGCATTAAAAAAATTGTGACAATTTAAGATACCTGAACTATGAAAAGATTCAGGGAGTAGCATCAAAAGCAACCTGCCCTCCTCCAGACTGCTGAATAATGAAAAAAAAAAATTACAATTGCATACAAAACCAAATAATTTATTTAGAAAATTTGGAACTATTCACATGTATATTCATAAAACAATCACAGTCAGAAAATTAGGCAATTTTTTGTATGAATTTCTGTGTAAACATATAAAGAAAACAAATTATTTGATTACAAATAATTGTACTGTACAGTTTTGTGAAATTTCCCTTGCAGAACAAATGCAGCTGTTTATTGTGCAGTGTTATTATCTTGTTCTAATTTTCACTATTTCACTCCTATATAATGATTCAAAGCCAAGTGGCTGTCATGCTTTGATAAGCAACATGCCAGCAGGCAGAAAGGACTGCAAGAGCCCCACTGAGAGAATCTGTCAGCTCTTCTTTGACCTAAAAAGTTCTGGTTTGGTAGATGATAGGGATTTAATCTTGTACACAATTATTCTACAGTAGATTTAAAAAACACCTGAATTTAGTTACATTGAACTTTAAAGTCTTGTTCTTTAGGTTCAGCTAAGTCTGTACTTAACCTACCTCTTCATTTTCCTTTTTTCTTCTTTCTCTCTTCATTTTCCTTCTTCCTTCTTTCCGTAATTGTTTATCTATTCTGTGTTTCCTTTGCTATAAGAAGTGTGGAATTTTTGTAAGTTTTAAGTAAGTTTAGAAAGTTCTAGGCTGCAAAAGGAACATTCAAATTTAAAAATAGTATGATGGGCTTTAAGCTTATGTTATCTAAAGCAAAAACTTCTGTATTTGCTCCCTTTGTATTCTTTTGGTCTGAGATTACTGGCATTTATAAATAGTCCTGATTTTAGGAGGTTTCATGTAAGAAAGGCCCTGGTTTTGCAATCATATTGCTGTAAGAAATTATCTGGTGAAAAATTAAGTTACTGGGGCCTTAAAATAATCAATCCTCTGTGTAGTAGTGCATTGTAAATAGAATTCCACATTTATAGAATCTTGAGTATTCTCTAGCATGAAAAATGAAGACATAAAAATATAAAGTATCATCCTAATGATAATGTTTTGCTGTGTTGAAAATACTTCCACAATATATAAATGTGACTAAAAACTTTTGCAGTTTATCAACAATTGCAAAATACAAGTTTACATAGGATTAACATACTTTAATTTACCGCACTCCATAATGGTCATTCAGATAATCTAGTACTGCTGAGGTACTTGATAAAACATTAAAAACTTTTTTTTCTTGTTTTGAAGTTATCCGCTCCATCATGTACATTAAGTGGTGGTGAAAACACGTAAAAGGAGTTCCGTGCTCCAGAGCTATGTCAACCCAGTCCTGGATGCACTGAAAAGGTGTCTCTTCATATCCTGCAAACATAGCTGGATTTGCCAAGAGTCCTCTAGCCACCATTATACCTTCAAATTGGAAATTAAAGCAGTTAAGTTACATTCTAGTTTAAATTTTATGCTAAATCTTCTTGCAGATTTTGTGCAGCACCCCTTAGAACCACCACCCAAAGCTTACAGATAGTAATGGGAGAACAGGGATGAGTATTACAGCTGTATCAGAGACATCCACTGAACAAGGCAGAGTTCAGAGTATCTACAACACCTATCAACACATTCCAGAAATTTTGAAACAAAACACAGTTCACAGAAGCATCTCTTCCCTTCTTTTGAAACTGCAACTAAACAGTATTTTTTTTTTTATTTGCTACACACATTTATTGCCTTTATAACATAAAATTATGATGGAAAGACACAAGAGGACCAATAATTTTCTGTGCAACCCAGTCTATTCACTGACCTTCTTCCAGTAAGAGCTCAATGGCTCAATTATGTAAATTTCAGGACTCTTTATCTGCAGTAAATCTTCCTGAACAAGCGCATAGTGTATTTGCAACTCTAATCCCATATTGTTAGATAAACCTGTACAAGTTCTATTGTAATTTTCCTGTGATTAAAGGATTCTGTTTTCCTGCACTATCAACATACACTCTATCACACTTAGTCTTTCCTTAAAAAACAGGATGATCAAAAATGAAAAATTTCTTTTGTCATTGTCCACGACAGAAAAAACTGAATGCTTTATATTTTTACTACTGAAGAAGGGTCAGATGGACTATGAAAACATTCTTTTGTATTATGCATTTCCTTCCTGCTCTGTATTTGGGGGGAAATTTACTCTAAGCAGCATGGCAGTTTGGTTCAATTCCTGTAGTTGCTATCAAACAGCAACAGTGTGAGCAGAGATCTGCCACATGAACTGTTCTCTTTCCTGTTTTCCTCTAGCTGAAAGACAGAAAGTCTGTAGATACAGATTATCTTTTCAGAACATATAGCAAATTTCCATATTGTCTTGAAACCACAGACAGTTGCAGGAATCTATTTTGACTAAGTAACTGCAAAAAAATCCCCAAATTTTACCACTGAAATAAAAGTGCAATGCCTCACTGTGTCCTTGAAGTTAACCATCTGGCTTAACAATAGATCCCTTTTGCACTGTGTTCTTACTGTAAGAAATCTGCTCCCATGTGCAGGAAGTAGAGATTTCCAAGTGGAAGTTTACAGTTCTTTAAAAGATGATCAGCTCCATAAAGAGACAGAATATCCGAAGGTCCCCCTGAACTCCACTACTGAGTGATGAGATAGCATAATTAATCACAGAGCTTTTGTAATTTGTCTTGGAAATAATTATTTGTGGCTTTGAATAGCAGTGCTCTAGTGTTCTGATGATTACCAGTGATTCTGCTTATGAGTTTGCAAGGCATTAAAATATCCCCTTTCATTTGTCTCCTCAAGGAGAGAAAGCACTCAAATCATGTCCTACTTACATCCAGAATAAATACTTTGAAATATGATAAGTTTACTTAGAAAATGGGAGTATGTTTAATCTTACCATCTGCTTCTGTCAAGCGATGAACATTTTCAGCATCTTTTAAAGTTTTAATGTCTCCATTAGCCACAATAGGTATAGACATGCTTTGTTTAATTATTTTAATTGCATCGTAATGTACAGGTTGATGCCTTTCTTCTATACTTCTCCCATGTACTGTAATCCATGAAACTCCAGCTGCTTCAGCTTTTTGACACAGGTCTACTGTTCTTTTTAAGTCCTCATGGATCCTAAAATTCCAAGGAATGAAAGCAGGAGTTAGTAAGTTTCCTGGCCTATATGAAAAGCACTCCTCCGTAAGGAGGAATTACCACAGATTTCTATAAATAGCAGTATAAAGAGAATATTACTGTTGGAAAACAGTGTTTGATTTTTGGGGTTTTTTTAAGACATATGAGTTTAGTGTATGGAAACTGGTATTTATTTTAGCATTTCCCAATTATATCACATCTCTGTAATATACATGGTAAATTTTATAGAGATTGAGAAAGGGTACCCAAAAAATCTAAAATAAACACCACCATTTTGCATATTTTGTGAAAAAAAATCCAATTTATAATAGTTCCCCTTTACAGAAGGATTGGAAACTGAGTTGAAACTTAACTGACAAATACACAAAAGCCACATAGGACATATGGTTAAATAATGGATCAAGAATGGTCATAAAATCATAGAATGGTTTGGGGTGGAAGCAACCTTAAAGACCATCCAGTTGCAGTACCCCTGCTATGGAGAGAGAGTGGATCTTCCACTAGACCAGGTTGCTCAGAGCTCATCCAATCTGGCCTTAAAAACTTCCAGGGATGGGCATCCACAACTTCTCTAGGCAACCTGCTCCAGGGCCTCACCACCTCCACAGTAAAGAATTTCTTCCTAATATCTAATCTAAACCTGCCCTCTTTCAGTTTGAAGCCATTCCCCCTTGTCCTGTAACACCGTGCTCTTGTACAAAATCTGTCTCCATCCTCCCTGTGGACCCCCTTTAGGTACTGGGAGGCTGCTGTAAGGTCTCCCTGGAGCCTTCTCTTCTCTGGGCTGCACACAAAGCAATGCTAAACAAGTCTACAGAAGTTTAGAAGCTGATGCAGGGAAGCAGAATGTATTCCTTATAGCAGCTGTGGGACCAGTTCCCAGTTTTATTACCCATCCCTGTATACCCAACCACAACTATGGCTCTGCTCTCTAATAGCTCACAAAGCAAATCTTTGTGATGATACAGACTATGCATTGCTTTTCCTTTATAGAAACCCTAATCTTTTAACTTATACTTTCATGTTGTTTGGATTGCCAGAGAACTCTAGCTTACAGTATGTTATCTGGGTAAGCAGTCAAAGGCTGTGCTGAATCTAAATTTTGTATTAATTGCCCCAGAGATCTGAGTCAAGAAATCTCAGCAGTCTTCATGTGTAAGGAAATTACTGTAATATGTAGCATTACATTAACAGAATTACAAATATTATTACTATGACACGAAATTCTTTCTTTAAAGAAAAAAAAAAAAGGATTCTTCCATGTACCACAAACAGCACTTAAGTTAGACCTACCTTATTTTAATAGATACTGAAAACTTAGGATTGTCGATCTGACTCCGTACGTGTCTCACCATATCTTTAACAAGCTCAGGTTTATTTATTAAGCAAGCACCATAACCTTCTGAAATCGCCCATCTTTAAAAGAAAAAGAACGTTCATATTCTACGTTTGAAGAAATGCAGATCAGTATCAGTCACATACATCAGTTTCTTTCCTTATGACCTTCATAATGTGTAGTTAAGTAAACAGAGATCGTACTGGCTGTAGATCAATTACTTGTTTGCAGTTTGACGCAGCTTTTAGATCCTGGTTCAGTCTCCACTGTGGTACTAGAACTTTGGACAAGTTACTCATCTCTTTAAGTTCAATTTTCTGTCCACAAAATGGACTCATAAGGAAGATAAATTAAAATTTAATCTACAGTGCATGCATAAAATAAATAAGTTGATGTTTCCCCTTCCCCTTAGTCATGGATTTCTTTTAAACAGATGACAATTTTGGATTGAAAAGGAGGTTTTTTTGAAGTGCAAGTGATGATATTATTTTAGTGATATTCTAGTCTCACTATTTTGACTGGTGAAAATAACCTTTACTTCCACTTAACGCCAGCAGTTTTTAAAATAATTTTTCTTAAAAAAAACCACAACACAAACTTTTGATATTTTGAAACTAATACGCACAAGAAACAAAGGATTCAGATGTAAGCATGTATTTTTTGGCCTAAAAGGAACAGACAGGTTGACATACTTAACTATAGTTAGCTTAAAAACCCCCCCCGATATTTCCATTCAGAAGCCTCAGATCTCTCCAGAAAAGAGTTTTCTCAAATACTATAGTTTTAAGTCAAGACCACCTAATTAGAACAGAGGAATTAAGTATTTGCATGGTAATATTATCTTCTACTTTTCTACATTTTTCAGGTCTTCATTTAAAAGAAGACTGCCTGACAAACATGTAATAGATGGTTCTCAATTGAACCAGCTAGAAAGAATCTTACTACTCTGTTTCACTGTCAAGACAAAATCTTTATCAACTTAAGTGAGAAGTAGATCACTAATTCACTATACTTACAAATTTAATAAATGATGGAAGAAATTATTTTCAGCACTTTATCTGTATAATTTTATTTTAAAGACTATCCTTCATTTGCAGAAGTCTGAGACATCAGGGACTCGCCTCATTATTCTGGAAATTGCTATATCATTATTCAAAACACTGCAAATTATTTGCAGCAAGTTCTTTTAGGCAGTGCACATTTAACAGTTGTTGAGAAGGGATGGGCACTTCACTTCTGACCCAACACTCAGTATCTAAGAAATGAAAAAAGGCAAGTTGGCAAATACAACTGGTTTTCCCAGTCTCACCATGGTGACAGGCATCTCAGAGCACTCAGAACAGTGCCTTACCACATAGACATTTCTGACACATTAAAAAGCTCTTACTCTCTTGAAACCTGTTTTTAGGTTAAGACAAAAATTATGATGAAAAGGAAGACCAGCATTCTTTAGTCTCTAATTATTTCATCGTATTTACCCAGCTTTTTCAAAACTTTACCTCTGAGGACAGCCACAGTTTAGGTCTATTCCATCTGCAAAAGGACAGACGATGCGGGCAGCATCACACAAAACCTGTGCTTCTTTAGCAGCAAACTGAACAATCAGTGGGTGATCACCTACTCCAATGAAAAGATATTTAGAGATTTAAAAACTCCCAGAAAACAAAATGAACAAGTTCTAAATTTTCAAGGCTTTTTTTATGAATTGTACAGCTGTCTGACCATGGTCCTGGCAATCAGGTATAGGTGACCTTGCATGAGCAGGGTGGATGGATAACATGACCTACAGAGGTCCTTCCAAGCTCATCTATTTTGTCATTCTGTGAGCCCCAGATCACAAATAAAGAAAGGTAGCTGGCCAGGGGTCAGTAAGTGAATACGTCTATTAATAGAGGTGGGAATTCAGACAAATAGAGGTGTTCTACGCAGCTGCTGGCTTAACACACACTATTTCTGACTGAAACTGGTCAGTTGCTAATCTTTCACAAAGACCATCTCTGAAATTAGGTATTCTCTATTTTTCAGCAGCCTTCATGCTTCCCTTCCTAGGCTTCCCCTCCTTGTCTGCATGCTGCCCCTTTGCTGTGCTGGCATGGCTGTCTCTCTTGCCAGGCAGGAAACTTGCTTACAGAACCAACCCTTCAGAAAGGAGCTAAACCACCCACAATCTTTGCCCTTCCTCATCCCAGCCCATCATTTTCCTTTTCTGTGTCAACATGGCTGTTTTTTATCCACAATGTGACACACAGAGCTGGAATGAGCACGCACGTGTAGAGGCAGCTCTAGCAGCTTTGTCTCAAGTGAGAAACCAAAGTGTCAGTGCTCCTCAGCTTGGGTCTGCTGAACAACTTGTAATTTACTAAGCCCCTGCAGAGAGCCAGATGGTCATTTGGAACATGCTCTCCTCTTTTACAGCTACTGCATTACATTAAAGGCATCTCAAATATCTCAAGCAGTCTTAGCACTCACTTTCCAAATAAACAATTGCTGTAGTTAAGAAGAAGAAGCGTGATATGTGAGCACTGATGGAAAGAGATGATCCAACAAATGCACAAAACAAACGCACTTCTGGTATTGAAGAGACCACAAGTGCTTTCTGAAGATTTTTCTGTTTCAGAGGAAAATAAATAGTTATTGAAATGGTTGATATTAAGTAAGAAAGGCCATCAGTACCCTCTCAATCAAGCTGAGACACCTCTAGAAGTTACTTAAAAATCCAGCAAGCAAAAAAAAAAAAAAAAAATTGCATGCACATTTTCAAAAGTGTCCCTTTAATACAGTGCTCTAGATGAAGAGATTTACATTGTTATAACTAATATTTTAGAATAAGCCCACATGCTTAGTTTCTATTTGATGAGCATTAAGTAATAAAAACAGTCTAGCCACATAAAATTTTTTAGCAGCAGCCACAAAGAACATCTACCTCTATCTGAGAAATACACAACAAAAAAATATTAATGCAGAAGAAAATATGAAATAGAAATTGAAAACCTACTCCACTAATTAGAAGACAAAATCCCCAAACAGCCAGCAACATAAAACCACACAAAAAGTATAAATACTAATAATGTAAATACTATAGTCTGGTCAAAGCGTGAGGCAGAATGTTTTAGAGGCCTATAAAATTAAGGACAGGCTAAAATAAGTGAGTAGGGAAAAGTTGTTTACAACACTAAAACATTTCATTTCCTCTTTCCCTGTCCCAGCACCCCCCAGAATACACTCCATATCTGACCTGTAGAACTTCAATGCCACCAGACTTTGTGTAGATCAGACGTGCAAGTAAATTCAAAGGGGGCAAACTAGTAACTGTGGAGCTTTCAGCCATGTATACTGTCAGTTACGTTCTTACTCATTTATTTTTACATACAATGAGTTATTAATGGTTTTTTGAAGTTGAATTCCACTCATAAGAGAGTCTACCTGTGCTTCCCAATGCGAGTTTTCTCTGTAATTGCTCTGCTCTATTTGAATAATGCACCATAGCACAGAGGCAATGCTAAACCAGTGAAATACGCTTTCCCTATTACATATACACTTATGAAACCACAAATTCTGTAGCCTGAACAGATTAAATCATCACACTTCACAGACCCTACAGGCTGATCTTACTTGCAGGTTAGCGGTGCCTTTCATTCCTCCAGTCGCAGCCTATGCCCATTCATTCCTTGTCACACTGTTCTGCTGCAGCCACTTCATGCCAACAGATCTGTATCGTTCTTGTCACCTCTTCCCACGTATTTCAGATCTCTCTACAGCCATGACACTGTACAAGTCCTCATACTTCTTCTATTTATAGGTGTTCTGGTTATGTTTCTGTACTATGCCTGAAGCCTTGCTTCTCCCCCTCAACCCCAGCCACACTTTAACTTCCCAGTCTCTTTTGTGCTTTCTTGCTCTCGGATCTCAGCTTGTCCACTAACAGCCCCTTCCATTTTCCAGTCTGGCTAATATGAAACCCTTTTGCTTTTATCAGTCCTTGACTCTGCTGAATCCATGGCAGGTCTATTACTTTTTTCACCTTTAGCAACACTCTTGTTTTTGCTAGAGACTAGAAAACTTTTCCTGGCAATGAGTTGAATGTTTGTCTCTGAAAGACACATGAAACAATTGCTGGAAAAAGAATCTTACTGTCATCTTGTACCTGGTCTAGCTGTGATGGAATTACTTGTCAAATTTATTTGAAGTTCATTTACAGTAGCCTGTGTGGTACTGTAGTTTGGATTTTGTGATAAAACCAATGTTGATAATTCACACTTGTTTTGGCTGTTGTAGCAAAGTATGTGCACAGTGTCAAAAATTCCTGTTTTTTTCACTTTGCTTCCCCCTGCCTCCAGCAAACAGACTGGGGTGGGCAAGAAGTTTGTAATGGACAAAGCTATGACAGCTGACCCAAATAGGAACAAGGAGTATTCCATACTGCATAACATCAAGCTCAGCAAGGAAACTGGAGTGGTAGGGAAAGAAGAAAGTGGGTTGGGACATGGAATTTTTGTTCCAGAGTGGCTATTGCTTGGAGAGTGGCTTGGCACTGGTCTGCTAGTAGGAAGAGATTGCCTTACCATAACTTGTTTGTTTCTTTCCCTTTTGCTTTCCTTTACATATTAAGCTGCCTTTATCTTGACACATGATTTTTTCTTGCATTTGCTCCTCCTATTCTCCCCCTATACTGCTGGGAGAATGGAGGAGGAATGAGTGAGCAGCTATGTGTGGCCAGCCCCCACAGATGTAAATCACTTTGGAGGCCTTGATTTCAGGTGGAAACAAGGTTTTCCCCTATTTCATTTGACCCACTATCCCTGGACTGTGCTTACTCTCACTTAGAATATTCCTATGGTTTTATAATCAATCTGACAGCATATCAAAATTGTTAAAAGATGTCTAGTTGTGTGACAGACTTCATTCACTTGGCCAATTTGGTGTATAACCATATAAAACATTCTGACAAGGCAATGGTTTGTTAAAAGTAATACCTTTGTTTGTTGTGAATTCACTGTCTCTGGCTTTCGCAGATCTCACAAAATCAGCTGCCACTATCATTGGTGTGTAACACAAATCGCAACTGTACTTCCTAACCAAGGTTCTGAAAGCCAACCTGCAAATACACGAAAATTAAGAGGTAAATAGTTAAGGCATTTTTCTGATTAGCTATCCTAAAATGCTGTTCTAACACGCAGTTTTGTGGGGATGTTCGAGTATTATATGTGTAGATCTGTGATGAAAATATGTAAAATAAAACATGTCCCACATCCACCTCTGTCTTAAATAAAAGAGAATAAAGTAATCACCCATTTTTACAGTTCAGATAAACTTCAGAAACAAGTTCCCAAACAGAGAGAATACCCTGAAAACTGCTGACATGACAGCTACTTACTTTGAATAGCGGACCATAGGGGCACATACTTTTACAACTTGCCCAGAATGAAACAAATCCATGGGATCTTTTAGTTGGCATTCTTTAGTTTCTCTGATGTCACAAATCATGTATAATTAACAGTCCGTTCAGCATCTGGAAGAACAAACAGCGTCCGAAATGTTCGTTATTCAGCTATTTCTCACACGCCCTGCTGCAGAGCACCACAGCCTACGCAGCACCTCAGTTCTGGTGAAGCGTCCGGCCAGAAGCTGCTCCCGCGCAGGGTGCCGGGCACGGTCATCCCGGCACGGTCATCCCGGCACGGCCCCTCAGGCACGGCTCCTCCAGGCACGGCCCCTCCCGGCACGGCCCATCCCGGCACGGCCCCTCAGGCGCGGCTCCTCCAGGCACGGACCATCCCGCCACGGCCCCCTCAGGCACGGCTCCTCCAGGCACGGCCCATCCCGGCACGGCCCATCCCGGCACGGCCCCTCAGGCGCGGCTCCTCCAGGCACGGACCATCCCGCCACGGCCCCTCAGGCGCGGCTCCTCCAGGCACGGACCATCCCGCCACGGCCCCCTCAGGCACGGCTCCTCCAGGCACGGCCC
>VZRO01008375.1:143286-258933 GCA_013397915.1 Daphoenositta chrysoptera | reverse complement strand
GAAGCTCCGCGCTGGCGAGTCAGGGGAGGCTTGGGCGGAGGAGCGAGTGCCCGGCGCGGGGAGGGATCGCCGGCCGAGGGTCTGCGGTGCTGCGGAGGGAGTGTGCCCGGGCTCGCTTGCTCCCACGGGAAAAACAATAGCACTGGAAGGAGAGGCGGAGGTGCTCGGTTGAATTAGGAGAAGCTGTCTGGGAACTCTGGTCTTGCTTGATCCAGAGTCATCATTGCAGTAGCATTTCTTAATTGTTTTATAAACTCACACTGTTTTTGAAATCCGGTATGATTTAGTGAAGTTTTGTCTTACGCTACTTGTCGGTGATCTGCAACTGACTGGTGTGTTTGGTTATGGGTACAGGCTCAACAGCTTCGCCCTGATTACACTGTAAAGTTTAAAAAAATAAGGTGTACACTTTTTAGTGTATTCTGCTCAAGAGAAGGTTGTGGGGAATAAAGAAACACGAGTCTTTATCACCGTTTGCCAAAAAAAACCCCAAAACAAACATCAACCGCAGTTACAGTTCCAAACTTGTTTCTCGTGATAGTGGTCTCTTCTAACGTTTGTACTGTGTGATGTGGAGAACATTCACTGTTACGATGAAGAAATTGAAGGTCAGAGAACTGTACACTCTAGGGCTATAAATATTATTTAATTCTTCTGAAGCATGAATATAGAATCTAAATCCTTTTTCAGAATGTTATGCCGACTTCTTCAGAGAAGACTTTGATGTGAAAGCTTACACTTCCCAGTCCATCCATCAGGCTGTGATAGCTGAGCAACTGGCAAAACTTGCTCAAGGTATTAGTCAATTGGATAAAGAACTGCATTTACAAGTAAGTTTAAAGCATACCTGTTACTCTGGGGTGATTGATATAAACTAGTCAAAAACTTAGTAATCTTATGAGCTTGTAACTTGTGAAATTGCCCAGTGTCCTCTGCAAGCAGTTACTAAAGGTACAACTTGCAGCTAAACTAGTAGTGAGTTTGACAACTCAGTTAAGCCCACTCTTACTACTCATACCAGGAAGCCATGTACTGTTTCAGCTTCTGTAGTCTATCACTGTATGCTGTTTTAATCTTCCTTGGAAGAAGGAAGACTCTTTCCAAATGATTGTGTCAACCATTATAAACACTTGAGGGTGTGTTTCAGGATGGCATTGTGAGAAGATAGGGAGAACTTGCACCCTTACATACTGTGCTGAAGAGTAGCGTAAGCCCTAAGATTTACCTTTAGCCAGGCAAATATAACTTATGTTAACACACCTCTACGCCTTCAGAAAGGCTTTTGAGTTTTGATAGTAGAAGACTTTTTCTATGCAGAAACCATAAATCCACAGTAGACTTTGCAGTGAGAACATTTGCTAAGTTTGTGTGTAGTTTCAAAACCTGCTTCTTCCCTCCCTCTGCCTCAGTTGGTAAGTTCTTTGGGAACTAGTTTATAAATGTGATAGTAAGGAAAAAAGGTTAATGTACATTATTATGGTGTGATTAGTAAGTTCACATTTACAATTATTATTAAATATGAAGGTGTGTTGAAATGTTGCTCTGCTGGCTTTAATTAAGATGTCAGCTCTGCTGCAGTTACGGACCCTCTTCTCATTCTGAGCTTGCTGCTTTTGTGAACTAAAGCACCTTGTGTTCTGAAAACCCTTTCTCCTGTAAGATGTACTTGCTTTTTCCTGTATCTGGCTAATGTAGGGATGCTGATACTTAAATGCCAAATGTAGAAATGATGGTGATATATTTAATACTTCTTTTAGGCTCCTGTCCCCATTTTTCTCTATAGATTTCTATTTTTTTTTTAAAGGTTGTTGCAAGACATGAAGATCTGTTGGCCCAAGCAACTGGAATTGAATCTCTGGAAGGTAAATATTGTTATATTATGCTGGCTATTCTTACAGTGGAGGAAGCACTTGTAGAATCTGTGCAGGGAACATCATTCACTGCTGACTTTGGCCCCAAATGTTAAAGCTCCAAATCTGATTTCTGAGTAGTAACGTGTGGTAGCTTTTTTTTTTTTTATGTCAGTAGATGGAGCTCCAGGGAGACGATTTGGTTGATACTTCTCTGGAGTAGCTGCTTCACAGGAAAATGTATCTTGATAATGTTCTGAGCAAATTCAGCAATAAAGCCTTTTTTGACCTTTTAATGTATTTTTCTAAATAAGCCTAATTTTGTTGCAACATTGGCAGGTATCTGTTGCCATAAGCAGCAATTTTATGTTGCATATGCATGTGTTGCATAGTTTGCGCATCTTAACCAAAGAGGCTATAACACATAATCTAAACTGTGTTGAGATATTTCTTCCTAGTAAAGGGCTACTAAGTTAAATGCATACTTTTGTTTTATTCCACTGTTTGAGACATGCATCTTAACATAAACTGCAGATTTTCAAAGGCCTTACTTAGGAATCATTGAATCTGTATAGAAAATGGTTGCATGATATTGTTCTCGTGCCAGGAGCTCATTAAACCTTAATGCCATTCTGCTCTTTGTCACTTTGCTGAGAATGTCATATGGCTTGGTTTGGTTGGTTTTGTGGGGTGTTTTTGTGCAGACAGATACCTCTGTAACATGCAAGAATGTCTATAGCACATCCCTTCTCCCCCTTTGTAACTTGCTAAGTAATTTATCTTTGTTCCTTTTTCTGCTTTCAGGTTTTGGCATAACCAGAATTTCTGGTTACTGATAGTTACAGTATGTCCTTAGTCTTTGGAACTGCCTGGACACACTGTTTTGTGTCAGTAATTGCATATAGCTGTAAAATTAAAGAAATTGCTATTTAATCTAGCAGTGGTAGCTCCTGAATAACTTTTTAAACTGTTAGAGGATCAAGTATAGGAGACTGAAGTATGTGTTCATTCTCCAAGTAAGAAGCAGACAGTAATCTGTAATCAATCTTCCAGTAACAATCTTCAGCAATTTGTGCTCGGTGGAATTCTGTTTTCTGAAATTATGGTTGTTTCTGAAGGTGTTCCTTCCTAAAATTGCTCTGAGAAAAGAATGATGTACTTCAAAACAACTGCTCAGTTAGGAAACATTTCTATAAGGCAGGTGTGATAAATAATGCATGTTTTACAACTAATACTGCAAAGTAAAAATAAAATTCAATTCACCTCAAAGTTGTTGAAATTTTTCCATTTACTTAGGGTTATGCCCTTAAAGGAAACACTGAGTCAAGATTCATAAGAAAAATGAAAGATAAATGCCAACAGATTTTTTAATTGTGAAATTAGAAATGCATAGCTCTTGGTATATTTATCCAGAAAGTTGGCAAGTGAAGATGATGGAGCTAATTCACAGCATGCATAGTCATTTGGATGTGTGAAAATGAATCTCATTAAACATTTCAAATTGGTACACCCAGCTTGTAGAGTCCTTTCTTTTTTAGGCCTGTGCACTTTTTTTAATGGTACACAGCTCTGGTCTACATGTTCTTCTCTGTCTATAGGTAGCTCAGTAGGTATCTTGAGCTGCCTGTTATTTTAAGATAGTATCATCCTGTATCAATTGTATCATCCTGTATCTTCCACAGCAGGTGGAGAGGGAAGAGTGCCTTTTCACCCATCCTTACTTACTCTGTCCTCTGGCAAGAGGGCTGTTGTATGCTTAACAGCAATATGACAGCCAGAGATGCAGCAATGTTGTGCCACTGGCCCTCCCTCATTTTTGCAATGTAGAGTAGACAATGCAGCCTATTTTGTCAGCTTTTCACTGTATCTTATATCTTCATCTTCATTGTACGTTGCCTGCTGTATTATGTATAAATAACAGAGAACCCACGAGCCTGTCACTAAGCTGAGTTAATACTTCTGAAATATGGAGAAGATAGGAATTTACATATTTATACACAATGAGTGAGATACAGTCACAGTACAAGACAACCTGAATGTAACTGTTAGCAGTACTTTTGTTTGTCTTCCACCTTACTGTATCTTGCTGCAGTTTTATCTAATTTAAGGATGGCATGCTTGTAAACAGGGCTTTACAAAAATGTAGTATGTTTTAGAACGCCAACAGTAATTGGAACACAAATAATTTCATAGGCCTGGGTTTGTCTAACCTAATTAAATTCTCAGCAGGCTGATTCTGTATTGCAAAAATGACTCCCGTCCCCTACTACTTTGTTTGCAATTTACCAAGAAAAGAACAGGCATGCTTGTCAGCTTTCCTTGTGCTGCTTTGCCAAACTAATGTGGAACAAACATGATTAGGGTAGTTTGCTCTGTTTGTAATCTAAATTAGATGACCTTACAATGACATTGATACCTTACTTTTTGCTAACGATGCTTATGGCCAGGAAGAAAACCTTGAAATAGAATTGTTTGTCTTCTCAGTCCTCTTTGTCGTTTGGTTTCTCTGAACTGTCTACTCACTGTGTTAAATTAATAGTGTTAAATAGGTTGTGCCATTTTTTGTATATCTTACTCAGGTGTTTATACCAGGTTATATCATTTGAACTGCATTCCTGATCATCATTTTCTTAGAAAGTAGCATCCTCTAAATATTATTTGAAACTTCACAAATGATGGACTTTGAAGTGATGTTTCTTCTATGGGTTTATGTTCTCTACCAATACATTTTCCATAACATTCAGTAAGTGACCTATTACCTGCTTAGTTTATTTCCCAATATGCTTATTAATTTTGGTCTCTGATGCTTTGTTATAAAGGGGGTAACTTTTTTGTTTTATGCTAAAGTAGTCTGCAGTAGTTACTATGATTTGGAGAAGAACTCTTTCTATAATTGATAAGTGTTCTATGTAAAAAATCTGCTTTATTTTGCAGGTGTCCTCCAAATGATGCAAACTAGAATTGGTGCTCTACAAAGCACTGTTGAGAGGTATGACATTCATTATGTAATTAGAAAGTATAAATTCTTATGTTCTATAATGCTGTTTATTAACATTGCTACAAATAAATTTCTCTTCTTATTTTTAGAATTAGAGTCAAAATTGTTGACCCCTACAACAAAATAGTGTCTCGCACAGCTCAGCTAGCAAAACTTCAAGTAAGTTGCATGAAAAACATATTTTAAAAAATCCTTTTGAACATGTGTTCTTCCACAACTGTCAGACATGAGTACAATTTTTCTGCTCCAGTAGCCTGTAATTCATTGTCAGTATTTTTCTGAAAATCAGTATTTGTGTCTCTTCAAGAGCTACTGAGAAGTGCTTTATGTTGCAAAGTAGGAAATCGACCTTTGCACTAGCTAATGGAGTTTTTGTAGAGATGGAGGGGAGAGAGAAGTATTGTCTGAGTACAGATTAATTAAATTCTCGTAACTGTTTGTGTTATTTTGGTATTTAATGTTTTGGTGCTGTTGTGCAGAAGACACTTTTCACCCCTAAGTTAATGCAGGCTTTGCTGAAGTTTAGTTTGGGAATTCTTTCAAAATTCTTTCACATTTCTTCAAAAGTCAGGATGCAACTTAGGGAGCCATTTGTGTCTGTGGAGTTTTGTAATCCCAGGTGCATAGTTGTCCCTGCCTTTTAAATATAAGTGGTGTCTACAGAAGAATGTAGATCTCTGTTAGAGGATAGCAGTGGAAGAGAGCTTGTCACAATGACGGTGAGATAAGTGTCAAACACTTCCACTGGTAATTTTATAGTAGTTCAGAATTATTCCATAGTTCTTCAGGAGTCATGTATCTGCATTCTATTACGCTTATGGTTTGAAATGCAACACAACTCCAAGCCCACAAGTGTTTAATGAGTTATTCTTTGAGCTGTTTGTCTTTGGAAGTTTACTTGAATTTTGAGCTGTGGATATACACTCAAGTCGATTGCCATCTGCAAGTGACTGCTGTTGTAGAGTTGATGAAGCTGCAGACTCGTGCAGTTTCTAGTCTGTGGACTGGTGGACCAGCTGCACTGTTTCTTGGCTGAACTTCTATTTTCTACATTACTTTCAGTAGCAGTGAAGCTCTTCAACAGGGAGCTCTTAACACTGTGCAGACAGTTTAGCCAGACACTTCTCCTGTTTTTGTCAGCTCCAGCTGTTACTCTTTTTGCCACTGGCCAAAAGTCCCTTGACTTCCATGTGGCAGGTTAGGTGCAGATTTTTTGGATGTTCTCTGATGTGTGTTGCGTATGTAGAAAAGGTTGTAGGAATGTGGTGCTAAAGATGAAGATCATTTCTGCCCTGCCCTTACACAAAGTCAAACTGCAGAAGGATGTCTGAGAAGAATGAGTCCCTGAACTTAGGAAATGTTTCTTGGGTGCTCTTTGTTTCCTCTTGGCTGTTACATGGGTTTTCCTGTGGTATGAAAGCAGCATCATTGCAGGGTCAGCATTACTCAGGCTGTGCCAGGGGATTTGTAGTATCTGACTTTTCTTGCTGTAGGTCAGAAAAAAGAGGTGCAGAGTAAGTGGGAGCCTGGTAGGCTGCTCTTCCTAGCATCAGTGTAGAAAGAGGAGTGATGATTCCAGATTCTCTGCCAGTGAGAGTCTATCCTCAGCACAAGAGCTGCTGTCCCTTCTTGTGTTGGCAGATACATGGTGAGTGCTCTATGTTGCACTATACTGCTGGGAGGAGTTGAGGGTCAGGACACATTGAATTGAGTAATGAAGCTGAACTTAAGGAGAGTTGAGTCAAATCTCAACTCTCCAGCCTCCTAAAGATGCACTGCTGGGTTGTCCTTTACATGGAGGACTTGTTCGTTGAGGAAGGAAGGGCACAGCACACAGTTCACTTCTTGGCAATAACAGGGCTTACAACATGAAATTGCTCCCAAGTGTGAGACTTGTAGCTTGGGACATTGTCAAACTGACTGGTTTTATCAGCTGATCTACAATTGGTAGAAAAAGATAGCTGGTAAAAGAGGTTGCCTTCTGTCAAAATCTGTAGGGTTGGCAGGTGTGTTTTGCTGGAATGCATGATGTTTCAGTGCCTCTTGCTCTTGTGATGATGTTATTTTAGTACTTCTCCATTGATTGCGGTGGGACTGCTCATTAACTGAAGGAATATTTGACTTGCATAAAGCTGGATTTTGCCATCCTTAATTGTTTTTAATATAGTGTGGCTTTTTCATAAACATTCTCACTGCAGGTTTGTTGTTAAACTTCAAATCTAGTCCTGAATTCTAAATCTCTGTTATGTGCTTGTACACGTTATGTCTTGCTGTACTCTTAGAGCTTCATGGCATCCCAAGGCAGCAGCAGACTCACTTCCTGCTTTAAATCATACTGTCCTCTTCTGACTCTTTCCGTAGTCGATCACAAGCTAAGTGGGAGTAGTTAACAGCTGAAATGTGTAGACAGGGAGTTTGTCCTTCAGAAGGTTCTTTTCTCTGCAGCTCTGTTTAACTAAATGTTTCAGTATCTTGGTTTATGAAAAACTTTGTAATAGACAAACATTTGAAACACTGAAAAAAAATTTCTGTATTTTAAAGTTGCTGTTACTTTAAAATATTTACCAGTAGCAGATGTCATTGTGATGCTAGTGTGAATAAATAGTAAATGTAGTCTAAGATAGTGGACTGTCTCCTCTTTCTTCAGGCTTCATAAACAAAATATATACATTCAATTAACTTGCATGTTTGAGCTACACACTGGCACATTTTCGAGTGACTCTTTATAATTAAGTCTTCTTTCAGTAATTTCTTAAAATTAATTAGAGATTAAAAGTAAGAGGCTTTTCGGTGGCTCAAATTGTAGTAATAATTTCTGTTATTGTTGATATGTTGTTTTAAATTTTAGGAGATAGCTACCATGTAATCTCAAAAAAATTGGGGTTTATTTTTAATTTTACTTAAAATGACCTGGACTAATTGGGGCCACTGGCCTTTTCGAAATTAATTCTTTCTTGAACAGTAGAATTTGTTCCTTCTTGGATGAAAGCATCTCCTTTAGAAAACCATACTTGTCCAAATCAGGGAGGGAATGTTCCCTGAATTAATTCAGACTTCTGTTATATGAGTAGTCAGGTTAGAGGATCTGGCATCTGTGAACGACTCCACCATTAGATACAGTTCTTTGTTTCTGTTACATGTCCTTATATATAGCATTCTCTTACAGTGACTGGGAGTTTTATTAAGTTGAACAGCTCACATAAATGAAAATATTTGTGTGAAACAGAATCTTTGTTGAGGGTACCATGCAGTAGAAGTCACTATGACATTTAGAGTGCATCTTCAGTGTCTTTGGCTTAAGTCCTCCTACTAATTCCCCGGCTCTGAAATTAAAACTTTTTTTTTTTCTCTTGTATCTAAATGTAACTTTTCCCATCTCTTACTCGCTTTTAAAGATTGTTTCTTGGGACAGGAAATAAAAAGCAACAATTCAACGAGAAAGAAATACTCTTTTGGCATGTAGAGTAAAAGGTGGTTCGAAAATAACAGAAGTTGAATTTCTGGGGAAAAACGTTAGCCAGAAGTACACAATTGGACTAGAGAGTAATTCATTTTGAAAGCAAAGTAATAATACTATGTCCTCTTATTTGGTGAAGCATAGTGCACTATGTAAAAAGATATTTTTGATTAATCTTGCAGAAATGTAGTTCACAGATATGAAAGTGATATGTGGATCAAGAGTTTTCTAATTAAAGAAATGAATTAATAAAAATTACTACATTAATATCTCAAAGCAGGATAAGCCCCACTTAGTTCTCAGTAAGGATAATAGAAATCATGTGGTTAAGTTGTCACAGAGTGCTTAGAAAACTTGCACTTCAGACTGTGATAGAGAGCCCAAAGAGCAAGAATAATTGGGCTTTCCCTGATTTGCCTCAGTGGGGTTTTTTCTAATTTTTCCTTTTTGTTCTTTCTAGATGTTTAATAAAATCGAACTATAAATATTTGTGGATTTGTTAATTTTTGCTGGCATAGGGAAGAGACTGCCAGGTTGTACAGTCTGCTGTGGATATTGGTTGAAATGATTCACTTGTATATGTTTTCATATATGCACTTTTACATTAGTTTTCGATAAATGAACTTGAGTCTGAAAAAGAGGTTCTATGTCTTTTGGATACTAAATATTTTTTTAAACTAATTTTAAATTAATTTTGATATCCATAGGGTTAATACTTCAGGAGACTTTGCCTTCAGTACCAGGGAGAATAACTCCAAACAACTGTCATACTTGTTCCAAATTTCTCACTTGCTTGGTCCACTCTTGTTAATCTGATTGCAGGTGTTGGACTGTACCTATGACTGTACTGAAATCTGAGTTGCATTTCTGAATGTTGCTGAACAGAATGTTCAGAATGTTACTATTCCCACAGCATGTATTTCAAGATATTGAATGAAAAATTATGAAACAATTATGTTTGATTCAGATGTAAGCAATGCCAACAAAAACATACATGAATATGTTTCCCAAAAATTTATATATATGTCCATATTCTTAATTTTTAACCAAGAATGCCATATATTTTAATAAGCATATGAAAGAATGTGAACTAACAGTTGGCTGAATGAAGGTAATTGACCTTCTGAAAGTTTTGCTGAGAATTAGTTTTTACATATATGCCTACCATAAGAGTAAATACCTGTAATAACAATTTAGTCTTCAAGTTTTATTGTCCTCTGAAGTAAGTGCTGCCATTTTGTTTATTTTGGATGAGTATTTGATTGGCAAAGCCAACTTCTTAACTTTGCTGAAGCTTAAAGAGGGGAGGAGTATTGAGGAGAGATGCACAAGGTAAAATAAAGCTCACTTCTAGTTAGAAATAGAACATGCCTCTGGCATGGACGTCTGAGTTTCCTTTGTTTTTGCGTGGTTAGTGACAGAATAATCTGAGTAGCCCCATAAATGTAATTACCAGCTTTTGAAAGTCTTGGTCTATATAACATAGAATCATATTAAAACATTTTGAAAAAAAGGGATTTTAATGTTCTAATGTTCCTTGTTTTTATTCTCATTCACATTTCCTTTTTTGGTAAAGATGTTTCCACATTTGAGTACTGGTATTATGTGATTGTAAGGTACTGATAATATCCCCTAATGCCACAATTTCCCTGCAGGCTGCCTGTGACTTGCTGCGGAGGATAATACGCATCTTGTATCTCAGTAAGAGACTCCAAGGACAGCTGCAAGGAGGAAGCAGAGAGATAACAAAAGCTGCCCAGAGTCTCAATGAACTTGGTGAGTCCTTAAGTCTTAATTACTTGTAGATACATTTTTAGCTTGCACTCATATGACTCACACTAGTGTTTGACTTAAAAAAAGAAACACCCAAAACTTTTTACTGTGGTTCTTGCTTTCTACTTCCTGATTTAAATTGAGAAATGGCATAGACAGAACTTATTAATCCTTTACCTTTTTTCATATGGTTTCTCTATATACAGGTAGTTAATAGTGTGAAAATTCTATGATAACTTGTGTTCTTTTGGGCAACTTTTTTTTTGTGAAGCAATTTCTTACTGGTTTATGTTTCTATAAAACACCCTCAGAGGCAGCAAATATATATTTAGCTTTTGGGAGACATTGCACTATGATAAGGCATAGTTTAAATTACAGTTTACGTCCTAAAAGAAAGATAATGACCCTGTGACTTTTACGGAAGCCATAGGTGATATGATATACAGATACCTAACCTAGTTCAGACACTGGAAGTGTTCTGCTGCAGTAGTGACTTACCCTTTATTTTATTGGCTTCTAGGAAGAATAATAAGATGGTTCTCAGGAAGGCTCACGTTACATTGCTAGAATGTTTTCTGTACTTGAGCTAGCTTGGGAGGTTCCCACTGTGCTCCAGGATGCAGTGAGGAGCATCCCATTAGTCTTGGAGATGAGTTGGTGGTGTTGTATATGGTATCTTGCCAGCTGTTTCTCCTCTGATTTAATGGTATCAAATTCCAACTTCCAAAAATAGGTTGTGGGAGGGCTGAACTATCAAACATTCAGAATCATCCTGAAGTTTATTTTGCATATTTGTCACTACTGCTCTTTTTATACTGTGTGATCAAAAAATTATTAGACAATGACTTAGTCTCATAACTGGCAGATGCTGTGTTGCAAACAAAGTATATATTTATTTAGTATATCAGTCCAATTGAAGCACTTAAGCACCAATTGTATCATTCTAAGGTAGAATATTTTTTCTGATTCTTTTTACTTTTCTTTCCATTTTGCTCTCCCATTACATCTTCAGAAAAAATAAAGTAATACTGTCTGTTAACTACGTGAATTGCAAGTGTTCTGGGATTAATTTGAGTGCTAGATCCTATTAAACAAATTAGTACAATTTAGTGCTAAAATCTGAGATGTTTAGTGTCGATTTTAGGATTTCTTTCTTTGAAAGAAAATGCCTTTTACTACTGTCCTTCCTGTTTTTTTCTTTCACTGTTTAACTAAAGAAAGTGCAAGCTCTTCTTTTTAAAGTGCCAGTCTTTTGAGTTTTTTGTTTTCAAATACTTGCTCTTTTCCTAAAGCTCAGCAAAGTCTGAGTAATTGTTGTTAAAGATGAAGGGAAATGTGTCCCCTTAGGCAACCCTTTTGAGTTTGATCCAAGCTCAAAGTTTTGTAGTTTGATCCAAACTACAGTCCATGGCAAAAGCCAAGGCTTGGTGTCCTTAATTTAATCCTTAATTCTGGATGGTTTATGGCCAGGTAAAATACCTGTCTACTGTCATTTCTCTCTCCATCTTATTTCCTGGTATCTCTTCCTTTCTTCTCTCATACCTCTCCATCTGCATCCCTCCCTCATTTTTGGCTGTCTGTCCTTTGTTACCCTCTACTGCCCACCTTGGCTGGTTTGAATTCTTCGTGCTTCCCAGCTGGCCGTGCCTCCCAGCACCTGGGTGGAAGGGAACACTCCCCTGAGGAGATGCTGGTGCAGGGAATTGGACAGCCCTGTCCCATGTGGAGAGGCAGTGGTTGCTGGGTGTGGGGTGCCTCTGTTCGAGGGGACTGGAGTCAGCATGGGGCAGGGTACTGCTGTGGGAGTCAGTGGGAAAGGGGCGTCCTGCAGGGAGCCTGGGCTGTGGGGTGTGGCTGGGGAAGCACTGTGCTGTGCTTCTGGACTTGGAAAGCATTGGGATGGGTGGCAAAACTCTAGCAGAGAGGTGGTGGTGGTGTGTGGCAGGAGAGCACTTGGGATGAGTGGCTTGGGGTGTGGTTGTGGAAGTGCTGTGCTTCAGGAAGATGGGAAATGTGATGTGGTGCTCTGTGGTGTCAGGAGGGTGGGAAGCATGGGGAACAGGCACTGGGCACTGGCAATTTGGTGGTGAGATATGAAAGCTTTGGGAGGCCTGGGGAAATGCTACAACATCTGATGGTAGTGAATAGGTGGTAGACTTGAGTGGTGTGAAAGCTTGGTGTTGGATGGGGACCTCTGTGTCACGGAGGCTTGCTTTTGAGTTGGGGTTTATGTCCAAGATGAATACTGATCTCTGGTTTTAGCCAGATATTCTTGAATATCCCTTTCATCTCTTGTTCAATGGAAAAATCATTCCATTTTTATTACCTTTCTGTTGTACAGAATAATTTCTGCTTTGTCAAAATCAGCACTGTGATACTACTGTGAAAGCTTTGCACTTGCTGTGGTAAAAGATACCTTCCACTGCTTGTAAGGTGTTCTGGGTAGAATGTTGAGATAACTGTCAAGTTTTTTTTTATGTACTGCTACACTGTGTGTATGTTTGGGGGACACAAATGTGCATGTTTTGGTATGTATTTAATATACATTCCTACAGCTGATCTATGTTAGTTCACTTACAGCTTTTACTTACTTGTGTCTTGAAGTTTATTTTGCAGTGATGGGAAAGGCTATGGTAAATATATAAAATATTTGAATTAGGTAGAAATATGGGTCAATCAGAGGACCTACAAGAAACAGTAGCTTTTACTGAGAAATGGTGTTTTCTGGATGCCTAAAGTTGCTAGTAGTCTGCAGATCTCCAGCTTCAGTGTATGATATTAGGAACATGCTTTCTCTGAAAGCATTTGGTAATATTTTGACTGAGATCTCTACTTAGAGCTGAAGTAGATCCGAGATTCCTCTGTGTTGGAGTTTCATGTTCTTTGAAATTAACTTCACACTTCGGCAAAGTAAAAAGAAAAACTTAATTTCCTATATAATGTTAGAGATTAAGAGTGATTGTAGAGTATATATATATATATATATATATTTATATATTTATATAAAATGAAACCCCAGACTTCTGCAACTCTTTTATCTTCCAACATACTCTGGGTTCTCTAGCAAAGTAGAATAAGCTATTAGCTTCTTCTCTAATGGTAATTCTGTATATCATACAGTCCAATTCAGCGTTTGCATGGGTAAAGCAAGTACAAATATTCAGATGTCACACAGTGCCTAATACAGTGAATTATATGCTCTGACTGTGCTTCTTGGTGGTGTTTAAATACAAATATTTTATAAAGTGAACAAGAAACATTCCTAAATAAGATTAAACAATAGAATGTGACAAGGAAATGGTACACTACATACAGTTCTCTTTCACAGGAGAAATTCTGCAGGCATTAAAATATCAGCTGCCTTCCATGTGGGATACAGAAATTACTGTCTTTAACAGCGGTCAGTAACTTATCAGATGGAGATGAAAACAATTTGAGTTGTGCAGCAAAAGGCCAGTTTAAGCGTGGACAGGTTAATTCCATCTGTCAGTTACAGAGCTAACTCTGGACAACAAAGGATTTCTCTCTTTTCCTGGTTAAATACTTACAAATTATTGCATCATTATTCATATAAATGCCTAGACTTCTTTTAATGACAATAAATTCCTCATCTCTATATATGCTTGTATTATAATTTATGTCTCAGCAAGTTAATCTGTTTGCTTAAATGATCATGTGAATATATAATATTTCAAGGCAGGCTCTTGTACCAGCCATAATTTTGCTCTTTTGTAAACTCAGACTTCCTCTGTGACTAAGCTGTGCAGTCATAAAATGAAGGAGAAGGGGTCTATTAAAATACAGTTTCAGGTATCTTCCTTATATGAGGTTGTTCCAAGAAAACATTGCCTTCCATGTAACTTAAGAGAGGATGGGCAAAGATAGAACTATGACCTTACGTAAAAGCTAAATACTTCTAAAGAGATAACAAAATATTGTCAGTTCTTGAGGTCTAGCTAAAATGGAGAAAACCCTGCGGATATACTATGCTCCTGTTGTGGTTTAACACCAGCCAAGCCCCTGCAGCCTCTTGCTTGCTCATCCTTGAGGTGAGGTGGTGTGGGGGACAAAATTGGAAGGGTAAAGTGAGAAAACCCATGGGTTGATAGAAAGACAGGTTAATGGGTAAAGCAAAAGCCAGGCACACAAGAAGAGCAAAACAAGGAATTCATGCACCACTTCTCATGGGCAGGCAGGTGTTCAGCCATGCCCAGGAAAGCAGGGCTCTTTCACACGGGGACACAGACACCATCGCTCCAAGTGTCCTCCTCTTCCTCCCTCTTCCCCCAGCTGTATATGCTGAGCATGACACTGAATGGGATGGAATATCCCTTGGGTCAGTTGGGCTCAGCTGACCTGGCTGTGTCCCTTCCCAACTCCTTGTGCACTCCCAGCCTCCTCACTGGTGGAGTAGGGTGAGAGGCAGAAAAGGACTCGACTCTTAAGTCATGCTCAGCAATAACCAAAACATTTCTGTGCTACCAGCGCTATTTCCAGCACAAATCCAAAACACAGCCCATATCAGCTACTATGAAGAAAACTAACTCTATCCCTGCTAAAACTAGCAAAATCCTTTATTAAGAGGGAGCAAAGCTTACCTGGGCCAGTTTTAACATCACAAAACAAGATTTAAGGGAAATTCAAAGAAAATAGCTTGTGAAGAAGTGTTGCTGGGCTGGAGAAAACTGAAATTAGTTAGGAAATGCATGATACTAGGTGAAATACAATTTGAAAAAAGTTATTTGGCTATGCCTGGAAGGCCTCTTTGTAGCTGGTATAATGTAGGGGGGGTGGTAGTCTGGTCTTCTGAAGTGTACCCCAGAACTAGTGACAACTGCACAATGGTGACAGTAATCTTGGACATGAAAAATTCTTCTGGAAACTAGAAATAAATTTGACTTAGCACTTTTCTAGGGTAAACAATATGAATCATGCATGACTTAAAAAAGAAAAAAGCCTGGGTAAAGTTGATATGTCTGTTACGAGTAGAAATTAGAGGCAATGGAACGAGGAAAATGACCTCTTATCTGCCTGTCTTAATGTGGTTTGCTTTGCGGGACCTTGTCTTTTCCACTATTCAGGTTTCTCTGTTTCAGTGCACTTTTCTAGTATTGCTGCTGCACATAGTACCCTGAAGTTTCCACTTAAAGGTAACACCATGGTAAAGACTGTGAAGTTACCTGTAGTACTGCAGCTCATCACTCAGTTTGTGTCATACACTAATACAAAATAGTGCTTGATAGAGGGAGATAACATTGTGTGTGTTTCCCCCACCTTTGAAAATATCGTTAGTTAGAGCAATATCTTCCCAAATATTGTAAGCCTAGAAAGTATTTTTTTCCTTCTTCTCTGTTGCTGATGGACCTATTTTGTAGAAAAAGAGAGCATGTTCCTTTGTGTACATATATATAGCATATATATGTATATACACATACATAAACAAATATCTATAAAGATTTATAATATTCATGAACACAAATATGAATAATATGTATATTCATCCTAATGTATCTCAGATGCTTTTCAGAGTAATCTCACTGTTCTTATCTTCGTGAATTCTGGAGGGAGAGATTAGATTCCTGACTCTAATGGAGAGCTTGTTTTATTGAAAATAGAACTTACTGCCATCTATTTTAGAAAATTCAAACTAACTTGACTTCCTTGAGCAAAGGAACTCTAGAACAAATAAACTATTTGTTGGAGTCTATATAAAAGTGCTGTTAAATAGTAGGAGACACAGACTTATCAGGAATGAATCCTGTTTAACCAACCGTATTTTCTTTGTTGGCAGCATAACAGGCCTTGGGACTAGAGAGATCAATGACTGTCTTGTAGTTTGATTTAAATAGGGCTCTTGACACCATTGATTTAAATAGGGCTCTTGACACCATGTCACACTAGCAGGATCAGCAATAGAATCCAGATGAAAATGTCATGCAGCGAATACGAAACTTTAGATTAAGCTGTACCCCAAAAGCCTTCATCTGTTGTTCACTTACCCAGCAATATATCAAGCAGGGTGTTGTTAAAACGTGTTCTGTAGCTGGCTTGTGTTTTCATTAATGATTTGAGTGATGTAATATGGCATATATCCTTATTAAATTTACAACCAATAATCAAGCAGAGAAGAATGGAAAGTATGTTGGGAAACAGGATTAGAATGAAGGATATTCTTAGCGAATTGGAGATATATCTTAGCTGAACTGATTTTATTTCTCTTTCGGGCAAGTGTTAAGTCCTCACAATAAACAGTTGTACTTAAGAGGGGGAACAGGAGAAATGACTGTATGGGTTACAGTTCTGCAGAGAGGGTTGATAGTTCCTCACAAATTGAGTGCAAGCCACTCGTTCATTTATTTTGTAGCAGTGTGACATTGTCGGCAATGAAGTTTGTACTGATCTTTATAAGGAAGGGTGTTGCGTGCAAGGCATTTGAAACAAATCTTTTGTTCATATTTCAAACAGTATCAAGTCCCTTTTGAGGCACCTTATTGAAGGAAGACTTAGGTTAATTGGAGAAAGTCCTAAGTACAGCAGCAATGATGGCTGAAGGTCTTGAGAATGGTCAGTGGGTGGAGGAACTGGAAGTGTATGGCTGTGGTTTGGAGAAGAGGGGTCTGAGAGGGAGAGTAATGTTCTTCAGATAAACAAAGATTTTTCAGATAGGAAAGGAGTAGATGGCTCTCCATATGCACTGTGATTGAAACAGTAAGTAATAGGCCTGAAATGAGGCAAAGGAATCTTGTTTTGAAAGTGTTAGGAAAGAGTTCTGCCAGCTATGATAATTTCAGGGGAGCTCTGAAGTCAGTATTTGAAGCCTTTTTAAATGTGTTTTAGACAAAGCATGTAACAGGAATAAAATCATATAGTCATGGAATAGCTTGGGTTGGAAGGAGCTTTTAAAGCGGATCTGGTTCAACTCCTGTACAATGAGCAGGGACAGTTAGATAGGGATGGTTTTACCTTGAAGTAGGAGGACTCAGTAAGGTGATCTGCTACCAATCCTTTGTTTCTCTTTGGAGATATTTCTCTCCTCCCCCAGTTTTTGGTTGTTTTGTGGGTTTTTTTGTTTTTTGGTTTTTTTTTGTTTGGTTGTTTGTGTGTTTGTTTTTGTTTTGTTTGTTTGTTTTGGTTTTTTTTTTTATTATTGGAATGCTTGATGTAAAATATTCTTCACAAAGTGGTTTGTTGGGCATTGTTTCCAGATACCACCTGGAATATTGTTAGGACAGTGTGACTGGAAATTTCATGCCATCACTTCAATTCAGCCTCTTCTTATCATTCCTTCAGATGAAATAGATAAATCTCCTCAAAGACCTTCAGCTCAACCCTCTGACACAATTACTTCTCTTCTGGTTGTGACTGACATTGACAAAACTTCACATAGTTCATTGTGTTACTTGAGTGCTGCAAAAACTGACCCTCAAAAGCTATTATGTCAGTCTGGTCTAGGAGAATGCAGTGAGCAGGAAAAAGGAGGTAATACTGACTGTGTGAATGGAACTGTCCTGTATCTAATTTTTTTTCCTCTTTTCTGGGAAAGAAGGCAAACTGTCCAACTGTTTTTAAGGAAGATGTGGCTTTATTTCTCTAAGTTTTTTAGTACTTGGCATCAGTGTTCATCAAAATACTAAGCACTACAAGTTAGTATTTAGCAGTTCTAATTTGTTATTTTAGTAGTAAGTATTCACACCAGTTTATTTTATACCAGTTAGCCGTATCTTTTGCAAGGTGGAATTACCTTTACCTATGGTTTCCACAGTGTACCTTATTAATTGAGCATTAAAATAGAATAAGTAATCTAACTAATACACAGTGACTTATTCTGAAGTAATTGCAGATTGGCTGACTGCAATATTTGTTCCTCAGGTTAAATACTGTTGTCTAAAAGCTGTTTCATTTTAGCTGCTGCAGTTTTTGTGGTAACATTGAGTATGTGTTACGTATCTGTACACAAGTATTACTAAACCTGCAATAGTAAACTGTCTGAACACCTGCCATGGATGATACTGTGGAAGCTCTCTTTCACTGCTGCCTTCTTCCCATATCCTGTTCAGTGATGAACTTTTTTTTTTTTTCTATTCCAAGCGATAATTTACAGTGCATGAATGCCAAACCATATCTTGTGTTGACTGCTGTTAAAGTGAGGATGGACTTGGTTACTGTCATGTCAGTGAAGTCTTTCACTGCTGGTACACAGAGCAGACAGATTGGTGATACTAATACTGCCGTGCACAGTTTCTCATAAGAATCAACACACATCAGACTGGAGAGGAAAGTTGCTTTTGTGGTGCTTTTGCTTGGGGACTTAGATGCCTTACAATTTGCTGCCTTGTGCAATACCTAGTGAACTCCAAAATAATATAGCATATATCTGTGTAGCACAGTGCATTGTTCTGTAGGGGTAAGTGAACTGATTTGATTAAGAGAAATTACATGGCTTTGATTGCATGACTCTTTGCCTGGGGTAATTAGTCCTGCTGAGAATGACTGAATTATAATACTGGCTCAGAGCCATCTGCATTAGTGCCACTGCTTCAGGTGGTGAATCTGCATCCATAGGAGTGCAAACATTCTGCTAAAAGATTTTTCTTCTGTCCCCGGTGGTGATAGCAGTAACACTGCCAGACCTCCACTGAAATTGTCTGGACTAAAAAATACTGTGCCTTTCTGCAGCTGAATGTAATTGCTATGTTCTTCAATTTCATGTTGTTCCTTTCAGTTGAATTCTTTTTTATTTTGCTTTGTTATGTTTTTCCTGAGGTTCTGTTACCGTAAGATGGAAGATTTTGCAAAAAGTTGATGTGCAAATTTTATTTGTAGCATTCCAGGCCAAAAAAACCTCTTTCTGGTGGGAAGGTAATTTTTTTTCTTGTTGGCTTTTGAAATAAAGACAAATATTAATAGTATGCAACAAATTCATTAATTTGAAGTGTTGACTATAACATACCAAATTAACGTGCATGTAATAAAATGACTTTCAAAACTTAACACGATTTTTCATTAGTAAGAGGCCAATAGTGTAAGGCATCTTTATCCTCTTTGAACAAGGCAGACAGAACATACAGATTTTACCATGAAATTGTGTTTTGCTGTGACTAGGATTCCTAGCTTGGAAACCGATCTTAGGGAAAGCATTTTATGTAAACATTTTGTATGTTTTACCTAACCTCTGGCATGCATTCTTTTTCTAACCATTTCAGTAGAAGACACTAAATAATTACAGGCACATGAGAGAAAAGACTTAAGTTTGAAATGATGCAAAAAAAAAATCCTGTTACAATTTTGTTTTTCAATATATCCTTTTAAATTACCAGGGTTTGGAATTAATTTTCTTAATGTATACAGTTCAAGAAAAATAATCCAAATATAATTGGAATTCTGGGTTTTCTTGATGCCTAGTTTCCTTTAAACAACCATAAACAAGTTTCAAGCTTGCCGTATGGAGTGAATTGTGAAACTATTTTTTCGTGTAAGAATTAAATAGATTTCTGGTAATGATGAGATTAATTTTTTAGCTGTAACCACTCAAAAATTTTGATTTTGCTGTATTATTAAGTATTTGGTAATTTTAGTCTCAAGTACATATATATTTTCAGAGGGCTGAAGGTATGTCAGATGTTTTAAAATGGATTTAGTATTCAGCTTTCTATCGTGGTGTTAACCTGTTCCTAGGTTATTGACAGCCCCGTAACAAGGCTGTGTCAGAAATTAATTTTGGTCTGTTCAAGTTGCTTTTGCTGTAGTATATGGAGTATTTATAAAAGTTTTTATCCGTATTCCAGGCCCATCAAAGACTGTTTTCTGTCTTTTGCTTTTTTCTTTCTCAGTTACAGATGTCCACACCTGTTCCTTATATTTCTGGAAAGCTTTATTCTTTCAAACTCCTTGTCATCTGTTCCCTAAATCTGATTGCTGCTATTTCATTATTAGTATCAGTTATGACTATTATTGTATGATCTAATGTATAGAAGTTTTGGTTGTAGGCCAGTATTACATTAAGCTAGGCTTCAGCAGGTACAGAGTAAAATCTAGGGCCTGACAGCTCTTGATTTATTTGCTTCTAACAGTTCAGAGGACTCCAGTGGGAAAGAAATGATAGTGAACAATAATTAAAGAAGGGGAGGGGGAATGTGATGTACTGCCACTAAGTGTTTTCTGCTTGGAGAGGAATTATTGTCAGGACAGCAGAATAACTGCACCCATAATGCAGTTGATAAGTTATTATGCATTTAATCTTTTGTGTGTATGGAAAGGCACATGAGCACAAACAGTGTTTGTCTTAGTAGCACTTTCAGTTCAGTGTTTGAGATTAAGCCAGTGCTTCTTATTTCTTAAAATTGTTGTAACTACAGTGTTTTCCATTTGCTTTGGTAATACATCAAGTAGTCTGGGGTTTTGAGAGCTAGAGGATATGTCTGGGGTTTGTAGTGGCACCTAATGCTGAAACAGAGGAACTTGGGAATTTTGAAAGAAGAACTGGTTGGAAATGAAAAATAGATGGAGTGATGAAAAGGGAAGTTGTGGAAGAAGCTCTTGGAAATTACACCATCCTATCTCTTCTCATTAATAGCTTTAAATGTAAAGGCCAGGTATCACAGTTATTTTTTCCCAGTTTTTGTTTGTTTATTTTGCAGTTAGTGAATTTAACTGAAAACTGTACTTATATTCTGTTTCTCTAATTACAAAATTCTTCTTCTACTCTCTTCTCAAAGTATCCCTATTGAGCAAAAAGGAATTATATCAAGCCTGTTTCTATTCTGCTGTTAAGGAATATTTGTTCCCCACCAGAATGTTGCCCACATTCCAACAAGGTTTGGACCTTGTTTTTGCTTTACCCTTTGATCTTTTCAAGTGTTTGAACAGTAAGTATTTTTGTATTTGTTAGCTAAGGTGTGTCATGAAAGTGGAGATATGAAAGGGTATGAGAGAACCAGCAACACAGATAGGCTTGTAGTTATGAATGCTTGTGTTCAGCCAAATACAGGGTAAATACGAATTTAGAGGCATTTTTTAATTTTTAATTGGTTTGAGGTGGTTATGATTGTGTAACTAGTACAGATCCTAGGGCATCTTTGAGTTTTGAGACCAAGTATTGTTACTGGATAGTCAAACTTTTTCAATAGAACTACTTAATTAAAAGTAGAAAGAAAAGCTCTGGCTTTCTGTTTCCAGGTGGCATACAAAAATTATCAAGACCAAAAGATATCTGCAAGCTCTGTCTGCCTTTAAATCTAGTAATTTTTGTGCACTGACTTTAAAAACTCTGTATTAGTTTAAAAAAAAAAAAAGTTGACCAAACCAAAGATGAGAAAAAGGTTTAAAAGAAGTACTTTTGGCTGAGAAAACGGAAGGGACACAGAGGTTAGCGGTGAGTCTTTGAGAGATTATATTTTGCAACTTGTAAGTTATCAGTACATTGTAGAGAGTATGAGTAGATGGCAAGACTTTGAAAATAATTTGCAGTATCTCTTACATATTACATAACAAAAGCAAAAATTTTATGTGTATGTTCATGAAGAGAAAGGCAAGTTGAATTACATAATTTCAAACAATAAATGAATGCAGGGATATCAACAAAACAGATGTCACCTATAAGTTTGTGGTATATTCTTACTGTATTTTAACAGACATCTAAGTTTAAGTAAACAATGAAGAACTAGGGTTCTTAAGTTGGTGACACAACTAGCATGGAAAAATTTAGTTCTGTAGTTCTGTTTACAACTGGAATGATACATCTCAAACAGTATGGATCCAGCTGTCTGTTCTACTCTGGGTGGAAGTTCTGCAAGGAAATAGCAGTTTTATATTTCTGGCTAAGTATGCATAGGCACTGTCTGAAGCTCTGGTAGGAATTGGCATTTATAACTTTCTCTGTTCCTGTCTTCCGGAGCATTTATATATTTGGAAATTCAATAGTAAACTGCAGGTTAGTCCTCCCAGAACTAGAGTAATGATCTCTAAGGTGATCAGACTTGGTGGTTTGAGTTCAGTAGATGATTACTTGTCCATGGGTATGCGTGGAGAAACATCACAGATATTTTTTCTAGGGATGTTGGCTGAGGGTAGCTGGGTTTTTGTTTATCTATGGCCAATGGTGAAATCAGTTGTTTAGTGGTCAAAGAAATAACACTGAAAAGCAGTTCGTAATATTGATCTTTGTCTTTCTGCTGGGACTGAAGAATTTATTAGTGTGTAACCCAGTGGTTGAACAGAAGAAGAAGGTTGAACAGAAGAAGAACATGGTTCATTCAGAAATAACACTTCAGTATTGTGTGTCTGAGAAAACAGAGTGGTTTTTATTTCTTTTTGAACAATCAGATTCAGCAACAGAGTGAGAGAGAATAGAAATGGATGAAATGGATAGGTAACTTGTGGTGACCATGGAAAGAAGTGAGCATTGGATTAGAATGATTACTAGAAGATCAAATAATGGTGGTAGCAAATATCTTTTGGAAAATTTCATTAAGGATAATAGAATGAGAAGTTTCAGTAGAAGTTCCTGTAAGTGCACGTACGTCTGAGAGTCAGCTAACAAAACCCAAAAGATGTAACTTTCACAACCACTGAACTAAACCAGAAAAACTGAATCATTGCATGTTTCTGAAATGTAAGAACAGTGTCGGGAGCTTAGACTACTTGTCTGCTGCAGCCAGTGCTTAAAAATCACCCATTTCTAATACAGGAAATGTTATTTTGTGTTCTCTTACAATAAACAGACCTATTGGATTTGGAAGCCACTTGTTGCCAGAGGGGCAAGTTGTGATGCATGGGGGAAACTGAGAATAGAGCCGGTGTTCAGTGTTTAGTTTTTGAAAGAGTTAATTTTCCATTGCAGAGGATCTTCTATTCAGTAGGTGGGGCAAATGTATTTAGCCAAATTTGAAAGCTGAAAGCTTGCTGAGAAGATTATATTAGATTGTGAAATACTGGTTTTCTGGCAGTCAAGAAGGAGGGTAGTCCTGGCTTGAAGGTCTGTTCTAATGTAGTGACAAAGCAAAGACAACAACTACAATTGGAAAACAATGTATAAACACCACTGAATGCATTGCAAATATAGATTATAGATATGAAAAATTTAAAATACCGCAAAAAAAAAATCCATGACTGACTGGAACCAGAAAGACACCTATCATGGAATAAACTTATTCATATGCTTGTTTGCAGATTGTTCATAAAGAGGGAGAATAGGAGGATTTTTCAGTAAGTGCTCTTGTTTTCTCTTTGAAGGCAGGGTAATTTTTTCTTCCATAGAGTAAGGATACAAAAAACTAACAAGGATGTTACACAAAAGTGCTAAGTTCCCAGAGGCATTAGTTTGTAATTTCTTACTGAATGGGGAAGGAGAAAGTCCAGCTTGTGTTGTTCCAGCATTCAGAAGGAGATGGTATTTCTGTTGAAATCAATGTCAAGTAGATACAAAGCTACTCTAGAAAAATTGTAGACAAGTTGAATGAATTTGAAAGAAGAATTCAGGGCTGTAAAGCTGAATTAATGATAGTCAATTACCTTTTTATGGAAAATATGTGTTATCAAACAAATTTGTGTGTTTTGCTTACTGAATTGATTAAAGAAATTGTGTAGATGCATTATAGGTTTATGTGCATAAATTTAGATGACTTAAACCTCCCTTTAAGTTATTTTTCCCCTAAGCAGGTATTTAAATAAGCCATATTCTCCTCACCTCACAGTTGCTCTACATTCTTAGTAGATAATTTTGTTACTAGGGGAGCTGGAAGAGAGGAACAGGGGTAAGTAAAGCTAAACTCCTGTAAAGCTTTGGAATCGGACTGCGTCCTTGCTGGGATTGTTTTACCAATGTTGTTTCTGTTCTTGCATTCAAGCAGCTATGTCAAACAAATCTGTACTTGTGCAAATGGTGTAGGGAATTGTGCTCTACAGATAAAAACAGTTTTGTGGTTACCTGTGAATAAATGCAATTATACATGTCACAGTGGGCGATTAAGTGGGCTCTTTTTCTTGAAGATTAAGACTGTAGAGGTACATTCATGGGGAGAAAATAAAGGACCGCAGAAGGGCTCTTGGATTAACAGGGAAAGAAATGGCAAGAGCTAAGGACTGGAAAATGAGGCCTGGCAAATTCAGAAGTATAAAATAATTGAAAAATTGGATTATATATATATATATATTTGTTGTAATTCCTCAAGTAAATACTGCTTGTTCAAATCTTAAACATAATAACCAATTTTATTCTGTTCATTTCTAATTAAAGTATAGCCAGTTCTAGTTTAAAAAGTCTAACCAAATAGCTGTGAAAAGAAGACTGAAGATTAATCTTTGTTCAGGCCCTGAATGGGAGCCAGTATCCCTGTAACTGTGGTTTCTGTCTTCCCTAAAAGATCGGTAAAGGTGTTACTGTATGTAATACAAAGTAATGAGAAATATAGAGTAAGATTTCATTCTTCATAGGAAACAGCTTTAAAAATAGGCTATTTTCACAGGAGCAGTTTTTTCTCTTTGTCACCCCACTCATACACGTAATTTTCAAATAATTGTTTAAGCATTTTATCAACTCTTTTCAGTTATTCTTTGAAACATAAAGTTGTCCAGTTGTCTTATATGTTTACCATTCAGGTCCAACCTTCAGTTATTCACAGGCAATAAATATGATTATTGGCTTTGTTATCTTAAAGGTAGACCTTCTTCAGCTGAAAACCAGCAGGGTCTCATACCTTTTTTGATGTAATCTCAGGGAAAAATGCGGAAACCTAACCTCATTAAAAGAAGGAACTTCCTATTATTTTGAGAACATACTGTTTCTCTGGCAGGTTGTCTACAATTTCAAAGATTCCCCCCTTGCCCAGTTTTAGCAGACCTGATTTGCAAACTAAAGTTGTGGAAACTTTTGACTGAAAAAAATTTGGGACATAAAAAAAATCAGTGACTGAATCAGAAGTTTCCCACTTTTATTCTACTTTATTTAAACTGCCCTGGAATCTTCATTGTATGCTATAAAACTGAGGCAAGATTTGTTAGAAGCTTCTGAATATATGAATCTTCTTAAAGATATCTTTAACTTGTCTTCATGTGCACTTTTTTGTACTTCACCCATGCTTAATGCAAGTGCAGATGAGCTGTATACCTCCATTTTAATAATTTGACTGTATGAGGTTATATGTCCATAATATAATCTTCGCCCACAGATTCTCTTCATAGAATCACAGAAGGGTTTAGTTTGAAAGGGGATCTTAAAGACCATCTAGTTCCAACCCCCTGCCATGGGCTTAGACAACCTTCCACTGCACCAGGTGGCTCAAAGCCCCATCCAACCTGGGCTTAAACACTTTGAGGGTTGGGAGTTCCAACAGCTTCTCTGGGCAGCCCCTTCCAGTGCCTCACTACCCTCACAGTAAAGAACTAATTCCCAATATCTAATCTAGACTTGTCCTCTTTCGGTTTGAAGCCATTCTGCCTTGTCCTGTCATGACGTGCTCTTGTAAAAAAGGCTTCTTCTAGGTCCCATTGGTACTGGGAGGTGCTCTGAGGTCTCCTGAGAGCCTTCTCTTTTCCGGGCTGAACAACCCCAACTCTCAGCCTGTCTTAATTGGAGCATTGCTCCAGCCCTGTGATCTCTCCATGGTCCTCTGGACTTGCTCCAACAAGTGAACATGTTTTGTGTGTTGGGTCCCCAGAGCTGGACACAGCAGTCCAGGTGGGGTCTCATGAGAGAAGAGTAGAGGGAGCATCACCTGCCTCTTCCTGCTGGCCAGATTCCTTTGATGCTGATGAGTCTAAGGATACAACTGGCTTTCTGGGCTTCAAGTGCACATTTCCGGGTCATATTCAGCTTCTCATCAACCAGTGTTCACATCTTTTGATTTGATTGTTCTCATTCATTGATAGGTCTCACTTACTAGCGATTAGACCTGTTAGCAAGAGGAAAAATCTTCCTCATTATTATTGTGTTTTATAACAGCAATGCTCACATTCACCTTTTGTTTCGTGATGATACATATGTTGCAAATAGTGTTCCTTTCCCTTTTCTTTTGCCTTATGCAAGTTTTCAGCCAAATGTAAATGCAGCGTAGTACACAACTTATCACTGATATTTGTAATAACTTACTAATGTGGGAAGCTGTCCTTTTGTCTTACTTATCCCTTCTCTCTATTTATGACAGGGATTTATACAAAATATCTTCAAATAAAATTTGGAAGAAAACTGTGGTGCAGAGTAGCTATAGGTTACTGTGCTTTTTCCCCCCTACTAAATGAGTTGAAATTGAATTTAATTTGAAGTAAAATCTCACAACAGATTGTGAGAGTTTCTGGTACAGTTAAAAGTAAAACTGTGCTAATACAGCTATGTTAATAGCAGTCTGACATAGTCAGAGTGACACATTTTACAGCAATGTTGTTTCAGCAGTGACATTGATTTGTTTATTAGATATGGTATCAGGTTAAACTGTTACAATATATGGTAGGAAGTCAGAGATCGTATCAGGGTAACAGAAACCAAAAGTATATTTCCAAAAACCCATCTTGGAAAGGAAACAAGGGTGTGCTGTTTGCCAACAGCTTTGTGGTCTCAGCCTGCCTGCCTGCTTGCCTGGCTGCAGTGTCAGGAATCAAAGTGGGGATACAGAAATGCTTATATGCAAAGGATACAATTCATTCAAACTATTAAAAAAAAATCTGTTTTAATAATTTCAGGTTCTGTACCTTCCACACTGCTTTCACTGTAAATCTTCTGCTTTTTCATTTCAAGTGAGTTTCTTTTGTGTGAGAATTTCTTTGTAAAATAGGAATACAGATGATACAGAAATCTATAAAGTAAATACACAGAAGATATTTCTCCCATTTTGCTTCAATTTATAATAATCACTGAAGTGTAATTTTAGCAAATAATGTAAAGATGTCTAATGATATTTCTCCTTCAGTTTATTACTCTACAAAAATAATTAAATTGAGAGAACGAAGCAGTAGTTGAAAACATGCTGTGGTCGTGAAACACACTCGAAGCATCCAGACGAACTGAAGTTATCTGACTAAAGGGAAAATTCAAGAGCATATTTTAAAATGTATCACTGGGAGCAGATGCTTAACCTTTCAGGTCTTTTCTTGTAATACTTGTACTCTGTGTGTACTTTGTACTTTATCTGTAGGAAAAGAGGTAGTAGAATAATGTATGCTTTTGGTTTGTCAGTTATTCTGTGTATTATTTGTTAAATCAAAAGCCTTTTCTGGAGTTGCTGTTCATCTTGTTCTCCCCCAGAAATTTTGGCACAACCACATATCACACTCATTGATTCAAAGATAAATTATTCTTATTTTTTTGGCTGTTACAACCTAAAAAATAAGGTTAGCCTTCTCTCCAGAGCAAATACATGTTGTCCTCCACCTTTCTGTGGTCCTGATGGCCACAGCTGCCTTAGAACACTTTCTTCTGCCCTTTTCCACTGGACCTGTTCTCCTCACCTTCTTCATGTCCTTCTTATTTAACACTTACTGGCTCTGAGTGATTTTGATTTTCCTTTTAGTCAGTTAGTATGTGGTTTTTTGCCTTTTTTTTTTTAACCTTCCCCAACCAAAACAAAACCCAAACCCTGGTTTTAATTTTGCTTCTTGAATTGCACAAGTGTTCTGTGAAGTAGAAAAAGGAGAAGGTAATTACAGAGTCAGATTCTTCTTTCCTCGTGGTGTAAGACAAATACATTCAGTGATATAATGGCAGAATGTGTGAAGTAGGAGGGGAATTCGGGTCTTACAAGGCTGGAAGATTTTAAGACAGAAGCTGATTGTCCTTAGCTATATGTTGGAGGTATTTTTTCTGAACAGTGGGTGACAGAAGAGTAATTTAGCATATTCTAGATTTTTTAATACTGCATTGAAACTTTGCTGAAGAATGCTGTATTCTCTCCTTTCAAAAGAGTTTAATGGCAATTGGCAACTAAAACTTTCTTCATAGGAAACAAACATAAGTCTAGAATATTCAACTATCAAAGAATTTTGATGATTAACACATACATTGATGTTTAAAAAAAGGTACTATGTGTGCTGCAATATAGTATATGTAATGGTTAACACAATCAAAATTTTTTTCCTTCTCTCTGGGTATATTCTATAGCTTTTCAATGTATTATTTAGTTGAAAACAAAAAAAACCCAGCAAGGTTGGGGAAGATAGCATATTTAAGTTTATGTGTAGTGAGACATAGTGCCTGTCAGTCCAGTTCAGTGATACTCTTACCAAAAACTCCGTTGTATAAATATAAAATAGATGCTGATGTTAAACCCAACTTCTGGTGTGTATGGATAAATAATAATCATGTATGACATACATGTGTGTATTTATGTAACAGTGAAGGAAGAGAGGTGAATTGATCTGATGTGTATCCAACTGCATACATTTTTAATCTAATATATTTAGAAAGTACAAAAGTGACTGCTATTTCCCTGGCACTAATAAAGTAAACAGAACTTCCGACCGTGTAGCAGCACCTTGTAATCCATAAAAATTGTTACCTACCTGGAAACTAGATATTTGTTATGTATTTACATTTCTGTTTCACAGGTTTGTGATATGCCTAGTGTGTGAAGGTATGCTTGAATATTCTAATAGGTACTGGCTCTGCACTCTGCTTATTTTGGTATTTTTAGTGTGGGATAACCTCATTTTATGATGTAAAATTGAATGGAAGTGCATTTGCAGTTAAAAAACAACATAGTCAGATACCAGCTAATACTTTAGAGACAGAGAACAGGTAGTGCTTTCTTGTGTTTGATATGTGTTTGCTGGAATTAATATTTTTAGAGTCCTGTACAATTCTGCTTGCCTTAGGCTGAGTGGTGTGAAATGTAATTGAACTAATGACTCACTGTGGTGAGATCATTTTTAAGAATGTAGTGGGCTTCTTATTGTACAATACTATGGCATAAATTTGCCCTTTTTTCTTCAGCAATGCTGCCTCTTTGCATTCTGTTTTAGTCTATCTGTCAAGCACCCACACCTTCATATCTCTCCTGAAATCCTCTTGTGTCTGTAGGATATGTGGTGTGTCTTCACAATTTACGCTTTATTTTGTCTTGTGTTAAATCTGTCATTTGGTACAGATCATGTATGGTTCAGTTTTATAATGGCTCCTGTGTGTATGTAGGATGGCTCATATTCTTACTTGCATTCCTTCCTGCTGCGTGCAGAATTTTCTTCTGCAGCCCTCAAAGCATACTCCAACATAGTGTAAGTTCCTTTTTAAAAGATTTAATGAAGATAAAGAATAGTAAATGTAAAAATGAACCTGCTTATATTTGTAAAGGCAATCGATGACTGTCATCGACATAGCCTTTAAAACTGGGCTTAATCTCTTTGAGTAATTCCTAGGCTGCTCTTCCTCTGCTGTGAAGTGCTGCTTCATTGCATCTGACTTTCTAATGAATGAGCTTTTAACACTAAATGTGTAATTCTTGAGCCTTTATTTAATTTTAAAAAGTAAAGTTATGTTGTCAAGAAACCTTTCAAGTCTGAAAGCTTTTCTTAAATGCTTTTTTCAGATAAGGACATGATGTAGACTTATTAATCTGTTCATTATGATTTCTCCTTTCCTTCTTTTTAAATGAATGAGTAGTATCTTTCATTTAAGAATGCCTTATTGGAAGATTAGTAATCACTGAAATCATGTTATTATATTAACCCTATACATCCCACTTTCTCCTCCTAGTGTTCAAAATGTAGAGGATAGCTTGAAAGGGAATTGAAGAAGGGGTACAAAAAAGAAAAATTAATAGTTTCTGCTTAAGTATTTTGGGTACATTTCTTTTCAGAAGTTATTCCCAAAAGATTTTTTTAAAGTGGTAAATGTGGAGGATATAGGATTTTAAAAAAAAAGCTTATTGCATTTACTTCTGCTCTGCAATCTTGCAAATAAGATGTAGGATTTCAATTCTTGTAGGAAATCAGAGATAACTTGGATGAAAAAAATGCTCTGAATGGGTACAGTTGAATGCAGGTATTGTTGGGCTAGTTTTCACCAAAAAATGCCAGTGAAGACATGTTTGAATATATGTTACACAGTAATGTCACATAATCAGTTATTATCAATCAGATAATAAAATTTCTAGGTAGAATTTGGATGATTATAAGTGTCTATTCTTTGTGGAATGTGGAGCTGTAGCATTATATTTGGAGCCTTCTGTTCCGGTCAGCTAAGGCATGAGCCTGAGTAAACTAAGGTACATTACAAGTATTTTTTTTAAAGCACAAAATCAGTTTTGACATTACACATATGAGTAATAATTTAGCGATGTAGTGGAAAAGATCTTTTTGTTCTCTTAAAACTGCACCCTTTTTTTTTATATGGAACTTCAGAAAAGTGCTTTAGAAATCCTACTTTTTTATGTAATACTTTAGTCAAACTAGCTCTCATATTCAAGGGTATGCTCTGCTTTTTTATATAAGATAATAGTTATTGAGAATTAGCATTTTAAATATACTGGTATCTGGTGACACACGATCAGTTTATGTAACAAGAGGAGTGAAATCATGCTCATTGATTTTGCAGCTTTTTGTTTGGTTTCCCCCTCCCTGCCACTGTTTCATTGCAATTATGAAATTTTTAAGCATGGCATGATGCAAACAACTTGACAAACTTATGTTTGGATGAATATCTTAATTCTTGCTTACAGTGCTATGGATGATGATAACTTCGTAAGGCTTCTTGATTCTTCAATGCAGGTTTAAGATGAAATTGAAGAAGACAATGTAGAACAAAGGTATGCCATGGCTGCCCAGGAAATACAGAAATAGGGTAGCTAGCAGTATTGGTGATTGGTTTGTGACAAGGCAATTGCATGGGCAGAACTGAACACACTGGAAAAGAATAAAGTTATCAAGGGCACGAAAAATTATCTACAGCTTTAGCTGTGGCAGTTAGCAATCATATTGATGTAGATAGATGGCATGAATGAAAAATTTCTGTATAAAAGGTCCCTGTGTCACCCTAGAGGTCTAGCTAAGCCCCTCCAGTGTGAAAAGTCTAAGCCTTTGCACAGGATTGACTCTGTTGGTTGGTTGTCTTTCAGTGTCAGACAAATAATTTTCTTGTCTGTGATTTTTTCCTTCATTTAGCCTTTTACCCCTACCCTGTCCTTTGTAATTATTCAAAGTTGTGTATTTTCTATGTAGAAATTGTGGATCTGAGGTCATATATGCAAGACCTTTTTCTTAAGAGTACTGTCAATTTTTGGACCAGCATGAATTTTTTTCTCCCATATCAAAAGTAACTGATTCTGAACCATTCACTGAAGGACATAATGTAAATGGCTTTTTCTGTGCATAGTAGTCGCATGCTGGAGAAGATTGAAATAAGTGGGGTATCTAAATACGAGGTCAAAATGCTTCCAGGTTGTAGCTGCATAACATTCAGAATACCTTGATCAATACTGTTTATGAATTCAATTTAAAAATACTAGATCATGCAAAATGGTAAATTTGTGCTACAGAAAAGCATTCCCAAGTGCAATTTTTGCTTAAAAATTCTTTATATTTACAGAGAAACTGAGCCATACAAATATTTTTAAAAGTTTGCACTTCTTTAAGGCTATTTATTTTCTAAAAAAAGAGGACTTGAATATTTTTGACAAATATACACATGGTGTTACGCTAACAAACAGCCATGCAACATATATCTTACATAATGAAGAAATTGAATATACAAGACCTACTCTATTTAACATATATATTGAAAATATACAGTCTCGCCAATAGTTAAAAAAGTTTTTCTTATTTGGCAGTATTTTTTACAATTTGTTCAAATATTCCGTTTGATGTGTTTTGGTGAATACTGAAATCTAGTCAGTGACAACCTGAGGTACTAAACATTTCTGCCTTACTTCGTTGTCTTCAAAGGTAATCTTTTTGTTCCTTTTAGGCTCTATCCATGAGTTGTGTATTACAGCGTTATTTGGCATGGGATCTGCTTCCACTATTGAAACAACTCGCTTTTTCATCTTACTTTTCAGAACTTTCTGAAACTTTTGCCTCGTGAATGCGTAAAGTAGAGGGTGAAATATAGTTGTTCCATATGCCATTACTAGAAAACATAATCTCAACTTTACCAAAAGGTCACTTGGGCCCAAACATAAGATAGTGGTGTTTAAAACAGAGATGGGTGTCCAGCAGAGAAGGAATGTTGAGATAATCAGAAGGGACATTCTGAAAACTCTCTTTTGCCGTTCTCGTCGCTCCCGGTGCCGTTTCACAGCTCGGCGTAGAGCAATTATGACAGACACAGAAGTCCTTACACCAAAAACGACATTTTTTCCTGCACTGCTGTGGGACACATCTGTAGTCTCATGCTGAGTGGTCAAAGAAATAGTTTTTTTCTTTCTGTTTTTCTTCTTTTGTCCTGTTGTAAATCTTGTACCAATCCGAATATTTAGGGCCTGGAGTATTTTGGTGTATGTAATTAGCATTACTATAACAGTGAAGAAGAATATTGGAATCTGAACGAGAATGTGGTAGTACATTCCTAGTTCAGTGTGGTACTCGTTTGTACTCACGCACAGAAGTGTCTTATTTTCCCAAGTACTTGCACTTTGAAGACTGAAAAAGTTGACTTCAATGAAAGGGATCAGGAAGGAAAAAAGTGAAATTATCCATATTGATGTCATTAATATCACAGCCCTTCCCATGGTCAGGATTCGATTAGCAGGTTTTACAGAGATGTCGTATCGGTCCAGGGTGATAGCGAAGACGTTGATTGCAGTTGAAACGCTTGCAAAGGAGACACAAGCCTCATGGAAGCAGCAGATGAGAGCAGTGTTACTCTCCAGAGAAAGCAGAAGGATAACTATAGTTAGAGGAATACATCCCACACAAATTATTACATCGAGTACATGAAGGTTCATTGTAATTATGTTACTGACAGAATTGATTAAGTTGGATTTCATACAGTAAAGTACCAGCACGGTGAGGTTGCTGCCAAGTCCCAAAACAATTTCTAACATCAAAAATCCAGTGAGAGAAACTTGAAAGCTTAATGGATATGACAGTGGTTGGTACATGTTGGTATCGATGTCATCAATGGCATCTCGGACTGTAATGTTAGATTCAGACTGCATGTTGACTTCCAGAATGGGGGAGAAACACATTCTTTTGTCGCAGCTGGTTTTTGTCCTGAAAGGTGAAATAAAATATGGAACTATTTGATTTCTCTTTTTAGCACTTATTGTAGATAAATGCTGGGGAAGGAGGAGGGAGGAAAAGCAACATTCTTACCAAACTCTTCATTTACAGTATGTTTAAAGCTTTAATTGGCATGGACTCAAAAGCCTGAAGATCTAGAACAAGGTCTTTCCTTTTTAAAAGAAAGCAGGATTTGCTTGAAAAGAGAAATAATAGTGAAAAGCTTCCACTTAGGGAGGCAAGCCTTTGTTTATAGAGATGTGGTTTTTCACAAAGGGCTCATTTGTTGAATAAACCATATTTTGTGCATAGCCTTTGTATTGCTTTGAGGGTCATTTTAGAAGAATGTTGTTAAGTACTAACAAATTAGTGATCAAGATCATTTTAAAAAGCTCTTGTGGAAAAAGAAAGTGATAGGAACATGGAGCACTGTTGTTTATGTATCATAAAAAGGATGTTTAAATAATTTATGCCAATTTATCAGCCTCTTTCTTATGAGGTTTACAGTAGTGTTGTGGACTGAAATGTGCCGTTCTCTAATTCACCAGATTTTTACAGAGTTTAAGCCTTCTGTTCATTTTTATCTTTTATGCATCTATGTGTATGATGCTTGCAACTACAACAATTTTATATAAGTGTATATAGAATTTCAAATGCAAAACTTACGTGGGTTTGGGAAATTGAGTTTATTATAAAATACTACATTTCCTTTTTCCGATTTAAGTATTCAATTTCTTCAAGAAATCAGTGCCTACATGGAATGGAGGAGTATTTAATTTTATTGCAGAATAGATTTAAGGGAATAATTTTAGAAAAATAATACTTAAAAAGAAAATTGTCTCTTTCGGGTTTTGCTTTTGTTTTTGTTTTTTTACAAAGTGCAATTAAACCCAACAGATTTACATACATAGCATGTTTCTCTTAGGAATAAGTAAGGATCAAAAAAGTATTTATTTTATCTAGCAGATTTTTTTATTTTGTGTCTCATCTGCTTGGTTTTACACATGCCAGTAAGTTTTGAATATAGCATCTGCATGTATTACCTGGTGTTTGTATTATTTATATTGTCAGCCAGCTCTTGAGTTTGTAATTGACTGAATAAATAAAAGAGAGGTTATTCAATTTCTTCTTATGATACTGAGGGGTTTTTTTTAGGTAGCTTTAAATTTAAGAGGGAACGTATTTGGCATGAAAATAAGTTTGAATGTCGACCTTTGTTCTATTCTGAATACATTAAAATGGATAGCACTAAGGTGAACAAAATTGAGCTCTTTTAAAATGAAAGTATGAATTAAGCACACTTGGGATACAGTATGCAAATGTATTTCATCTGCAGTTCTGAAAAGCCTCAGCTGAACAATACTATTAATTGCAAATTGTATGATGAAAATTCTTGGTATTCTTCAACAGTTACTTCACATGTGCCTCTTAAATAAAAAAGATGTAAATTAGAACGTATTACTCTCAGGTGTGAAATGAAACAAGAAACATTTCAAAAAGCTTTGTTTCATTTCTACTTTGGGCAACCTCTATCCATCCTACGTTAACCCTCAGGAGTACGATCTCCTCTTGCATGCTGTCCTGGCTGTGAATGGATTTCAAGAAACCATTCCAAATGCATTGCCGGATAAACAAAGTTCTTTTGCATTAGCAAAAGCCAGGAAGAAATCAAAAGCAGATCTGCTAAAACAAACGACAGTGTCACCCTGGCAGTATAGCAACTGAGATTCTGTGCAAGCAGACAACCGAGAGGTGAGCGGTGCTGGTGCGTGCTGGAGCACCGGCGGGGCGCTGCGCTGCCCCGGCNGAGCTCTTATTTCATTGCTTGCAGGTTTTTTTTTTGTTTTCCTTTTTTTTGTTCCTGCAGTTCAGCAGCAAAAAAATCTGATTAAACATGGGGACTTCTTATTTGCCTCAGATACTTCTACAGACCAGGGCATATTCTGTGTGTCTGTTCTGAGTTTCAAGGCAGCAATAATAAATAAACCTTCTTTTAAGTGATGTTAATTTCCTTCCCCTGTTGCATTTTGTAGAAGCCTGTTTTTATTTTCCAGGTTTAAAGAAAAATAATTTCTGATCTCTGTTTTCAGAGTGTGTGTAGATATCCTTTAGTTTATGGTTGCGTATTTCTTTCTGTAATATTCCTGCTCATTACATTGAGTGATGGCTTAGTGAAAGAAGTTGCTATACATCATAAAATCCAGTTCATGTGCTTTGAGAGTAACCATGGGTTACCTAATTTGGTTTATTTTGATTTAAGGAGAATACATAACATCATAAAACTGAGAGAAAAATATCCGTTAGTCATTATGACATGTAAGTTATTTAATGAGTAGTATAGAAAAAGCTTGGTTAAACCTTTATGCAGCTTGATGGTGAAGTATGCACATTCTCCTTTTGGGATTTCATGTTTCATTGTCTCTTCATGCATCAGTAGTTTCCACAATTCTGGTTTTAGATTATAAATCCCTCTTTAAGAAATGCTCACCATTTTAAGAATCAATCATTGCACTCTTCTTTTAATGAAAATCTGAGCAGATGTGTTAGTCTTCCATGTATATTGTTGAAGTGTCATGCACGTAAATGGTAATGCAAGTGTGTTCCATGTTTTGTTTTTAATTCCTTTATGTCTTAAGAATACATTTTAGAGATGCATCCTGCTGCTCGTAGGTCATACAGCTACCAAGATACCCGGTCAACTGCATTCTTCATATTGTCAGTTGTAAAACTGAATTAGTTGCTGCATGCCCTTGTGAAGGGGAGGAAACAAAAGGTTAAAAGTAGGGCTTATAATTTCAAAAACAAAGTAATGCAAGAATATATTTTCTAATATCACTTATTTCATGAATAAAGGATCTCTAAAATTGGACCTTACAGATTACATAGAAAATCAGTTAGCCTGCTCTCTATTTGCCAGTAAAACCATATTCTTCTGTCGGCTTACATGAATTTAGGTTTTTTGGACAAGTTTCCCGTTCTCCAGATAGTGCAGGTTACAAAAAATCCTGGCTAGAAGCAGTAACTGTTGGATGCAGAGTGTCTGTGACTAAAGCTAGAAAATGTAGTTTTATAGCTCTGTTGAGCAGGTAGTTAGTTTATACATACAACTCTCGTGTCTTTTAATGAGAAACTGAACAGAGTTAATGAGCCTTTTAGAAAATATGCTTTTGTTTAATTTGCACACTGTTATAATTTCCTTTCTTGAAATAAATGTTTAGCAAATCCATGCTTTTAATAAATGGCTTGAATGTACAGGATAACAAAAGAAATAAGTTTAAAAAAAACAACAAAAAAGGGGGATTTCTTGAGCAATCAGAGATTAGTCATATTAGCCAACCTTCATAAATCAATAAGTATACACTAATTACAGACTATCTGATCCTTCAAAGAGTAACTGAATAAATCTGAAACATATTTAACTGTCAATATTTGGAAATACTGCTGAGGGAGGAAAAGCATATTCCCAGTTGCTTTATGTGGTTGTTTTCCCCAATACTGTATGAGCTTAAACTGTACTGTCTTCATGTTGTATGAACAAAACAGGTTCTTAATATTCTAGAAGACTTTCATACAGAATAACATTTTTCTATCATTATATTTTTAATGGGGAAGGGAAAATAGCATTTAAATATTTCCTGGTCTTAAATATAACAATATATTACTGCTTAATGTAAATTGAATCTAATCTCTGCCTTTTTTTCTCCAATTTTTAATTTGGTTTAATGTTGCTTATTCTGCATATGATAATAAGGAACAGGTCTTACCTCCACTAAAGATTTGGTAAATTCTCGATGCAGGTGAAGCAGTTCCAGGTTGGAGGGATTCATTTTGTTCACTTGTTAGCAGAGTAGAAGGGAAAGAGGGTAATAAGCATATCTTCAAAAAATGACCTTACTGAAAATTTGTGCCTGTACTGTGCCATTGTTTCAGCATACTGCTAATGTATACAATTGCTTTAGTTCTGGTTTACAGGCTGCTGCAGTCTCCCACTCTTCCTACGGTAGAATCAATAAGCATCTGAAAATACATAATGAAAGTAATTTAACATACTGAAGGCTTCTTGTCTCCAGAGACACCACTGAGATTCAGGCTTTCTAAAAAAGAAGAGCAGTGCTTGTGAGAGGAAAGCTTGCGATGGGCAGCTTTTGCAGAATGACAGCCTACCTTGTCGCTTCTCCTCACTGCAGAGAGATGCAGTGCATTCACTAATTTTGATTGGTCAGTGATGTTGGGCTTAAATTGTGCTTCATATATGGGATTGATGCCCTCCCTCCCCCCGATTTATATAAGGATTCTTTTATAAAAGGACTAAATTTACAAATGATTTATGAATTCTGGAATATATTAAGGGTATGCCTGTTTTATTTTTACCTTTTCACTCTTTACTTTGTGTACACTGGAAACCACATGGCACTGAGGAAAAAATAGGGATTAAATGTTTATTACTTAAAAAGCTTCCAACAATCTATATTTGAATGTGCCTGCTTTCAATTTCTGAGCCTTTTAGGTGTTTGGGATTTTTGTTTGATTTTTTTGTTTATTTGTTTGTTTTGGTTGGTTTTTCTTGTCCTAAGAACATTCTGAAATAATACTGCCTCTTTAAGCCATGCTGAATTTCACCGTACATGTTTACATGCAAGTGGTCATCTAGGTCTTGTAGCAGTAAGTTGTATTCAGGACAACTTGATACTCACATGTATATTAGGAAAATTTCTGCTAGGATGCACGGAGATTGTTCAGACCCTGATAATTATTCAGACGTGATAACTTGGTTTGATTAATGATCAGAAAAAAATTATTTTTAGGATCCATCACTATGTAGAATGTATGTATAGTTGTGGAGTTTATTAATTTTGTTGAAATGTAAACTTCCAAAAAAACTTGTATGTTCCACATGAATTTTGTTAGAGACTTGACAGGTATTGTAAAGGATGTTTTTCTTGCATGATGTTCTTGACCTTCACTTCGCAAGTGATGTCTTCATTTTCACTTTTTGTTTCGTAATTTATTTCTGAATCTGTTCTATCAATATAAGCAATGCTCACAACCACATAATGAGAAGTGTAGCACAATATCTGTTTTAATTAGTACTGGTGATGGAAATAAATTCAGTATAAACCCCAAAATATTATTTAAAAAATTGGTTTGCTGAAATAAATATTTTAAGAATATATGAATATAAAATGCCCTGTAGGTAGTTTTTAATCTCAAATGAGTGTGGGGATGTTTTTTCACCGTGATTAAAAAGATTTTTAAGATTTTTAAGATTTTTTTGTAAAGTGTAATAAAGTACTAAATGTTAAAGTAGAGTTCTTACGTACGTAACTGTGCTAAGATGGTAGTTCAGGTCAAATTTTGATTGGGTGCTCTGTTTTTAGGTTGTTAATGCAAATAAAAAATGCAGTTGTGTAATTCAGATGTCTTTATTTCTTCTCTTTACTTCTTCTTTCAGCCAGGCATCCAATATATTATTTATCTTTATGTAACAGCATGCTTTATTTATTTTTTAAAATGGCTTCATATCCATTTAGCATGCTTCCTGTTCCATACCCTTTTCCATTCAGAAACTATGTAAATAAAGATTGCAGAAACTTTGAACAGAGATCAGTAGGTACCAGCTGGCTATGCTGAGTAGCAGCTGATTGAGCCCTTTGAGCTGTCTCTGTATCCTCTGCCTCCCAAGAGCTTGAAACCAGTGATACCAGCATAGCTCTTAAGGGTGATGTGATAAAGAGGATTCCTGAAATGAATGCATAAATACTAATATATTAAAGAGATTTACTTGCTTCCCTTTCAGTATGACTAAGGATAAGTAAGGAAGCCTGTCTAAATTTAAACAGATGAATCTCCATCTCCCTTTCTAATTCTTCAGTGTGTGCCTGAACAAAGATGGAGGTATTGGATGAGGTGTAATGTTAGAAAAAGATGTACACACGGAGGAAGATTGTAGCAGGATTTTGGATATACCATGAATATATGGTTCAAATGCAAGCGAAGGGGTCACAAAAGACTACCTATATGACAGGAGGTGATATTGGCAGAAGTTTTATCTGCAAAAAGTGTTTGAGAGGAATGATAAGGAGCTGAGTTGTGAACATATATTAAGCTTAAGTTTCTGGAGAGAAAAATCAGGAAAAGAAGCAGTACCATATGGAGGCAATCAGGAGTAGGTGGATGGATAGACATGCTTATAAGCCATTGCTGTGCAGATGCTAGTGAAGATGGTGTGAACAGATGACATCATCCTCAAAGGGTAGATAGGGAAGAGTGGGCAAAAAGAGCCATGTGCAGGCACCCAGCATAAACAGAAAATGTGCTGTTCTTATACCTGTTTCTATATTAGTACAGAATGGGAGAAAAAATTTGACTGGTGCTTTGGCTTTTAGGGTAGTGAAAAGCAGGGTGAAAAGGTAATGAGAAGGTAGAAGTTTCAGGAAACAGCAGGAGTCCTAAACCAGGAGAGTGATGGTGAAGGGTCTTAGGTTTGAGAATGGCAACACAAGGGGAGAGGGAGATCCAGATGGTAACAGAGAATAGACTGTGAAGGGTTGAGGCTGCTGGGTCTGATGTGAGGGAAGAAGAAATGTGGAGAGGCAGGAGCTTGAAGCAGAGTGGAGCATAAGGGAGTAGAGGCATGTGCATGTAGAGACACTGGGTGCACAGGGATAGAGATAATTGCAATTGCCATAACATACACGCCTGTAGTACTTCTAAATTCAATTCAGGAGTCATAACTGTATGTGAGAATGTGTTTTTCTGTTTTGCTGGGAGCAGGAAGTCCAGAAATTTGCAAGTTGTAGTGTATTTCTTGGTCCTCTTCAGTCTTTTATCTACTGTCTTGCTTTCTACACAGAGGAAGTAATGTCCCAACATTGACTGTTACTGCATTCCCAAATGCAGGGGTAGGTCATCTGTAGATCTGAAAGTCAAAGCTCTGCTGTTGAGTTGATAAGATCACCCTGGATGCAGGGTGATCTTGAACTGCAGTGTTTTAAGTAAGCTTAGTTTGTTTAAAAAGACTCATTAAGCTTACAAGGTCTGGCAGGGCCATATGAAGTACCCAGTTTTAATGTTTTTCTGTCAGAGTCCTTGATTTTGGAACTTTAGCATTCTTTCAATGTGTTTTAGGGTAACTTTACATAAACCTACTGCAGACTGTTAACATCCAGGTGTCATGGATCTTCATGAAGATCTTTATTGGCACATTTGGGAGACTGTGTCTGCCCTTGTTCTCTGCATTATTCTTTTTTTCATCCTGAATGCTTCAGTGACACTTTCTTCCTTTGTACTGCACATCTTGTTTCCTAGTCTGAATCTTGCTGCTCATTTAGTGACTATTTAGAATTTTACTGCTTCTGGGTCTAAAAATGTCATCTGTTTTCATATTTGCTAGAGATTTGAGATCCTAACTCATACAAATTTTTTAGTGCCAGATAGTGTCTTTAGAGCTCAAGTTGCTTTAGAAAATGAGTATTGGGTGACTTTGGACATCCTGCCCTGGGATTGTTTTTTTTTACATGGTGCATCTGCTCAATTCCAGCTAGATAGATCCTCTGTACCTTTCATTTACCTACTCTGAGGAGTGTGATGCCCAATTCTAACTTAGCTTTTCTGAATATTTCATGATTTGTATTTCTTCTAGGAGCTTGTGATCCATATCTAAAATTGTTTCTTACCTTGTTGTATCTCAGTTTCTTCCATAGTCAGTTGCAAAGAACTTGGTTAGAATGTTGCTGAAAACACAGTAACTTCTATAGTATCCAGGAAAAATAAGCAGTGGATAATAGCTATTTGGATTTGGGAGTTGAACTGATGTGCCCTTGTTATGCTGAATTTGTAAATGTGGTCTGCTTTACCTGATACTGAAATGATGGCTTGCTGGTCTGGATCATGCTGCAGCATGCTTTTATGTAAGTCTTGACTCCTGACCCATACACAAGGTCTAGTCATAAAGGTTTTTATTATTATTTAAGAGTGATATGCTGAATAGATGACAAAAATTCTGTTAGAATTTGTAGATAAGTACCATTCTGACTCAGATGGTAACATGGTCTTTTTTTTCTTTTGGCTTAAGTACTTTATTCTCATTTCTTTAATCTATAGAGAACTGTTCTAAGGCTATTAATCCTTTTCTGGCCTACAGCAAGGACCAATATCCAAAAAATTAATTTTCCAGCCAGTGTCTTACCCTTAAAGTTTATTTTCTCTTCTCCCGTATTTTTGATTGCCATACAACTTGCTTTGTTTTGTTATTTTTATAATGACTTATTTAGGTTGGGTTTTGTGTTTTTTTTTTTTTCCACTTTTCTAACATTCATGTTTCCCTTGACAGAAAACAGTCCTACCCATGGGACATGCTTGATCTTGGTTCCGTAACAGTAGAATTACATCCCTGGAAAAATCTGGATTTTCCAGAATAATTATATGTTGTTTCACTGTGCTTCCTCTTGTATTTGCAAAGACGAAGACCTTTGGAAGCAACAGAAAGACAAGTATTTTTAAATAGATATAAAATAGATTATATATAAATGTTATATATAATATAAAAGTATATATATTTTACGTGTTTATATACTTTATATATAATGTCTATATATTAAGTTTCAAGATGCAGAGTTAATGATAGCAAAGCAGCTTAAGTACAGAAAAATTAACTACTTTTGCCATATAAGAATGGAATGGAATAAGAATGTCTTATAAGATTCATTTGGGTTTGTATAATTGTTAGGCATAGGTTATTTATTCAGTAGTACTCCATGTTAGAACAACTGTTGACCTTTTCAGCATTGGAAGGTTCTGTACTCATGAGAAGATGTGTAAGTTAGAGAATGCCCTTTAGCTATTAATACCAAAAATGTATCTATCTTGTTTTAGTTTTGCACAATGAGGTGGTACCAAAGAAGAATTGCAAAACCAGTGCTGGCTATCACTCACATGTAGGGAAGGCATCCTTTTTGTATCATAACAATAAATTTGGTTAAGTGGTACAGCTAAATCGCGGTCCTAGTGCATTATTGCACAGTTATTTAAGCATTGTAGTGGGAAAAAAAAACCCCAAACAGTATCAGTTATGGTCAGGAGGGAAGTATGGCTGGTAAATTTAATAGTAATTTAAGTAATGGCAGTCTGACTCCAGCTTTTCTCCATTGAGGTGGTTTGTCCTCTAGTTCATAATGAGTGCTGCTGTATGTTGTAGTAGTTTTTGGCAAAAGTTGAATTAGTGATTATAAATTTCAAGGTATTTTCTCATCTTTCTTTAAAAATTGTAATATTGCTGTGGATTTAGTTTCTTCTTCATTAAAATTGTGCTTTGACTGTTCTGAGAACTTGAGAGGTTTCTGCTTTTGTAAAATATTCTTAGTTCTAAGTTGGTAATTGTTACTGAATTTCAGTGAGGATTTTCATTATTATGGAAAGGCTTTGGGAGTTCTGACATCGTATCTTTTGTATTGCTATGAACATACAAATAAAAAAGCCACCTGCTCGCCTTGTGTGAGCCTTGTGAAAGCGTGCCGGAAAGAATGTGCATTCCCAAAGTTGCAAAGTGGTTTAGCACAGTAGCTGAAATGTGCTGGAGCTGGAGTCCCGATGCCATGTGGCTGTAGAATGAGGAAATACTGCCTTGTGGTGTGAAGTGCCATGGGATTGCTTATCTTTCTTTCATGAAGATATTGTGTGTGTTGGAAGTTTTCAGTGCTGTTCCCTGCTGCTAGGTGGTTGAGTTGCCCGGCACCTCCAAGTCCCAGCTCGTGGCAGCTCTGTGCTCGTGCATCGCACAGCAGTCTCATGGAGACCTGTCAGGAAGTGTTCTGCCTGGCTGGTTATGTTGCATTGGATTGGGAGGCAGCTGAACTTAACATGCAGGGTTTAAACTTTAGGATCTGGTTCAGGATTCTGCATCGGATATCCGTGTTGTGAAAGTCATGCCTAGCCAGGTACGCGGGGTGGGCAGCCGCAGGAGCAGCACGAGCTGCCCTGTTACAATCCCCTGATGCAGGAGTTTGGTTACACCCCTGCCTGCTGTAATATCCTTTAAGTTGAATTGCTAATTTAAAACAAAATGAGAAAACAGGAGGATTTTCTCTAGAGTTATTTATTCATCAGAGATCTTGGACAGACTTTGTTTCTAGTAATTTTGCAAACTAGGAAGGTGGTACCATTGTCTCTTAATTAAGACAAAGTGTGCCTAGTAGTGAGCATTCTTCTAGCTGAAATTAAGAGACAAATCTTAGGATCTTAATTGCCCTGTAAGTAAAGAGTAAACACAACATGAATAGCTATCACCTGTCATGTCCCTTTAATTTTGTTAACATCACCCACAGTGTAAGGGTTACCACCCAGGTGACTTCTTATGTGTCAGTCTCGCTCAGGTAGCTGCTTGGCTGATTTGGTTTGGAAGCACTACAAAAAGTGTGTGAAAAGGATCCAGTAGGCTTACTACCCTTAAAATCAAAGTTCAGTGACTACACACAGTAACTGCATCTGACAGGAGCATACTTTGCCTTCTTCAGGCAACAAAATAAAACCTAAGGACAGTAGTTAGATTCCCTCCCTTGTTGTGAGTTAGTGATATAAGCAGTTAACACCATGTCAGCCTCTGTGTTCAGTTCAAATGTAGGAAGCTGTCCACATCAGTCTGACAGTTGTGATATTCCACAAATTAAGTTCTCAGAATCTGTAAAATTATATGCAGTATGTTTTCTTTTCTGATTTTTTAAATGATGAATTACTCTGTCATCCCTTGTTTGCCACCTTGGTTCTTCAGTTGTTTTTACAAGGTTGTTCAGGGAAACTGATAGAAAATCTGTTTATGTAGTGCCATAAAAAGACATGTGAGAGAAGTTTAAAAGTAATAAGCTATAACGATAAATGTATAATAATATGGAAATTGAACTAAGTGCAGTGTGTTGGCTTCACATTTCCTCTGCTAAAAAAGTATTCATTTGATTGATGTGCATGTTGATCTAATTTTAGATTTGTGTTGGTATCATATTCAGTTTATTTTCTTTCTTCTTCTGTTGTTTGGGTTCATTCATTTTTGTAATTTGTATCCATAATACAGTTTAATTTTTTTTTTTGATTATTGAAAAACATCTCTTACTTTCTTGAGTGGATAAATGAAAGAGAAATAGAAACCCCTTCATATTTTCTGTTTTTTTTTTTAAACATATATATTGTAGCTGTAGAATCTAAAATAAATACCTAAACTGTGTTAAAATGCATGCACACGCATGCATATGAAAAACTAATTTTGTCTGTGAAGCTTTCAAATATCAAGGATTTTTGTGCCTAAACCATAGTTTCAGTTTTTTTCCATCTTCTAAAGTATTTTTAACCTCACTGCATAATTGTTGTCTTTGAAATCACTTACTGTAATACTGAAGCAAACCACAGCTTGTATGAAAAATGCTTTCATTTGCTGTTTTTTGGGAGAAGGCTGAGAGCAGCAGTGTCTCTGGTACGTCTGAGGAAGGGAATACTATTTTGTTTTGTATATGGTTGATGCCTGGAGCTGGCTTTGCAGTCATTGGGCTTGAAGCCTAAGTTTTATTTTACTAATAAAATCTTGAGAAATTTGAAATAGTTATTCAAGACATTTTTGTTACACTGATAGATGATGAGCAAATACAGGTTTATGCAGAAAAAGCTTGTCAAATTCTTTGGCAGCCTTCACTGATGATCTCCATGATCAATTAAAACATATAGGTAACATGAGTTGCAGTGATAGGAGCTATGAGGTGTAGTTGGAGTAGGAAAAAGGAAAAATGTTGTGTGCATTATTTCTGGTACCTTTCAAAGTGAGAAGCTTCACTATTACTAGGTAGGCTAGCAGCTCTGCAAATTGATACCTTGGGTTAGGAGCTCCTGGAGGAAATGTGGAAAACAGAGAATAGCAACAGCAACAAACCATCAACAGGAAGACCATGTGAGTTATTACATACTGACTGCCTGTTACCATGCTGTCTTTCTAAAAGAGAAATTGCCATTCCCACACAAGTAGAGGGCTTTTCTAGTTCTCATTCTTTCCACAGTAGATATGGTGCCCAGAGAGAAATGGTTCCCCCTGAGAGAAACTGGATATGGAGAACATTATTTTATCTTATTAATCAAGCAAATTAGTTTTAATGGGAGGAAAGAATGAAAGGAAAGGAGAGCCTGCCCTTTGAAAGTGGTTACTATTTTAAGCTTGCTGGTGGTTAGGCTCGAAATGTTTTTCTTTGAAGTTGCTTTATGTTGTAATACCTTTTCTGCTGCCTTGCTGTTAAAGGAATAGAAAAACTCAGAAAGCACTCTATTCCCCCAGGGGCAGTTGTTTTTTTCCGTGCAAAGTTTTAATATATTCTTCAGAAACCTGTTTTGTTTGCCACCATCAAAAAATTCCAGGCATCTACCTGTTTATTGGACTCTTGCTAATACCCTGTTTAATACTCCCTCTCTGAAATCTTTAAGCTGGCATTATCACAATAAGCAATACAGGTCTAGTGTAGAATACTTCAACAGGGATTTTCCAATGGTGTTGGAGTGCATCTGTATGCATGAGACTCAGTGGCTCTTTGGACTGTTGGTTAAGTGCATCCCTTGATAAATGTTATGGGCTGTGATGATAGCATTTGTGAGAGTGTAAGAGCCACTCTCTGTAATCTTGGAGCCTGTAGGCAAAGCAGCTATTACAGTGTACTTTGGGGCAATAAAGATTGATACTAGACACAGAGTTTTAGTTTGTATTCAGTACCCTTAATCTAGAGGAAATTTATATGGACAGTTAGAGAGAGTGTGGATTAACACTTAAACTATGGATTTTAGCTTCTTGTGCAATGTCCATGACCACAATGCCTGAGCATCCTTTATCTGCTTCATAGTTTCTGTTCACATTATTCTGTTTTGTAGAACAGTTTGGGTATGTCCTAGATGCCTAGTGCAGATCTGGAAAGTCTGTCTATTTAATTAATCTGTCCAGTCTCTATAATATAAGATCAATTTCTTTTTGAAGAATGCGTGGACTGTAGAAATTTTCCACGCATATTCTCATTGCAGATCTTTAAGCACACATTTTTAATGTCTAACTAGACAAAGTTAAATGAAGGCAATGCTTTGAAGTAATAAGGAGAGAATTGAGGTTTAAGTGGAAAAAATAGTTCATGTATCTATCTCTCAAGACAGAAATTAATTTTTTCTAAAGTAAAGTAATGTATTGGTGAAGTCAGAATATAAATTATTTCTTTCACTAACTTCTATCTAAATTGCTTCAAACTCTCAACTGCATTGGAAGAGGGGTGGGGAAGCAAAACAAACCTTCAGAAGATGCAAATAATTAATGAGATTTTAAAAAATGTATTGATGAAACACTATATCACTCTCTACTTCATCATCCAGCTTTTCAAACTCAGAACCACACNNNNACCCCCCCCCCCCCCCGTCTGTAAGGAAATTGGCCTTGCAGCATGCGTAGAAGATTATTAAACACAGGGCAAAAATGCAAACCACGTTTGGAGAGTATTTCACCTGGAATTTGACATTGAGAAGTTGTTGCTTCCAACATCAACTAGAAAGTTAAATTAAGTGTAAAGATACTTCATAAATAAAACCTATAAACAAGCAGTACCATGCAGTTTAACAACAGTTAAACAACTCCATATGATGAGTAGAACAAACCGGATATAATGTTTTTATATGTGGTACTTTGGGTTGTGCCATACTGAAAAGAAATTGTCATTAATGTCTTAGCTGCCTTGTATAGGTGCATTTCCCCTTCTCTTATCCTTCCCAATGCCACCTTAGGTGTGTGTGTGATGTGGCAGAAGGAGGAAGAAAAGATGTCTACTGAGGACGAGCCAGGCATGGAGTTAGTCGCATGAATATTTGATGAGAACTAAAGGAGTCACACGCAAGGACAGGGAAGTTGTGAGAATTGCTGCAAGGGTGACTGAGCTGCTCTTCAGATTTATTTATATAGGCTTTCTTCGTTTTCTTAATGATCTTTTGCTATAAATAGAGAATGTTGAGTGTTGAATTTCATGGTCGCTTTTGTACGAAATTGCTAAGAGCTTGACTTGTAAACCTTGCTTTAAGTTTTTGGGGTATTGAAAAAATTCTTCAGCAATATCAGTGTTTCTTCACTTTGGTATCGCAATATAATTCCATTGGGTACGATTGCCGTGTATGGCAGCTTGCTGAATGGCAGCCTGTGATCAGCTGGGCACAAAATTGCCTTGAGTAGATTTGATCCACAACACAAAGAAATGAGAATGGAAATGGGATTGATCCCAAAAGTTCCATGAACCAGCAGCTGCAGAGGGAAGTGTGGACTGTAGAAAGTCCACATAAAATTGCTAATCTGTAATTTTAAATCTTTGTTTAAACTAGTGATTATGATGCAAAGTTTATTTTTTTCTTTCTGTGCTTGGCTGAAAGCATCTCTATTTTCAAAGTATGTTTGAAGATCGCTGAGAGCTGCTAGATGCAGATACTGAAGAAATGAATTCACCAAATCACTAATCTTTTTAATTTTTTAGTTTCTTTTTAGAAATACATCCAGCTGATATAATTTAATATTCTGGTTTTGTGCAGAGTCTTGGCTAATGCATCTGTTGAATGAATGAATAAATAAATGGAAAGAAATGCAGTTTTAATTCTGGAAAAACCTATTTTTATTTTTTTACTTGTAAAATTGGCAGCAATATTCTACTCTAGGATAGCATTATTGGTTACTGACATAGTGGAATAATAGTAGCAGATAGAAATAAATCTGAGTGTCTCTTAGTTTTATAGCTTGAGCTTTTATTATTTTTAAGTAATTTTAGCACCTGCAAAATAATGCAAGATGCTGGTTTCTCTTTTGACAAATATTACACATTCACAGATTAATGTATAGCTTCCAATTTCCACTGATACTATTATCTAGTAAGTGCTTGTTAGATACCAAAGCAGTGAACAGTGTGAGTGGGTCAGAGATTAGGTCAGCCTGTTCTTTGACAGAGGCTCAGGAAAGCAGCCAGGCAGCTATTGTTTTACCCTCTGAACAACAAAATTTATTTCTTTGACTGCCTTTTGGCTTTTGAATTCCTACTGAGTTAGTAATTTATTTATTTGTTTTGATATTTGAATAATATTTGAACTTTAAATGAGGAAATTCTGTTATGCTTCTTCTGGAAGAAGAAAATTGTATCCAAATAGTTTTACTTACAGTACCCAACTCTTTGCTGTTCAGTTTAGCTGATAAATACAGGGCTGCTCAAAATGCCTGCTTTGTCAACCACCCAAGGCATTCTCAGCACTGTTACAGGTCCTCTACCAAACCTGGGCTTTTGGGGTGCTGACTCAGCTGGCACAAGACAGCTCTTGTTGCTCTTGAGGAAATCTGTGATTGCTTGACTTGATTAAAACTGCTGTCACCACTGCCACTGACAAGCAGTGCTCCCTGTGAGCCTGAACACTGTGTACAGAGTCGTTATTCTGTAGCTCTGTGATAGTTGTAGCATAGTTACATTTTGTATGAATGTGTGTATGTATATAAAAAGTACAGAATGGTTATAAAAATGACTTGATTCTTGGAAGTGCTTCGATTTACACTCTTTCTGGCAATAGAAACAGTGTAATTGTTGAATTCTTCAAATGGAGATTCTCCAATGCATGGTGCATTCTCCAGAGTGGAATCCTGCTTCCAAAAAGGTACCAAGAAAGAATGCTGAATTTGAGGAAATGTACCCTTAGCCCAGAGGCTTTCCAAAATAACCTTTTTTCCAATGATGGCCCTGCTTCAATGGCAATGGAATAATCCGTTCAAGCTATAGTTTGAATGGACATTTTGACCCTGGTTTTATTAATTTTGACAATGGATAATTTGTTCCCCTCTCTTCCATTTAACAAAAGCTTTTCTTTTAACATTTATTCTGCTTGAAAGTATCAGAAGTAGTATTATTATCTATGTGAGCATTGGGAAGGAGAAAAGACAGACACAGATCTACTTAAAATATCAATCTCTGATAAAATATAGATTTTTGTACAAAAGAAGTAATAGCATTCCTGTCTTCTTTTATATTTTTAATCTGAAATAATATCATAGAATCATTAAGGTTGGCAAAGACTTCCAAGATCATCAAGTTCAACCTTTGACCAAACACCACCACCTCAACTAAACCATAGCACTAAGGTCCATGTCTGATTGTTTCTTGAGCACTTCAGGGTTTGTGATTTTACCACCTCCTTGGGCAGCCTGTTCCAATGCCTGAACACCCTTTTAGTGAAAAAATTCTTCATGACTTGGGATTTCCTTTGTGTAACCAAACAAGTTCCTGAAGTGTAAAAAAATGATAGATATCTAGTTGAAGGTGTAAGAAAGTTCTTTTCTTCACTTCTCCCGTTTTTGTAGATTTCCTAACTCTCCATTTCTACTCATGGGTAGAAATAAGTCAAAGGGCAAAAAATACTGAGGCAAAAACAATTAATCAGCTGGGAATGGATAAAACACTGGACAAAATCCTAAGGTGGTATTAGGTATGAGACAAAGAATGATATTTCTGTTATAAAAGAAACTATTTACAGGAATTGTGTGGTAGCTGGGTTTAAGTGTAAATTTGTTTCTCAGACAAGTTACTTGGTATTCAGCTTCTTCCCTTTATAACAAGCTGAAAATAGTAGCCAAAAGTGCTATGAGATCTTAAGATGGGAACTGTAGACAAGTGCTGTCTTCTAAAAGTTATTAAAAAAAAACCAGTCTCTGTGGTTTGTGAGCAATTTTACAAACTGCAACCTTGCATGATGAATGAAAAGCAGTAGGGAAACTGATTTCGCTTCCAAGCTTCATGCATCAAATGCTTTTTAAATATCATGAGAAAGTGCTGTAGCAATTGCATCTGAATATGGTGCTTTCCTTTCCTTAGCTGTTTAAAGCTGAGCATCATTGGCTGTGTAAATATTGATAGCTTTAAAGACCGGAGGAAAAATTACTGTGAAAAAACGTAATCTAGGTAGACTCAAATACTGCAATTTCAAGACAAGATTTTATACAGAATGTACTAAAACTAGTTTTAAGTAATTCTCCCTTAATAATAATAAAATATACAACTCTCCATGGTGCCCCATCACCTTTGTGCGGAAAATGGTAGCAAAGAAAAAACTGCCACTGCTCAAAGGACGTTTTACAATTACAATTGATTGAAAAAAATTAACAGTGCATGAAACGGACCTAAAATTTCTCTTTCATTATTTATTAAATAGTAACTTGTTTGAAACATAGACTGTAGTCCTTCATCAGTGTCTATAGAGTGATACTTTACTCATACTTAAAGAAGGAAACCTCTGTGTATAAACCATTGTGTATAGTTGTGCATGGTTTTCAAATGATATGAAAAATTTTGTATTCTCAGGCTCTTTTTAGGATTTCCATGCTTGAAATTACATGAAAGTAAGCATGGCTGAAGAAATGGTGTTGAAGTAATGCTCTCCTTTCTGTTTGTAATCTAAATATGATCTTTGATACATTAAAAAAATACTCACTATTGCACTAGTTCCCATAATTACTAGAATGAACTCACTGCTGTCTGCCCTAAGCTGATGCTTATAACAAAAAACCTGCTTTGTAGTTGATCATGGTAATATAAGAGACAAAATTATAATTCTGCCATTGTGAATATAATAAATACTGCTCCTATCTGTATTACCAAGGCATACATATCTATCTCTAGTGAAATGTAAAGCACCATACTGGCTTTCTAGTAAAATACTGAATATTAGAAGTAAGTAAGTATTCTATTTATCATTGGTGAGTGCAAAACATGTGAATAAATTAGATTTATGGATGGCAGGGTTTTCTATATGTTTATTTAAAGCTTCTATCATACTGTTATGCCACACTTGCAGTTAGAACAGTTATGCATTGAGTTCTGAGTAGAGTGATCTGGATCTCAGGCTGAACAAACCAGGCTGGATTTTGAATCAATTAGAGTGTTTTTAAGTCTGGAGAAGTTTATTTTTAGTCTTGAAGGGAGTTCAATAGGCAAAGATGTCTTGCAGTTTCTACTTTTTAACTATGCGTCGTCTTGGACAAATCCTTTTTACCTTCATTCGTGGATGGATTAAATAAATTGGCAGCTTCCTTAGAGAGAACCTAAGAAAAGCACAAAGAAAAGGCAATTCTGTCTTGAACATTACATGCAGCCCTTTCACCTGTCTCTGAATTGCAGTGAATGACACTTTCTTCTTCCTTTTGATCTGAAGCTTGATTTATAAAATAATAGTTTACTGTTCTATAGTAGTAGAGAAATCAGGGTTATGAGGTTGGTTCAGAAAGAGGGTAGATGAAAAAAAGAACTGGTATGCATACCTGTAGAAGGAAAATAGTAACGCTGCTCAGTTTCCCTGCATAAGTGATCCCACTTGAGAAGGCATGAGTGCAGTGATCCCATTCTTTGAGAAGTTCTCTGAATTCTTGCTCAGGAAAAAACAAGTCATTGAAATCCTCAGGTGAAGTTTCTGGGCTTGAGCTCCTCTTTCTAGCCCCAGTTTCAGGTTTGAAAGTCTGAGCTGTGAAAGTTTTGGTTCATCAGTTTCACAAATTTTGAAGTGTTACTTATTTAAAGCAGGTTGAGGTAGTTGCACCAATGTATTATGTAACATTATACTCAAAAACGTTCCCCCTACCACGGTAGTCAGAAGAAGTTGGTTTATATCTCTCTGTTGTAATATATAATAGGTGACCTACTTTTGTACTTTCTACATGGGAACACAAAGAACAACACTATATTTATGTACTTTGAGATCTTCCTACACATTTCTCCATCCTTTCTTTCTTTAGGTTTTTCCTCCTTTTTTATATTCTATGCCCAGAAATGAGCGACTCAATGAAATAAAACTACTTTTTTCATTTGACCGGGGTACAAAATATGCATAAATTTCTATTAAATGTAATCCTGAATGTATATTTTCACATTTTTTTGAAAATAAGAAGGATTTTTTTTTTTACATATGTGTCTTCCATATACCTCTGCATTTGTCTGAAGTTTAGGTTTTTGTGTATGTCTCACATAACTTTTGTTTTTAAATTTGTTCCTAAGAAACTCTTGGGTCTTTTTATTTAGTTTTTAGGGGTTTTTTTTCTTGGTATGGGAGGAACTTGACTCTTGAATAATTGACTGTGAAAAATGTATTATTAAAATTGATACAGAGAAAATGCTGTTAAATGTATAGCTTAAACTAGACTCTTCTCCTTGCACTGACATTTTCTACTGTATAATAAAACATACTATTGTAACCAAGTCATATAGCAGAAAATTTTCCAGCAGTAATGTTTTTCAGATTTGTGGCATCTGTTCAATTGGCATTTATGAAGCACTTGGAGATACTCAGATGAATGAGGCTGTGTTAGTGTATGTGTTAGAGGGCACCCTTCGAAGGAGCTGCATGTCCAAATAATTGCATCTTGGACTTTTATAAATCTGGTTGTATAGAAACCATCCTAAGTAAAACAGCCTATGAAAGGCAAAACATAAGCATTAAATTCCTTGGATGCCTTTTATTGGGAAAGCAGGATTTATAAAGGCACAGTATGTTGCAGGCTTTATTTCACAGTTCTGCCAACACGAATCCAATCTGAGCTCGAGCACAGCTGCTATTCCTGCCAGTCCTCCTCACTCTCCTGATGGAGCTTGATCAGCTCTCTTTGTTTTCTCTGTTCTCTTAAAACGAATGCTGTTTAATGATCTTCACTAATGAATTTGTGATGTCCTGTTCAGGGACTTTTATTTATGGAGTGCTTCCCTCCCAGCATTAAAATATTCTTTACTGACATAGTATAGGGTAAGGTAATGAGAAAAAATAGATGTGAAGTTCAGGATGGATTGTGATAGATAGAAATACATAGAGAAAACTAGATGTTCTTACAACAATTGTGCTATTCTTTTTATCCCTGTAACACAGTTACTCCTCCTCCGCCCCCCACACAACAGATTTGTAATGAAAGAATAGAATCTTGTGCAGGCTGCAACTCCCAAAGGTAAAACCCACAGTACTAGACTTCCATCTGTATAGCCTATTTTATTTCAGGGAGATTTCATTTAGTTTTCCTTGGTTAAATTAGTCTGAAATACTGTCTTTGCAAGTTCATTAAAATTATTCTATAATGGGCGTCTACCGTAATTTTTGAAGTTTTATATTCAGTTTCTTGGTGGTGGTGCTTGCTATTTACCTGATGTTCTTGTCATCCTTTCTGCCATGCCCTGATGTTTGTTGTGCTCTCTTGCCTTTGCACTCACCTTCATGGCCAGTAGTGTTACTCCTGACCTGTTCTCCATAGAATTCTTTTGCCCTGTCCCCTTCCACCCTCATAATAAAATTCTAGAGTAAAAAAAAAAAAGTCACCTGTGTTAGTTATGTGTAATTGGAGTGGAGAAGGGAATCCTCTTTGGTTGAATAATATATTTTTATAGAATTTAAGAAGATTATTTCATCAGAATACTTATCTGTAATGTTTACATTTACTAAATGTAGCCCTTACTGATTAGTAAAGGCTTTTATCTGCTTGGAGAAACTAAAGCTATACATGTAAAAAAAAAAAAGCTCTCCAGGGAAGGGGATAGTGCTGGGTTTTGTTTCTACCCTGCAACCAGCATGCTAAAATTTACTGGATCAATACTTGGAATCAATACACAAACATTGGATAGTTTCTTAAGAGCAGTTAGGAGCATAGGAGGCCTAATCCTGGTGAGATCTGTGCACTTGGATCATTTAATAACCTGCACAGCTACGGGGACGAGTAAAGCCTGAGTGCTGAGTGTGGGGCTGGGCACAGGCTGGGAGAACTTGGCTCGCCTGACCCGGAGTGAGTGCTGATCATTGCTCCACACACTGGGGCTGCTCCAGGGGTCACTGACCACTGCTCTTCTCTGGCTTGTAAGACACTATCATTATCCCTCTCCTATGCCAAGTAATCCATCCCTCTTCCTCTAAAACATGAGCAAATAGCTGAATTAAGTAAGTGAATTACTGTGAATATGTATAGGATCCACCTAAGCTCTGTCATGAAGGGCAGTGATTGAACATTTGAAAAAAGATGATAACAAGTATTATCTGAATAATCTGAACTTGTCTAATTGTCATTTGAAAACTTTTCCCACACACAGTTTATCCTTACTGAAGGTACTTGTTTCAATACCAGGTAATCTGACACTTTTTCTTCCCAAATTTGTTATTCAGTCAGCTCTGTTCTCTAAAGAATTTGTATTTCTGCTTTGAAATTTTGGAGTGCTTTTGCCACAACTGATTAGTGCATTAACTCCTTTATATGTTGTATGTATGTGCTAATTAGCGCTAATGAGTTATTGAGTAAATAGAAATCAGAGTAGATGCTAATTCCTAAGTAAGATAGTGAAAACTTGATGTCTGTACAACCCAAAACTTTAGAGAGTTCTGTTTTTTATTGCTTTAACATGAAGCGTCCTAGGCACAGTGGATTAAAGACTGACCTCCACCTCTGGTTAATTGATATAAATTGTTCTCCTTTGATTGTTTTCTCCTTGCATCTCTGCCGTGCCCAGGTGCTTGTTCCTTGCATAGGTGTGTCTGGAGGAGTGAGGAGCTGATGCTGAGCAGTGGCTGAAAGCTACTGGGGCCATTTTCAGCAGGATGCTTGTGTGGGTTCTGAGGTGGGGAGGATGTGGAAAGGAGGGAGCAGTGGCAGCTGGAATAAAAACTGATAGCATAAACTGATGTGGAACTGAAGCACAAGAGACTTGGGGTCTGGTACCAGACCAGTATCTTCCCTTTCTTAAAATCAGTGGTATGGTCATTTTATATACAAGTAAGTGTCTGAATTATTACCTTTCCCTGGAGGTCTCTGAAGACCCAGCAAAAAAAAGGGGTAGGAGAAAGCTGACATTGTGGCAGAGCTCAGAAAGAGTAAATGGAATCACTCATAACGTGGACCAGTTGAACATTTGCTTATGACAGAATAATTTTGAATATGGGACATAACAAGTAAAAGGCATTATCAGAAATCCAAGCGGTACTCCTGGAAATAAGTTTTGCCAATTAATTTTTGCTTTATGTCTATTGTAATAGCATTCCTTTGACATTGCACATAGCTGTTGGTGTGATCTGCATGCTGTGGATTGAGATTGCCATGGTATCTGTTAGGGTTTTAAATACATTTTTCTAAGTGTGGGTGAGAAAATTAAAGTAATTAATTTTGCATGGACACTGGGACAAAAATTGACCACAGCCATTTTGCTAGCAAAGTTTGCACATTCTTTTTGTCATTGTTTGTAACTGATTTTCTGTAACTACTAATGGAAAGAGTTTAATAAAAGGTAATAAACTCATTTCATTTTTTAAAATAAGGTTACAAGTCTGATAAAGCATAAATGGGTTAACATCATTGAATTCCGTAGGCCTTTAAATACCTTGTAATTAAAAAAATCAAGTAAAAGGTAAAAAGCAAAAGACAAACCCTGAGCAACTGGAATGATAAGAGTTGATGGCAGAGTAGCTTTCCCATGTAAAAGAATGGTTTCATCTTTTTTTTCTCTCTTTGTGGAGTTTATTCCATCCAAAGGTCTGCAGAGTCCTTAAGCCTTCCAACCATTTTCATATTTGAGCTGGAAGTCTTCTGTGAACATAGTATGTTGAAGAAATTTTAGTGATTTTTTTTCCTGGACACTTTTAATTTTTATTGTGATTTAATTATTCTGTATTTTAAAAACTCTTTTATACTTCATTAGCTGTTTTTGCAGCACAAACTATCCCCTTTCTGTCAGAAGCTGACTTAAAATTCCATCCTTCATCCATCCGCCAAGCACCTATTGTTACTTCTTGAATTTAAAATTAGGGCTTAATGTCATAAACCAGTAGATATATAGTACATCTAATGTAAGTAATAACGCTATTTTTAAAACTTTTAAGATGAGAGAAGAACAGAAGTGAGTGGCAGTTTTTCTAGTTGCTGGGACAGGGTGTAAGGGATTCATGGAGAGGGGCCCTGCTGGATGAGCAGAAGCAGTGAATTGGGGTGAAGCATCAGATAATTATCTGCACTTTTGTTCCTTGATCAATATGCAGTTGCTTCTTGGTCTTATTGATCTTTTCTGCTTATTTAATGTACTTTCATTTTATTAGACTTATACAATCATTTAATGGAGTCATTTGAATTGGGTTTGAATTATTTTTGCTTGCTGCAACATTGTTTTTAACATACTGGGTTCATTTACTGGATATCTGTACTGTTACTGCCATTAAGAGAAAAATAGCTTATCTGCAGAACCAGGCAACTATCTCGATAGCCAAGTGTCCCGTGCTGAATGATTTGACCTACTTGAGAAAGTTGCACACATTCAGTATCACTATATCAAAATGTCATGTATTGTTCAGTAGTTTGTTTGGGGGTTTTGTTGTTTATTTTGTTTGTTTGCTTGTTTACTCTGAAAACTGGGGGAATACTAATTCACGGCAGAGCAGTTTGATTGCAGTGAGAGCTGTGCTTACAATAGACTTGTGCTGAGCAGCAGCCCGTGCAGTGCAGTGTGACGGCATCGTCCTCCCTGCTCAGCTCGGTGCCTGCTCGGGGCCCTGGCTGCAAACCCAAACCCAGGCAGGAGCCTCCTGCAGAGCCTCACTGCTCGTGCCCCAGCCTTGTGCCCTTTACCCGCTGAGCTGCCTGCCTGGCGCCGCTCTGGGCTGCACTACAGAAGTTCTGCTGTCACACCCCTTTCAGCATACACATACACATACACATACACATAACACATACACATACACATAATGGTGTTCATTCCTTTTTGCCAAGTCAGCCTGTGGCAGCTCTGGAGTGAAGTGGGATACATTGCACCTGCAGAAGCCCTTTGACACACTTAAGCGTTTTTTGGCATAAAAATGCTGTAGACCTTTCATTTCATTGCCGGGATGGTGCACTAAGAAAAGTTTGTGATCTAGAGCTGGACTTAATATGTATTAAGAATAGAATATAGAATCAACTTTGTTACACTTCAGTAAGCAAAGCTAGTGAAAAATACTGGGTGAGTCATGATGAATAGTGTGAGTCTTTCTTTTCTATTCCCCTTTTTTGTCCTCAAAACAATTTGATGGGGCTGGCTTAACAGATGGGCAGAAAACCTATCACTGTGTGTTGAAAAACTGTTTCCAGATGAAGAACAGTTTTCTTAAATCATTTGCACTCTTTTTTCTTTGTTCAACATTGACTGAACTAGTCAAAACATTTTAAGCACATTAAGCAAGTATATTAAGTAAGTCTATAAAATAATTAAATTGAAAATAGAAGCTAAGAGTTCTAAGATATATTTACATTAATATTTGACTTAGTATAAATCTTACAATAACTACTTTTGAATCTTCTAGGAACCTTGTGCTGTAGATAAAGTTTGTTAGCATTGATGTGCTGTTTCATACTGAAATATTTAGGATTATCTGGTAAATTTATTTCTGAATTGAGAAAGAGCTGTGCTTTCCCTTTGTTGTAAATGCTCAGCTATGATGATGAAGCAGAGAGACTTAAGGTTTATGTCTCTCCTTCAAAGAGACCTTTTGTAGAGTTATTAAGGTGTTGCAGCACCCTTTGTTGTTCATGGACTTTATTTCAGTGCATTTTCGTATACAGGAATTGCACAGCATTGCTGTACCTGAATTCAGGTGGAGGTTTTAATGATTCTTCCTTGTCTATTTTGGTCCTGGTCACTGCTGTTAAGAACTTTATGAGTCTGCCCTCTGCATGTTCTTTGGGAAGACCCAGACTTATAAAATTTATGTAAGGTTAATAGTCTGCATAATTTTGCAGAGTATGAGCAAGTACTTGGCAGGAAGTGCCAAAAAGCTGTAGCAGATTTATGTTGTGCTCTGTAGTCTCAAACCGGGTTCAAAGGATACTGTTGATAACAGGTGACAAGTAATACACCAAGAAATAACTCTTCTGTGCTGGAGATGAGTCAGGGAGTTACCAATTTCTAAACAGATTTGCAAAGCAAAATCCTTCTGACGAGAGGTTTGGAAGTTTTTTGGATATGTGATTTGCTGGAGTGCTGATAAAAGCTGTGTGCAGCTTTGGGGTTCTTTTTTCCCTGTCCTCACTATGTGAAAGGGGATAGGAGAATCCTGTAATTTAATCCTCCAGTGTCCAGTAATTCTCAAGTCCTTTCAGTGTCTCCAGTATGTTTTCCCTTACATGAGAGAAATCTCTGTTCTGCAGTTTTTCCCCATTAAGATGCTCTCTGTCTTTCCTCTGCCTGCAGGCTCTGTGTGCAGTTCTCACCAGCGAATCGTTTGATTCCTCTCAAGCCCTCGCTGGAGGGGAGCCAGCAGCGATCACTTTCAGGAGGAGGCAGAGAGAGAAGTGTAGCTGAAAAACAGCTCCTTAACCTTTCTCCATAAAGCATGTCTCTTGAAAGTGGGGTACTATAGCATCCTTTGTTACCAGGCCTAGACTCATCACACCATGCCCCTCTTTTTTCAAAAAATACTTTGAAGATCTGTCTCAGCTGCTACATGTTCTCTGGAAAGTCAGCACTATGCCTCCATGACTGTATTGCTAGCTTGTGGCAATGTAGGATTGAAAAATCTCATCCTACTTTTACGTATTTCCACATTTTTAGATGTTATTATCACGATGAAGTTGAGAACCTTAACTTTATAGATCCCATTTATTTTTCGGGACACTGAAAACCTGGGGAGTGCAGAGCAAGGGTTCTGTAGAAGTTCAGGAATAGAGAAACACAGTAAAACGTGCATACCAATGTTATTTTAAACCAGTTAGAACTATGCCATGATTTCTTGAGGACTGACTCAGTTTTTAGCTCTTAACTTTATTGTTGATGATGCTTCCATTTTGTTTTCTAGGGAAGGAAAGAGGGGTTAGATCCCTCTCTCCCTCTCCTCATGTTCTGCTTCCTTTTTCCTGACTTCACCATATTTTCCAGTTTTACTTGGGGCAAAGGGTGAGGGGAAACTGAGACTCACAGCAGCATGAGTGGTTACCTGGAGAGTGAAGGTAGAATGAAGAACATATGTGCAAACAGTACTTAAGACTCCTCAAGACATGAAGCATGGAGAAATATTCTGGAATGTTCTGCTTTATCAAGAACCATGGACTTTTTTTTTTCTTTTCCTGTTTTTGTCTTTTCTCAGAAATGTACTTTTGGTGGTTTGTGTATTTTATTAACTTTAAATGATTTCTTCTGTCAGTCTGCACAGACATCCCTCCTCTTAGCTGCTGCAGGGCCTTTGATACTCAATGTCAGGTTTTCTGCCTCATTCTGTTTCTAAAATGAGAATTGTGTTCTGCTTATTTTTACCCTTGCAACAGACTTCATACAAAATTTTTCTGTCATTTCTTGTAGCGTGTGAACTTTGAGTCATTATTTGTAAATACTCACCCATCAACCCCTCTTCTATTTTCCTTTCTTCTTACAAGCCACTATTTGTATATGAGATGATGGAAAACTGGCATTCTCTAAATGAGCCAATGAAATTATTTTCCTATTTCCTGTTATCAAATACAAAATTTTATTATTGAAGCGTTATGCTCCTAAGGAGTGCTCTGTCTTACCTAGAATGACTTTGAAGACCTGTCTGATTTCCCCTTACTCCAGCAATTTGCCTTGATCCCTACCGCTGCTCACTGAATTCAGATCCAACATAATTACCTTTGTGGTTGAAAGTGAATCTTCAGGAGAGTTAGATGAAACTTGGAATTGTTGCTTTCTGGGAAGGTTTGACATTTTGAAGTCCAGTTTTCATCCAATTTGTGACAAATAGGCCTTACTTGCTTTTCCCTCTGAAATTATTTCATAACATAATATGACATAATCAAAATATATTTTTCTTTAAATAGGAAGCAATAGCTGCTTCCAAGAAGTTACTGAGATGTCTTATAAAATGCATTTAATTTTGAATTCTCATTTATCATAGCATAAATAAGTGGATTTTTAAAAAAGTCAGTGCCTTGCAGAGACTGCACTTTTCATTGTTAGATCATTTGTGTAAATCAAATGGAAGTGCTGTTAAATCTGGAGTACTTGTAGTCTTGTAGTCCTAGAGCTTTATTCCCTCTGTGGTGCTTGCTTTTGGAGAGTGAAGGAGCTGAGGTCCATGGGAGCTGTCCCAGCAGCCTGCTGGTGGCTGTGCTGGTCATCCCAGCAGGACCCAGGGCTGCAGATCTGATGGGCAACTCTGCCTCTCAAAGGTCACTGCTAACACGAGCCTCTGCCAGGATCATCTACTTCAGCCAGTCCTAAAAAGCCATTTTATTTACAAATATGATCTGTGTAATGTCTCCTGAAATGCAGTCAGCTAATCCTGCCTTTTTAATTACTTGCAATGAGTTTAATTGGATCAGAAAACAGAAAGAGATAAAAAGCAGTGATGTCATAAGGTTCACATGATGGGAGGAGTCCTGCTGTAAGTGACAATTTGCGGTGGCTGTCACCGAGCTCTGTCCATTCTGCCATGCTGCAGGTCTTCAGAGGTGCAAGAACTGAGACAGCCATGTTCATTTAAAATGCTCAGTAGCTGGAATTTTTTCAATATTTCAGGCTCTCAAGCCTTGGAAAAAGCCTTTTGTACTGAGAATGACTGACCAGTACTGACCCCAGTGTGCTGCCATGTCTTGCTGATGCTTTTGGAGTAGTTAGAACTTATGGCCCTTCTGATGTTTTCTGTTTGCCACTTCCTCACCATTTCAGCAATCCAATAAGTACACAAGCATCCAAAACCAAACTGCTTCCTCTTGTAAAGGCCTTTGCAGTCAAGCCAAACTTAACTGAGACAGCCTCTGGCTGCTTTAGTGAAAGTTGGTTTTGGGGAACCAATATCCTAGAGCAACTCTTACTGCTCTTTACTTTCTGGCTATTTCCAGCCACAAAAGCAAGGTGCCTCACATGTGTCTCTGTGTGATATACTTCTGAATTTAGGACTTTTAACTTTTCCCTGACTGGCTGTTTCTGATTTTTCTTTTATATTAACCTATGGTGGTTTTTTTTTTTAAGAGGGTCCAACACATAGAAAGTAATTTGCAGCTGTACCCAAAGTACCCAAGACTTCATAAGTTTCTACAAATGTTCATCTTGCAATGCTTTCCTTGTGTATTTTTTTCTAACAAAAAAGTCCTTTTTCACGTACTTAGTTTGCAAATAGAATGGCAGAGAAGGTCATAAAATCAATTAAGTGACTCAAAAGTTTTACTTGATAGAGTGGTCATGGACTTGTTTTTCTCAGCTGGTAGAACTTATGACTTCTTTTGCTGCATGGTGTTTAGGGTTTAAGTTTGGTGTTTAAGTACCCAGAGGGGTCAGGCTTAGGCTTCAGCACTGTGCTGGCTCTGCTGTGGTTAGGGAGTGTGCCTGCTGTCCGTCAGTAACTCTGGGTTGGGATTCTTGTGCCAGAGGCATAGTTATGTAGTGTTTGGTAAGTCCATTACTTGCTAATCCCAAAATTATCCAGTGAAGAAATACACGGCAAACGCTCCTGCGATAGGGTGAGGGTGGAGGGGTCAGTCAGCCGTCAGTGGCCACACCCTAGAAATGAGTTTAAAACGGCTGAGGGGCAATTATGATGGAGGTACATGGAATGCTGTAGGAGGAGCAAAGGGACACAATGAACAGTCCCCCTCTTCCATTACAAGCCCAAAAAGCATTGAATGAAACTGTCAGATGGCAGTTTCACAACCCAAAGTTGCTGCCCCATGCAGTGCATGTTTCAGTTGCCATGGGAAGCAGTGATGGCTGAATGTTATCCATGAGTTCCAGGAGTTATAGTTAACGGAAAAGAAGCAGAAAGTGAGGATTATCAAACATAACAGTACTCACAATACTTTAGCTCATAGTATTGCTAAACCATGAACTGTTGCTCCGTGGAGCTTCTGCTTTCCGAGTTGTCCATGCGTTGGGCCCAGCACCCCACGTTGGAAGGAGCTTGGAGCTTGGCAGGAGCTCGGCTCACCTGAGGGCAGAGTCAAGTCCTGGAAGCCAACAGCCAAGGCCACAGCTTGTCTAGCAGCGTATCTCTTAGGAGCTGTTGATAGAGATCATAGACTGCTTGCTGCGATATGCCAGAGATATGTATTTGACAGTAATAAGTTTTACATATTAGAGTTGCATGTGTTGTTATGTTTCCAGTCAAGACTCTTTGCTGCTGCTGTTTCTTGATTTTCAGCATTTCAGTGATAGTTTTGAGTGTATCAATATCATTAATTTTGAAGACCCTTGATAACCTTAATTTAATTTTCTGCTGAAGTTATTTTCAGTTTTTGATTTTGTTTTGGTTTGGTTTTGTTTTGCTTGGCAAAATGCACTTGCTGGATGTTGAAAAATGTGAATCCTAATTGTAGTGCAGTGTAATAATTTCTTCAGGATTGGGTTCCTGTTAGAAAGTTTAGTATATGCTATTTAGAGATTGTTATTTCCCTGTTTTTTTTTTTCTCCTGAAGGAAAAGGTGTTTAATTTAAACAATATTAATGTTTCTTTTAGAGAAGATTCTGTTTTTTTCCTTATCTTGAAATTATTAATAACTATCAGCAGTATATTTCACAAATTATGCTTTGTAAGGCTTGAGAAAAATCTATTATCAGACTAAATATTATTTAGAATTAGAACTGTAATAAAAATTATGATAGAATCATATGAGTGCACAATGAATATGTATGTGCTCAATTTTATTTTAAGTATTAAATTGCTAAACATATTTTATTCTTCAAGCAGCACATTTTTTGTCCATTCAACTCTTTTGTGTTAATTATTAGATACAATTGGCTGACAGATGTAGGTAACAATAATTGGCTCATAGATAATTACGAAATTGTACAAAGAAAATATCAGCATTATTTATTTAATAACAGTTACTCGCTAAATTAAATGTTTTCACCCATCTGTTAACAATTTGTGCCTTGCAAACTTTTAAAAAAAGAGGTTTATATTTCTAGCATTTAGCTTATTACTTTTAACTTGTCTACAACAGATACTGATTTTTAATTTTGTGTCTCTGTGACATTAATGACAGGAGAACTCAAATGTGTCATCAGTACTGTATTTGAGAAGACTTAGCTTTTCATTTTTATACATTTCGAAATAATAGAATAAAAACAATGGCTTCACTTTGTTTACGCTGATACTTAGTCATTTTGAGAAGACAAGTACATTTTTGTGAAATCTTAATCCGTAGTAATTTTCAATCTTCATACATGCATGAGCTTCCTGATTTTAACACTGTGTTTTTTGTAGAAAATTGTGGTCAGTGTACATGACAGATCTCAGACTAGTAGCAATAGAGCATACTGTTCTTTTATGTTTACTGTTCATTTATTGTTGCCGAAGAACTTTTACAGGTAGCAGCAAAGGTGTGTGCCACAGCTCTGTAAAGGCAGTGCTGGAGTGTGCTTTAGGCGACTGCTCCCTTTTGTTCCGTGTTTGAGGAGCAGCTGTGCAGGTGGGCTGCTCTAATTCCCCTCCACTGCTTCGTAGCTGGGCAGTGATCTGAGCCTGTGATGTGTCAGGTTTGGAGGCTGTGGGGAGCACTGTGGAGCAGCTCGTGTGGGGTGGGCTGGGAGGGATGGGACATTTCCTTCAGCTTCTGTTCTTCGTGCAGGTACAGCTAAACATCACAATAAGTGCTAAGGGTCAGAGTAATAGTTTATCCATTTGTATCTAGACAGCTTTTTTATCAAATTGCAGTGAATATTGTAGAGGGGATGAGAAAGATTTTAAAACTTGTTTTTTCAATTTCATTATCCAAAGTGTACAAAATAGAAGGTATTAAAAAATGATCAGAGGCAAATGCTGTCAGTCTGTGTTATGGTTAAATACTATTTCAGCTGAAAGGTCAAAAGACAGGCATGTGTGCAGGCTAACTTCAAATGCAAGTGTTTGGAATATGAACACTCTTTCAGTTTGGCTTTCAAACAACATTCTTTTCTTGCCCATCTTTGTAGTACTGTTGCTAAGTTTTATTATTGCTAGAAGAATTGGGAAGAATTCTGCCAGACTGGGCAGATTTCTGCCATAGGTTGATCTCTAAATTTCAAAAGGGCTTTGCTGTAGGAGATAAGATGTTATTTCTAGAGGTTTTAAAATTTTGCAGTTGTTCAGCTTGTCTACAGAAACAGTCTGTACAACACAAGGTTCACTTTGCTCTCCTGCAAAGTATCTGAGGTATATAAAACCTGTGTGATTTATAGCCTATGCAACATCTGTTGACTCTAAAGATGATAAAAACAGGTAAATCTGCAGGCAGTTGCAGGAAGTTATTGATGATATGCCATGTGAGAGGTGGGAGGAATTAAATATGCATTTATTGAAGACAAAAATTACGTATATTCTAGAGTATCGAGGGAGTTAACGTAGCTGTTACTAAAGAAAATGCAGTTCTGCTTTTGCAGAAGTGTTTTCCTGAAGGTGTAAGTATGAAAGGGTGAATGGTGGGTGTTGAAAAGAGGCAGGAGAGACCCATAAGGAGAGAGGAATATGAAAGAAATATTTGCAGCTTATATATATGTAGTAAAGAAAAAAAGTAGTATTCCCCCTTATGCAAGGGCCAAGATAGCATGATTTTTTTATTACTTTGATTATATAGCACTGTAGCACTACTGATCCTAAAGTATCTCCTGGCATTTACAAGTGTATGTAAGAAACTACCCATGTTCTCTCATGGGCAATCTACATTTTTGGATGCACATATTAGTGCAAAAATAATGATATAAACTCAAAAAATGTAGGATATATCTCACCAAAAATAAATAATGAAGAGCAAACTAGTTAGTTCAGCATGGTAATTGTAGGCTGGTAGACCTGTAAGTCTGTAGCTGTCCATATATACCTTTATCCAGGTGTAAAGTATTCAAAAATCAGGTCATTAACCATTAACATAATGAATTAAAACTCACAAATGAACCAAAATCTCCCCATCCCTCCTTCAAAGGCAGTGATTCAGTGAAGAGTCAGCCATCTTTGCCTTCTCAGCAACTGGTGGGATGTTTGAAAGAAGTTATTTTTGACAAAGATTCTTGAGACACATTATCATTTTCCTTCATTTTCTTTTATCATTGCATGGTCTATTGCAACATGGGATGGTACTGATGGAAACTGAATCATCGCACGTTTACATAATGCTCTATATTGAGAAATTCTACTTAGCTATTGAATGATAACATATTAATAATATGTAAAAGCTGCCAAAAAGACTTATATTTTCAGGCCAGTATGTAAATTTAGGTTATATTTTGCATCTCTCTGTTCATAACTATTTTGCTGGCTTTCATGGCTTTAGTGACAATGCTAACTTGGGCAAAAAAAAGACAGCCAAACTCATATACCTTCATTTAAATGAGTCCTTATCTCAGTTTCCTAGTTCAGGAAAGAGATGGTTTACTTAATCCACTCCATTTGGAAGGGCAAAATTCTTTTACATGGGTTTATGGTGCATTTGCAATATATTTTCAATGCAATTATCTCTGGTAAATATGATAGTACATTCTATTCATCCTGCTTCATTTTATATACTGATATGATGCTCCATTTCAAGGACTGCTTATTGTTCACCTGTTGAGATTTTAGGAAATATTTTTGAGACAGTAAAAATCCTTATTACTGTCTGCATGAAATTTATTAAACACAAGCTTTATTCACTTCTTTGTTTTCCAGCTTTGGATGCTCTCTGAAATTTGAGCAGAAATGAGCATTATCATTGGCCTTGGTAATGAGCAAGCAGTGCAAAGCTATGGGCTTAGGTGGGGGTGAACTTGTCAAGGTGGAAAGCATATGATGGCACTAAATTACTCTTACAGATTAATAAGACCAAACTGTATGAACTGATCTGTATCTGTGTCCTTTCACTACATTCCTTCGTCATTTTCTGTTATTTTTTGAGCATTTTGTTATTCTCATCTCTTTCAAAGCTGAAGTTCATTTCTTCTGTAATGCCCCACTTGGGCTACATCTCTCTTCTGTTCCATATTATACCTTTCTGTCCCCCTTTCTGTTTTCATCTCTTTCACACATGCTGTACATTTGCTTTGCATCTGTGATGCTATGAAGTCTGTTCAAAACCGAAATAGGACAACTAGATTTTTACTGGCAACATATTTTATTTTTACTTTGCTCCAAAAAAATCCCAAGAGGAGTATTGACTTGTAGAGGTATTGTTGTTTTGTTGCCAGAATAAATTTGATTTTGAAAGTCCATGTGCACCTGAAGAGCAGTTACTTATCTGTGCAGTGTCTAAATTAAACTTCAATGATTTCATTGTGGAGAAGTGGGGTTTTTTCTGTTTATTTTTAATGAACACTCTTAGTAGTCAGAATAAAATGTGGACTTTGTAAGTTATACAGATACTGGGTTTATTTCCATGATTATAACTTTTGTTTCATGTTACAGACCTGTTATGCGTGTAATTTATGGCCACTGGTATAAGAAATTTTCTTTTGAGTATTTTCTGATTCCTAGGCCATAGTTCAGATAGAATACTTGGGCTGAAATTGGTTTCAGCTCCACCCAAGTACTATTGATGAATGGCATGAAAGTTACAGTTAAGAGTATTTTATCACAGAGAATTTAGAAAAAGATGCAGTTTTAGTTACTAAAAATGTTTTGGGAACTCTTAAGGAAGTTTCTCAAATCAGCCTGTTTTGAGGGAAGGCTTAAGACGCTTAGGGTGATTTTTAAAGTTCTAGATCCTAATGTTTCACAGTTTATCAATTTTAATTATATTAAAATATAATGTGTGCATTTCTGAAGGTATATATCCTCCATGGGTAAGGTGTATGGAACCATAAGCACAGTATTTTCCCCCCATGTCTAACTAGAATTTTCCATGCTGTAGCTTGTGTCTCTTGCCTCTTGTCCCATCCGTGTGCACCTCTGAGAAAGGTCTGTCTGTCAGGTAGCAGAACATGGAGTTAGATCTCCTCTTAACCATCTCTTTTCAAGGTTAACAGACTCAGTTCTCCCAGCCTCTCCTCACACTCACATGCTTCAGTCCCCTGTCGTGGTGGTTCCCTATTGGACTAATTTGTCAGGGTCTCTTTTACTGGGAGGCATTACAAGTGGCCTTACAAGTGCCAAACAATGAGAACAGTGACTTCCCTCAACTTGCTGGGTACACCCAGTCCAGTACACAGCTGGCTGCCTCTGCCACAAGGATGTACTGCTGGTTTAAGCTAAATTTTCTGTCCACTGGGTCTGTTTCTGAAAGCTTCTTTCCAGCCAGCGAGCACCCGACCTGCTTGTGTGGACAGGGCTGTGCCATCCCAGGCGAACAGGGCTTGACTCACTTCTGTTGAACTTCATAATGTTTTTGTCTGTCCTCATCTCAAGGTTGCTAAGGTTCTTCAGAATGGCAGCTCTGCTCTCCAGGGTGCTGGGCACTTCCTCAGGTTGCTGTCACCCCTGAGCTCGCAGGGGGTTAATCCTGTCCTGTCACCCAGGTTACTCACAATGGCATTAAACACCCCCAGCTGGATGTGGGGGTGCTGCCTGCTCCCCCTGGAGCCGGCAGTCCAGGCAGCGGAGGGCAAACAGAAAGCAGCAGGTTTAGTAGGTCGTGGTGAAGTAAGGTTGTGAGTTTGTATTCAAGGGTGAGGGGGAGGAATGGGGGAGATCTAATGGTGCGTGGGAGGGGGAACCTTAAAGGAGTTCAGCAACTCTTGCTTTAGGCCTAAGTGAGTGTGGGAGTCGTGTGGTATAACTTGTGATTAGACCTAAGTAGTGTTTGTCTTGGTGTGTTAAGCTATTTTCTGAATCATGGCATTTTCACAGGAATGTCTCCAAAATTTGGTGCTCATTGTTAAGTCAGTGATGATGATAAAAATAGATATCAAACTCATTTCCATCAGTTCCAGATCCTGCGTGGCATCTGATTTCCAGCCCAGAGAGCAGTAGGAATTAACACTTCCATCAAGACAACTTAAATGCAGCTTTAATATAATTTAAAAATAGCTAGTCAGCTATTCCTCACTGCTCCCCCATAATTGTTCTCAATTCAGGGTGTGGTTTTTTGTATTCTTGCATGCAATCTGGAGAGAAGCAGCAGGTTTCCTCTGTAGATAGGATTGGACATAGATCATTATTAAAGCACTACTAAATATTTTAACATGAGCCATATTTTATTAAAAAAATCAGGAACAATCTTTTGGAAGAGACAAAGCTAATCCCAAATGCAGGATGACAACCCATTCTTTCGTATTCAAACCTGCCTTTGCACTTAAAACTTTTCCCTTTGTTTTAACATGCTAGAAAATGTTCAATTTTTTCATACCTGCATGTCTTCTGAATTAGCGTTGCATTTTTGGTTTTCTTCTGAAGTGAAGCTTTGATCAGCTACGGTGATGCTCCATCACTGGAAGTGTTCAAGGTCAGGTTGAACAGGGCTTTGAGCAACATGATCATGGAAGGTGCCTATGCCCATGCAGAGGGGTTGAATTAGATGTTCTTTAAAGGCCCCTTCTCACAAAACCATTCTATAACAATATAATGTACGTGACACGTCTGTTTTGCAGTACAACATAATTGTCTGTTTTTAAATGAGCAGTTCAAGTTCTGCTTTCTTTGACTTGTATGCTTTCCACCAGTTTAGTTTTGGTACTGTGACCTGATTTCTTTAAAATGAAACCAGTCTTGGATTGAAATGAAAAGCTGAGAAGTGCTTTGCTCTGTTTTTATTTTTATGTTCCCCTTCATTAGGGACATGTATCAGAAATTATACCTGGTTGTCTAATATGTTCTATTTCCTTTCCTAGACTTAAACAGAAAGAGTGTGTTAAATGTGCTGAGAAAACAAACAGAAATACAGAGCCAAGGGGCCCCACTCAGTTTCTGTCTCCAGCAGGACAGTTTTCACTCACTTAATGTTGCTCAAACAGCTAAAAACTGAAATCTTACGTATTATGCATACAAGTAGTTAATTTTTAAGATGGTAGAAATTGCTTAAATAAGGACCAGATTTCATAGGACCGTAATGGCACTCTAGTGCCACAGACAGATTTTATTCTCTGTTTCAGTGAAGAAATGTTTGCAGGAATTTTGCCCTATAGGAGAAGGAAAGAAAGATACCAAGAGTTTTGTAACTAACTAGCACTTCAGTAAAATAATTTTTTCTTTCTCTTTAATAATGAATTAATAATACCTGCAGAAAAAAATTCAAAATTAACAATTTAGTAAAGTATATCTAAAATATATGACATTGTATATGGCATCTAGTATACAGCAATTACATTCTTATTTTAAACACTTTACAAGGCATTGTAATCTATGCAGTTTTGATAGGAATTAACATCTTTTTCTCAAGATTCAAGTTGTATAAGATGGCTGTAAGATATTGTTTAATAGTACCTGTAGTGGAATCCCTTTCACTTGATTTAAAGGCTTATTAAAAGGCTTGCTTCAGCAGTACTTTGGTGCCTGGTGCAGAGAGCAGGGCAGTCATTTCAGCCAAAATGGAGAATTAGTCTGGTTAAAACAGAACATGAGCAAAGGTTCCTTTTGGAGGCGTCAGCTTCCAGTCGGAAGACTTAGAAATGTGCCTGCTCTTGCTATTCCTCACCTGCTCTATGCATCAACTGCATGGCAAATTTAAGTGTCTCCAAGCAGCAGACCACTGCTCTTTGTGTTAGGGTGTTTGCCTGTACCACCTAGAGACTAGAGATATAATGTAGAACCCTGGGTTGCTTTCACCAAAGGGTGAGCATTGGTCTTCTGCTGGGGTGTTGGGCTTTCAGGCTCTGGTTTAAGGGCTTTGGTTTTAAATTAGCTGCATTGACAAAAACAAATTGACATATTGGGCCACAGCAGCATCCTGGGTTGTTGGTTCAGATACAAGTGAGGCAAACAGACTGTCCTTCCTTTTCAGTAGCTAGTACTGTAACTAACATTTCCTTTAAGACTATGGGAGATAACAGAAATAAATATTGCCAATAGCAGTTTAGGTTCAGTTTCATGAACATCTTCTACCAATGCACACATGAGTCTTCTATAGTAGTTCTTGATAAGTCATGTAGCCTCTTGATGATGAGGAGATGATAAATCATCTGTAGCAGCTTCTTCATGAAGAAGAAGCAGAACTCTTTGGTATCATTTAGACCTGTTGACGTTTTGGAATTTAAATTAGTTTCTTCAAAAATTGTAATTTTTCTTCATTGTGGAAAAATAGCAGTATCTTCTTAGGGTACAGGTTATCACCAACATTATCTGCAACTAGCACTGCAGAACCAAGTAAACCAAATGACCAATGAAAGAGAAATAAGCCTCAAACCTTCCTCAAACAGGCAAACAAAGATCTGTGATTTTATCATTCTCTGATTTTATTTAAAATTTCAGGAACAGGTTATTTTCCATTCATACCCTCTCCCCCCTGCTTCCCAATCTCCCATGGAATACCTCTTAATTTGTCATTGGATTCTTGCATTTGAGGGGAGTTACATGTCTGCAGATCTTAGGTGTTTGCTTCTGGGGAATCCACTTCAGATGTTCTAATTTCCTGCTTTCCTCCTCTTTATTTGTATCACTGAGGTTAGTTCTCAGAGCACAGAAGGGTTTCTCTTTTGACTCAAGTAGCCTTTTGAGTGATGCAGCTTAATCACATTCATTTATTACTGTCTTCTTTACTAACTCTTCGTTAGTGCACCTGATTATTCTCTAATTTCTAGCAAAAGCTCAAAATCAATTCAGTCTATATAAAGAGCGTAATACAGTTTTTGTGGAGCTCATAGGGATGAGCTTCATAGTTATCTCTGTTCCAAAGCATATTTTAATAGCTACAGAAAGTTTTAATTTCTTATCCTGATTCTGTATTATCACAAAGAATACTTGAGGTTAGAAAATGAGATCACAATATAGAAAGAATCTGTGTTGGTGAGTCATTTAGATTAAGGAAAGCTAACTGTGTTGCTCAGAGTACTGTTTTTCTGCTTCATGTACTATCTGCATATTGGATTGGTGTTTGTCTATGAAACTCCTCTTACATAACTATCTGGGAAATATTGGTTTAAAAAATGCGTTCTCAAGCAGCATCTTGCCAGTAAATTAGAAAAGCTGTTCAGGTTTAGTAAATCAAGGAAATTTAGAATTGTAGTGACAAAAATATTTTTTATTAAAAAATACAAAGTTCTGACCCTTTGGTAGGCTGAAGTAGATTATAAAATATCACTTATTCGTGAGCCTTAATGTATTCTGCCTTGACATACCATATTTTTGTTCAAGAAAAGGATTCATCAGGCAGTCTGTATTTTAAGTTCTTAAAAAGTAATTTCCAGCTGTAAGCTTAATAGGGTGTGGTAGAAGGGAAGAATACCAACACCTTATGAGAGAGTTAAGGATTTGCCTTTATGTTTGTGAACCTACACAAAGAGGTAGAATTATCAGAGGGATGAGAGGTAGAGGAATGGTTATAGGACTATAGCTCCCTCCTCTAATTTGCTCCGTGGCTGTGCTGAGAAGTGGCTGGAGCAGCATGTGCTGCTGCTGAGAGGGCCATGCCTTGGTGGCTGCTCCAGCCCTGGCACGTGCTGATACAAGATACTTAGGTTCTAATTTGTTTAAAGCACAAATCTTCCCAAAGGTATCAAAATACTATATATAGGAATATATATGTGTATATATGTTTTAGAGTTAATACAGTATTAGTTTTACTCCAGAGCTTTAAGGTTAAAGCAGGTGGAAAGCTGACATGCTTTAAACTGGACACCAGTCCCCAGAGTCTGTGCTAGCTGAGGGGTGAGCCATTGTTTTTGCTTTATTCCTGACAAAAAGACACAAGTACTGTTGCTGTGCGTATGAGGACAGAGAGAAAAGCACGAGACAAGGTCCAAATCCAGGGAGAAAGAAAAGCCATCTTTATTAATTAATCTATCCTTTTATAAGGTGGTTCACAAAGATGGCAGGAGGCTGTTGGTCCTCTGACCAGCCACCCCTCAGCATGACTGGCTGAGACTCTACAACACCTATTTCAAAATATTTTCCAAATGAGCTATAACAAACTTAGAAAACAAACTGCAGGTGTTAGATAGAAAACTTGTTTACAAAAACCATCTCACTGTTTCTCATGGTTTGTGTGAGAAAGACAGATTTCTCACAGAATACTGCAGAATGCCTGGAAAATTTCTCTGCTAAGGCTTTTCAGCATCTACAAAGTACCTTACAGCCCGTGTCCCACTTACCTTTGATCATGACCACAGTGTTACTGACTGGCAGTGTATGGCAAGAAATAGAATAATGATCTCACAAGTAAGTGCCTGAAGCAAAATCCTACATTTGCTACTCCCTGAGTTAATAACCGATAGTATTTTTGTTGTTTCACTTGACAGGGTTTCTTTACTAACTAAAATTGACTGATTGGAATGTGTGAGTTCCTCTGCAATATTTTAAATCAAACAGATCTGAAATGCACAGGCATTCTGGGTATGATCTGGCTGCCCTTATGTCAGCTGTCCTTCTGCTGGGTTTCATCGTGCTGTCCAGGATAGCAACATCACACTTGAAAGCACACAAGTGCAGAGATTTCTAATATTATGTTTTCTGCTTAGATGACAAAAACTATCAAAAGGCACATACCCTGCCTGTGTTGCAGCTTCTGCTCTCAGATAAGAATGGCAGGAAAGCACTTGCAGGTGTTTCTGACATAGACCTGCTGTCCTTATGAAAACTGCTTTTCTTTTGAAAACTGTAATTGCTAGAGCTTCCTTACTGTTAGAAGCAACTAGGAGCATCTAAAGTAGTACAGCTAGCCACTGAACCTACAGAAAGGCCCACTGTTTTGAAATCCCGCTGAAATACATTGTCCCAAGACATTTTGTTAGGATAGCAGAAAATTTGGAACAAAGCTACAGATTTTAACAGTTTAGCAGGAGGAGTCTGCCAGTCTGAGACACAGATGGAGGTATTTGGAGAAGCCCAAGCAGCATGGTCTTTCTGTTCTTTTCTTAAAACCATCAGAAGGATTGGATTTTTAGTACTTGAAGTGACTTAATTTAGATTTTGAGATAAAACGTGGCAGGAAGAAACGGTATCTTTTTTAGTCATCTTCCTCAGATTTTCTGTGGATTTAGGAGATCATAACCATATTTTAATTTTGTTTTGTTTAAGCAGCCTGGGCTTCCAGAATATGACTTTATGCCATAAGTTAACTACACAGCAGTGCTTGTATTTGTGGTATATGTAAATATTTGGTAATATTTCACCTTTTTTAATCTCATGTTGCCAAGAAACTTCTTCAGAGTTTACTATGGCAGTAGATTGAATTTGTCATAGTGCTTTGCTCCTTTTTTTTTTTCTGTGCAGCTAAAAGAAAAGGGTCAGAAAACTAGTCTTCACATTCAAGACACATTGGAACTTGTGCAAGTTTAGTATTCGTTTTAATGGGTTCGTATGCCAGACCACCTGCAGAGATGCAGCTTAGTCACAGCAAAAAGTTGCAGGGAAGAAAGGGGTGAGTGTGGCTGCTGTAGCCCTTGGCAAAAGCAGCTCTGTAAACCCGCCAGCACACAGGGCTTTAGGAATAGCCTGTGCTGTCCTGCTGCTTGGCTGACCTCTGGCCCCTCTGATCCAGTTTTAAACAAATGCATGCAGAGGAAAGCATTTGCAGGTGCTTAGTAGATGAAAACCTATTTGACATACTGTACTGTTAAGAGAGATTATTTCCTTTATGCCTTACTAAACTTCAAGCAGTATTTCAGCAAGCTTTTTGTTTCAATTTCTTATATGGTATTTCTCATGTGCAGATGCAGGGATGTTCTCTACATAGCTGTGAAATGATTCATTTGGAATTTTGTGTTCAGTTGTGAACATGTGATTGCTAAAATTAATCTGAGAATTAGATTCGTTTATTGTGAATAAACAAAAATAATTTGCTACTAAAGTGAGAGGTTATTTGGCAAAGATTTAAAAGTTCAGTTAGCTTAGTTAAAATGTTTAAGTCTGTGCCTTAATAAACTTACTGTGAGGACTGAAAGGAAAATAACTTTATTAGGAAGCCATAGAGGGCTGGTTATAAATGGAAATAGTGGAACATCATCTTAGGAAGGAAGTATCTGATACTGCTTGAAATGCCTTGGCATTATTTCGTTAGTTTTGTTTGATCTTTCAAAAAAAAGCAGTGGAAAACCTGCTTGATTAAACAAAATGCTGAAAACTCTGTCAATGAGAGTAGTCCTGCATTGTCTTAGAGATAAGCAGTAGTGTAAAGGCATAGACTACCTGGTCATGGGGAATTGTGGTGACTTAAATCCAGAAAAATAAAAAAAGGAAAAAAAAAAAACATTGAGGAAGATTGAATTTGAATAGATTTTATTGCTGCAGTTGCCAATCCCGCCCAGTAATCTGTAGCTACCCTACCGATGGTGGTTTCCATGCTAGTAATAAAGTTTGTGATGATTCTGTGATTAAAAAGGAAAAGAATATATTCTTTTCTTCTTTTGCCATTATTTTATATTTGATCCCAGATGTTTAGAAATGCAATTTAAATATATGAAATATAATTTGAACCTTTTAATGCATCTTTTATTTCAGATCTTAGAGCAAATTATGCTTATTTGAACATCTGGTTAGCGAAATTTAATGATCTAGTTAATTCTTTGGGACAAGGATATGACTTCTTGCCCCTTTCAGGCCTGTGATTTTGATTCGCTGTACTTAGAACTCATGTTTTGCACCTCTTCAGCAGTCTCTGAATCTGTGTTGAATTAAATTCAGTGTATTCAATATCCAGGTTTTCTTGAGTAATAATCCTTTGATTTTCAGTTTTTCTGGTCTAAGACATTACTTTGATGTACTGTATTGTCAAGTGTTGTACACAAAAATGTCCCTTGGAACTGACTGTAACTCTGAAATGTTTTAACATGCTTAAAATGTTCCATTGTCCTGTGTCATGCTTATCAATGTTTTGTTGCTTTTATAGATTATCTTTCTCAAGGGATAGATCTGTCTGGAATTGAAGTAATTGAAAATGACCTGCTTTTTATTGCAAGAGCTCGTCTTGAGGTGGAAAACCAGGCTAAAAGGTTGCTTGAGCAAGGTGTGGAGACTCAGGTAAAATACACTTTGTTCTTTACTTCCTTTCAAAAGTGAAGTGTAAAAGAACTTGAGCTTGATTTCTTTTGCTTTGTGTAGCACTGTCTAGTGTAAATTAAACAAGAAAAAAGTCTTATGTGAGAAATTCTCACACATGGCAATATCCAAAGAAATTGACAAAACTGGTCTTGTGTGGTGTTTACAGGAATAAAATTTTGCCTGATCTGATCCTGAAATTTGGAAGAAAGTAGGTGCTGATACGAAGACTTTAACTGTAAACACTGTCATAAAAGCTTGGTGCATTAAACACCACATACAGCATTGCCAATGTTGTTGAGCTTTATAGAGAAAAATGAAAAATGCAGTTTCTTAAAACTGTAAGAAGATTTCTACATTTTAGCTGTGCAAAAATATATTGAAAAGATTTGAAAGATTTGCATTAAAACTTTAAAGAGCAGCTTGAACTTCAAGGTAAATATTCACTGATGGGAAAAAAGAATGAATATGCAAAATCACATTCATTCATATTAAATGTAATTATCTACATTTTAGTAACTTAGCTATATCTATTAACTGTTTGCAGTATCTTTAGTGCTATTTTCTTGCCTTTGTAAAATTTAATGTTCTTTTGTCTATACTTTTAAATATTCTTTAGAAACCAAACTATTTAAAATCTCTATTGCTAGAGTAAGAGGAGAAATCTGGTACAAGTTTCTATCAAATTTGGATCTTAAATTAGAGAAGAAAGAGGCTTAAAACAAGACATTTTTATGTTGTTTGTTACCAAGAGTTAAACTTCTCTGTAAGTCAATATAGCATTTGTTTATACTATTAAAGATTGACATGAAAATAGAACATATACAGAATAGAAAACCTATTGTGTAAATTGGCTTGATTAAACAATTGAGGATTAAAATTATCAGTGTGTTTCAAACTTTTACTCAGACCTGTCATTTCAACTATTTTTCTGCAGTAAGAAGTCATGGTTGTGGTAAATACCTTTGACTATTTGCTGATAACAAAGTGGTAGGAAAAAACCACCCCATTTTTGACTTGATTACTATTCCAGTGTTGAAACTTCTGGCTATTTGAGCATGTTGCCAAGCTGTGATTGCATTTTTTGCAAGCTATGAAGCTTATACATTATTAAATAAAGATTGACCAAAGATAGGGCCTAAGAAAAAGCAAGTAGACATTTATTTTAAATGTAGCAAAATACTTAATCAGTGTGAACTCCTTCTAGTTTTTCATGTCAGATTTGACCTTCTCTGATAATTTTCTCTTCATACTAAGTCCTAAAATGGAACTGACAAAGAAACCCTGGGGAAATCAATCCCACTCCACCTGAAAAGTAGACAGATTTATTAGGTGTTCCAGGCTGTCTCCAGGTAATCAAGAGATTATTAAAGTATATGCCTGTTGTGCTTTAGCCAGGGGCCTGTTTCCAACAAATGGAAGAGTGTCTGGAAGAAAATTATTAGTGCTTAGTCATATCAGAAATGGGGGTGTTTTCATGAGGAGGTGTTGGGTTATGCATCACAAGTTTGTTGTTGGATATGATTTGTGAAATAATGTTGACAACAACAGTTTGCTTTAGAAAATAGGCCTGCAGGCGTTGCCCAAGAAATCTAGAATTTGAGATGTGACTAGTGAATAGTATGTCTTTGATTCCTATTATTGTAGCTGTGTGTTTTATTGACAAGCTGATTTACATCTATACCTTCCGACCCCTGAGATTTCCCTTTAGAGGACATGGGACCTTCATCCTTTCTCCTGCATTAGGTATTACAGAATTCCTCAGATGAACTGTCTTCCTGCTAGTATGTGATCTGGTAGCTGTCTGTCCCTTTGAGAATAGTGCATCTGTATTTATCCAGGTGGTTCTTCAGTTATTTGATATTCATATTTGCGAATGCAGTTGTAGTTTCCACCCTTGTTTTCATCTGCTGTGTAAATAACACATGAGATCAGTTGCCTGAGAAAAGAGTGAGCTGTATTTCTATATTTTATCTAGCACTTTTCAGCAATGCTTCAAGAGGAAAATTAGCCTTATGTCTCCATTTTAGAGTATTTTGGTGTACACCTGGAAGAGAAGCAGGAAGCAGAAATACTTTTAAAAAAGTAAAACTGTGTTAAAAACGAAGTCAGTCACCTGCTAAATTTAAAGGTTTTTAATAAAGAAGAACAATAAGGGACAAAAGATAGAGCAAAAGGATTACAGCATCCAGGTGATGCTGGGTACCCTTGGCACAGAACCAAGAGCACAAAAACCTAAGACACTCTCTTTATATACATTTCTATTGCATCAGTCTGTTACATAGTCATAGGCAAATATGTATNTCTGTGTTTATCGGAGATTGTCCTTGGGGCTGCTAGAGTTATTACTTCCTAAGGTTGAAGTCATCACATCTATGCATATCTCGTTAAGCTTATAGTTTGTTAGTAGCATTTCAACATATTTTTGGTTAGCTATTTTTCAACTATTTCTAGGGTAAAACAAAAGAAAAAGCATTTAATAATGGTTACACTTCTACAACGTAAGGGTTAATATTATACACATAACATTCATTATTTGCGAAAAGCCAACACAATAATATGTATTTATAACAACTGGAAGTATCTATTTTTAAACAAAAGTCATTAGAATTTGGTGAAAGTCTTTTCTAGAATTCAGCTTTTTTTTTTCAGAGATGCTGCTAGAAGTTACTCTGACGAAAAGAACAGAGATAAAAAGTCTAAATTGCTCCTTTTAACATTTTTATATATCCCCTTTTTTTCAGAAAGAGAATATTTTTGTTATTTTGATTGTTTATTTAATGATGTGTAAGTCACATGCTAATGACCTGTGCCCAGATTCCCCCAAATAACCTCCACCAGTAGCACATGAAAGCAGATACTTACACCTAAGTAATACATTGTCTTTTTCTCTTCAGTGTAATTCATGTTTTTATGGCATGTCCACCACTGTGGTGTTTGTGTATTTCTCAGAAAAAATGAAATCTCTTCCTCCTTTGGAAGTGTGGCATTAGCCATTGACTGCTTTAGAAGTGAAGCCTTCCACTCCTGTTCTTGGTAGAATCTTAAAGCTGCCATCTGGGCATAAACTAGAAGTGTCTGTCAGTGTGTCTAGACTTAACAGGCTCTCGTAGAGCTGCCAACCACACTTCTCTTCCTAATCCTTTTGGAAAGAGTAAGCTCTCTTTGCTATTGTTGACAAAAGTAATACCAGTAATAGCAAACCCAACCACACAGGGGTACCGGTGGCTATGGGCAGGTTTTTTATTGTCCTGTGTGCTTTGTTAGGCATTCCTAGTGTACATAGCACAGATTGAGGGTCTTTTGTGACCCACAGAGCAACTTAAAGAAAATGGATTCTACCCCATCTTTACTTTCTAGCCCTGAACTCCTTGCTAGCTTTCCTTCACACTGTAAGCAGGCTAATGGCAGATAGCATAGGAAGCAGGAAGGACTGCTTTAGCAGAGATGCATCAAGAACTTGATTAAAAGCCACCCTTCTAACAGAAGGGACAGCAATGTTTTCTGCTTTAAAAATTAAAAAAAGAGATATATATGCATCTTGCAACCACCTGAAACATCCCCAGCATTTGTTTTGCTCCCACGATGAACCCTAGGCCGAAGAATCTAGATTTGCTCTTGGTACCACTTCACCCCTGTTTTCAACAGCAATATTGTGTAAAGCAGATCTGAATAATAAGAAATTACTGGGGAAAAGTGAAATTCGTTAAGATTACCATAGCTCAGTTCCAGGTAGAACAGTTTTTCCAGACACAGTGTTGTGGCTGCTATACTTACAAATGAGAAAACTTCACTGTAACCTAGCTCATGCTTGAAACCCTTACTGCTGTAATATTGCCGTGCTTGGTGTGGGACTTATAGCCAGAGATGACCAAACTTAGTTTCACCTGGTAATGACAACACTGGTAGCTTTAGGAGCCAGGCCATGTGTGTACAGAAAAAAAGCTTCATTTCCGTATCTTCCATCCTCTGAAAAGCTAACCTTAGTTCTGAGCTAGATTCAGTGCTTTAAACACCAGCTATTGGTCTCTGTGCAAGGAGGATGGATTTTTGCATGTGTGAAATATGTTAGGAACCTGTGTTCTTGCTTGTGACTTTACTGATACAAACTGTAATAATTAGGATATAGGTTGTGAGGTATCAATGGTATCATTAAAGATTGATTAAAATATAAATATCCATTTAGGTCTAGCAGGATGTGGTGTGGAAATGAGAGCAGAATTCAGATTTCCTTGGGTTTGCACTTTAAACAGTTTGTCCTTCTGTGTGTTACAGAAACATTCTGTATTTTTGACCACATACTAAAAATTTTTCTTCTTTGTCTCCTGAAGGAATCTTTAGATGTCTGACTAGTTAGGGGTTTTTAGGTTTTAGAGAAATTATTTGATGCTTTTTGTCCAGTTTCCCTTATATGAGGTGTGGACAAATCTACGTGCCTAGCATGGATAGGAGAGAGTCAAATTCACTGATAATTCATTGAAATTGTTCTGGTGATTATATAGTGAAGTGTCCTGATCATGTTAGAGAAAGAAAAAAATAGGTGTAAGCCTAATAAGTATCCTTTGTTAAATTTTGTGTGCAGGTTTTTTTAAAATACATAGATTTATTTTTTTGCAAAATGAAGAGCTTTGCTAATTATAACATCACAGAATAAAGAAGATGGGGAAAAAATGCACAGAAATAAATCCTAAACTCTACTTCTGACACGTGTTCAAATGCTGGATTTGTATACACACGATAAATAGGTAAACAGTATGCTCTGAACAAAATTTTCTCAATTATTCACAGTGTAATATCTTTATACTGTTGTTATTTTGAGCATATTTGGGGGTATTTTGAATTTTCATATTGTAACTCATTAAGAAGAATTTGTTTTGTGGATTTTTCTGTTTTGCATTCTTTTTCATACTGAACCTTTCCTCTCAGTTGTTGTCTTTGGAACAAGTGCGGCTTATTTTTGCATTAAAAAATTATTAACTAGATGTATATGCATAAGTGTTCTTGACTAATGCTATTTAATGCCTGAGAAAAGTGATGGGAGGATGAAGTGTCTGCATAATCAACGAGTTGTCTGGAGGTGATTATCCAGGAGTTGCTCAATTTATCTCAGTTCAGGGTTCCCTAAGCTACGTGCTTGTGTAGTACATCTTGCAGTGTTATGGCAAAATTGGTGAAATTAATCTGAGCTCTCTCATAGACCAGCATTTAATCTCTTGTCAAGGATCTCTAATAGGTCTCGTTTCTTATCCCCAAGGGATTGGAGGGGAAAGTATGTACATAATTGACCAGTTTTCCAGACACAGTAATCAAAAAGTTGCATAATTTATTTCATTTCAGGGCCCTCTGAGCTGAGTGTTTATCTACCACAGCTTGCAGGGTTATGGCAAGATTGGTGAAATTATTCTTAAATCATTCATAGGTCAGTGTTCAATCTAATGTCAAGGATGTTAAGCAATACATGCACTTATTATCCCATGGCAGCATTTTCCAGTCATGCAAATACACTTCAGATTGTTTGAGATACTCAGATATTAAGAATGGTTGGCACTGGTCTCCATTTTTCACTTTTTTGATGAAACATGGAAAAATATAATAGTGTTTCATTTTCTAATTGCTTCTAATTATTACTGCCAGAAGTGTGGAAGGCTCTTGGTGTATGACTGTCTGGGCAGGGTCCTGTGGTCTTGAGTTTCCCAGTTTCTTTCAGTCTTGCCTACTTTAGCAAGAGGATGTGCTATGCTTTTTTCTAGATTGCTTTGTGATATTTTAACACTTTGATTTAAATCAAAGTATGCCTGCTGTTTTTTGCTGGTTTAGTGTCATCTTCAGATTAATGCTTCATTGTGAAATGGGCTGTCCAAGTGCATGAATATGCTCTCTAATGTTGTCAGCTCTGTGGAGATGTGCTTGACCGTAGAACAAAGTTTAATGTTGCAATAGGATGTCACTTTGTGTGCCCCAAGGTTGTGTAGGGGCCTCTTTAATGTTCAGCTTTAGTTCATTTAGCTTAGAATCTGTTACATTACCCACACTGATGTACTGTGCCAGTCAAAAGCACAATTTTAGTTTCCAGATGTTTTTGCCTGCACTTTGCTGCTCTTACATATTAGCTATCATATTTTGTCATACTTTTAAATAATATAAGCCCTTATGCACTTCAGCATGTCAGTGGGATTGTTATGTAGATGTACATAGCTGCATAGGTGTGCATAATTACAAAATGATCATTAGAATAGCAGATAAAGGAGAAAAAAGAGAAAAAACAACCCCTCTGATTTGGCTCACAGCCATTCATCTTTTTATCCATATACTGTTGGTTACCCTCATAAAAAGCCTGGAATAACTAGAGTTGGAATGCTACCAGAGAGTATGCTTTTTTAAAAGTAAAAAAGTAATCATTGCTTTTTTTCTTTTTTTTTACTTTTCTTTTTATTCTGACATTTATTTCTATCTTAAAAGCTAGTAGTTGGAATTTAACCTTGTTACTGTCAAAAATTTAACCAATGTAGTACACTTCAGGCAGTAGTTGTTATATTGCCTTACTATACCACAATCTTGAATCCCTGCAGGAGATCCTGATGGAAACTAGACTGAGACACTTATTTTGTAATAAAGTGATTGACTACAGTGTGATATAGAAATAGAAGGCATTTCTGATTACTCAGTTTGAAGTCAATTACTTGAATCTAGAGTAAGACAACTGAAGTCTTATCTGCAAAGAGGAAAATTTGAACCTGCTTGCTAATTTTGGCATACAATGAGGGTGGTAGCTATAGTTGACTTTAAATCATCTAGTTTTGTTTAGTGAAAATGGAGTATGGAATCCAAAGCTTTTTGTTTAAATTCATGTTAACCACCCATTTTACTGCTTCTTCTAATTCTAATGTAGACAGAGAAGACTTATTCCAATATGTTATTCCACTATGTCATACTGGCTTTTGTTGGGAAAGATCACAATGGCATTTCAGTCTGTTTAATTAAAATCCTACTAACTTATACTTGTTTCTGTTCTTTCTTTTACAGTAGCTCTGTATACATATGGAAAATTTTCACTTAATGTATTTAAATGTCTTCACAAGTTTTACTCTATCCTAACCTTTAAGTTTCTTTGTTGTAGAAATATACTCATCTTGCATTATTCAATTTTTATTTTTCATCTTCAGTCTTATGGTTGTGGTTTTCATGATCTTGTTAACTTGCTAAATCAGATTCCTTCATCTGGCCATCTGGTGCATGGCACTACTGAAGGAGTTTTCTATAAATCTAAATTATTTTTTCCTTGATCTATTCTATTAAGATGTGATACAGCAGCGTATGGCTCATCTAACAACCAAAAAATATCTCCCAAGCATATATTAGTTATATCCTACATCTGAATGGAAACTCCATGGGGATTAACCAAACCTTATAAAATTTTCCCTTTACTATTCTGGTCTAAAAGGAGTTTGTTTTATCATAAAGTATGATCTAATGGAACTGAAGTGTTAACCATGCCTCAGTAATTCAAAATCACCAAGTTAAACACTGAGCATGAATTTATACCTCTGAACTATGGATTAAAATAAACCACAGATTTCTCGGCAACATAATCGGCTGATACTGATATAACCTAGAATATCCTTTCAGTTTCCATAGGAACAGATGATAGAATGTTTTGAATCTTGGAATAGCTAAAATGAACGTCTGACTTCAATATAGTTCACGTTCACTTTGCAGCTTGCAACCTCTGCATGTAAGGGCTAAAAATGTGCATTGAAAAAAGATGGTGCAATATTAGCATAACACATATTAAAGTGGTTTTAGGAGCAGTAGTAACAACAATAACAAAAAATAGTATTAAAAATAAAAATAAGGTGTTTCTATGCATAATTCTTCAGGTGTTAGCTCTGTATTTTACTTTACAGGTGCAAAAGTTGTTTTCAGTTCTGTAGGAAAAGAGAACCATTAATTATTCCTTTATGTTAATGGCTCATTAAATGTTTTACAACAACAAAAAAATCAGTCTTGTTGGTCATCTCTGAATTTCATCTCCAGCCGTTGTTACATCTCACTGTGTTACACTGTATAGGTGTATTTTCTGATTGGAATCGTTGGTAGAGCACAAGAAAACTTCATGTAGCCAGAAAGAAAGATCAGCAGAACTTTAACAGAATATGTGGTGTGTTATTTAGGTGACTATAGCAAAAGATAATTGTTGAAGAACAGGGAAGGGAACATGCCAGCTGTAGTAGTACCTGTTTTACTAGATGTTTGACATTGCTTTAACAGGTAGTGTTGCTAAATCAGAGGAGATACGCTTTGAGTGTAAAAACATTAACAATATTTAAAAGAGATATCGAGATAAATGGATATGTAACTCCAGTATTGATGTAGAGGGAAAATACAGAGATCTTGTTAACAAACCATTGGGAATCTGAGTGCCCATAACCTGAAGCATCATGCATGCAAGTAGAAATTATAGTGTGTGACTGATTGTTCAGTACTTGGGCTCTTTTCATTTTTTGTATGTCATTTAACATATGTAACATAACATATTTAACAACATGTTCTGCATTTAAGATACTTGATGTTTAAACATTTTGTATGTGGAAAGTAGGATAGTGCTGAAAGCAAAAAAAAAGGAAAAAGAATCAAAAGTGGGAAGAAATAACAAGTTAACTTGTGACAGTTTCTCTATTTTCTTGAGAGAATGGAGCTGCACTGTGCTAGTATAGTTCAAATAGTAACTTTTTCCAAGGATCTGTATTCCAAGACTATTTTCAACTACCATTAATGTGGAAGACTCATGAGAGCTGTAGTTGTTGGAACATATGGCAAGTTTAATAGCAACATGTTAAAAATAGAAGGATTTTAAAATAAAAGTAATATCTAGGGCTTTCCTGCTCAGTATTAGAATATTGTTTGCTGTTGTAAATGTGTGGAGGACCCTGTGTCACATGTTGCTTTCTGAAAATTGATCCTTTTTCCTTAATGATTCTGGTTCACAATTTTGCAGCATCCTTTGGAAAATTCCTCACAAAGTGTGTGGTAGGTGTTTTAGGCAGGTATTAGCAAACCTTATTCCACAGTGGGCAAATACAGAGAAGTTCTGAATGACAAGAAGTGAACAGGAAGGTTCCTAACAAGTATATGAGTTTGCAAGGTTCTATGCTTTAATGGTTAGGCAACACTGGCCCTTTTTAACAATACTGCCCTTGTTTCATGAAAATGCTTTTTTCCCCCTGTATGAAAATAACATTTTTTTCTTAAATCCTGGAAGCTTCTATTTTCTCACCCAGTAATATCGTCAACTGTAATTGTTCATTTGTTGAAATATTTTCAGGTCAAGTAGAAAAAGCATTGAAAAATGAAGCTAGATTTTAGTTCTTTAGTTTATGTTCAGCAGAAAGTTTTCAGGTATTAAGGCGGGCACAGGGGACTCTCTAATTGGGCAGGGAAGGGCCCTTTGCCTTCCATCCACCACCTTTCCCAGTTAGCAGCTCTTGCTGGGAGTCTGCCTTCCCAGCTCTGGGCTGTCCCATGGCCACCCAGCTGTGCAGCAATCTCGCCTGCATTTTCAGTTCTGGTCAGCTCCTGCAATATTTAGGATCAGGTTCAGGCCTTATAAAATTAAAGATTTTTATGTACCAGGTACTGAAGTTATGAAGTCTATTAGTAGAACAAACAAAATGTGCAGGTTTCCTTTTCGTGATGAGGCAGTATGGGGAGAGACTGTTTTATGATATATTAAGGACTATGGTTTTGGAAAACCTTCAAATTCGATTAGTTTGAGGTTAAAGAACGCTTTTTTCTGTCCTTTGGATTTTTTTTCTTCAAATCACAATAAAGCAGAGAACAGATATGAAGCAGCCATTGTTTCCCAGGTTTGGATTGCCTGTCTCCCCTGGGGTGGTGGCAGTGGCAGCAGCTTCCTCCACAGTACCCAGGTGTGTACCTGTCCGTGGTCAGGGCACTCAGCCCTCCTGCCTTCCTCCATCCTTCAGCTGCACACCATTACACTGCCATTTCCCCAGGCTTCAAAATGCCTTCAAAGGCATCCAAATTAATATGAATCCTCTCACACTGGACATCTTGCTGTATTACCTGTGTTGATTTCCAATCTGTACCTCCAGCTGAGCCCTCCAGCTGCCTTCTGAGAGCCCTGTATTTGTATTTCAGAGCCCTATATTTATATCTGAAATGCTCCTGCAGATCAGCCCCTGGCCCAGGCGAGCCCAGCAGAGCTGGGAACTGCCACCTCCTTTGCTGTTAGTGTCCCCTGCAGCTGCTGGAGGAGGTGTTGGCTCAGGGCTTTGGGTGGCTTGGCCAAGGGCGTGACACTTGTTGTTGATCATCTGTTAGCACTCCTGACTATTAATTGTACGTCTGCTGGACACATGTTCCACAGAGCCGTCTGCAAAGCAGACAGCCCCAGTGAGATGTTGTCAACAGCAAATGGAGCATGAAACATTCCCTTTTCCCTTCCCTTGGTGGCAGGTAGTACACCGTGGTGTAAGGAATTCATAATTAGTTGATATGAGGCACAGACTCAAATGTACTGCCTTTAAGCAAATATTGAAAACAAGAAGAAAGCAAGAGACTGCATTTTGAGGAGAAACCTGCTTGGACAGACACATGCATATTTAATCAGTCCTCAATAATTCATGTAATATTAATGTGAAGCATATGGTAATGCAAGTGTTTAGTAAAACGGTTTTGGCTGAAATTTTAGTACCTAATTAAGTTGTTGCCTTTTATTTTATATGTAAAAATTCTTTGGGAAAAGGTAGAATTTGCTTAAGTAAATTATTTAATATTCCTACAACTTTGTATGTTATACATATTTAACTGAAAATAGTTTAGTCCTTAAAGTCGCTAAGCTTCTTTAACTAAAAACCATGTCTGATTTTCCACAATAGATTTGTGCCATGACCTCTTTCAGTGCCTTTCCCAGAGAATCCATCACTATCTAAACTGTCATTTTTTTTCCTTTACTGTTTTTCTTATGACAAGGTACTGCTGTATGTTTGTTAGTCTGAAATTTTTAAAAAAAAAGACAGCTGCAACAAGTAGCATAAAATACAGATTAATGTTATAAATACAGCAAAAAAAAAGGGAGACATTCGTATTACTGCTCAGTTTTCTAGGTTTCATAACAGTTTATATGTTAGTGATACTTTATTAAAATGATGAAGTTAAATCTGTATCTTTCTAACTTGACTCTGCTTTGTAATGCCATAAAATTCCTCAAGTTTTCGTTTAATGGACTTTGAAAAATTGTGGCAGCAACTCTTTTACAAGCTCTTTAACCAATGTGGTATTTCTTTGTGTACAATAGAGTAAAGATTGTTTGAAAAATTACTTGACTAATAAGTAATTTACATCTTGAAGCAGGTCCAGCACTTCTGCTGGGTAAACATGTTGGAACTGCAGAAAAAAGGAAAGCATAGTCATCTTTGGAGACATCTCATGCCAAAAATCCGGATGGGCAGGTCCACCTCATTGATTTTTCAGAGCTGTAGTTTTTCCCCACACGCGATGTACTTTCCAGAATGAAAGGCTTGTAGAAGAGCAGGGAGCAATGAAATCCTCTGTGAATACTCTTGGAAAAACGAGGCAAGTACCTGGGTGTACATTTTTAGAAGCCCACATTTTAGGATACTAGAGATTACATAGTAGCAGAAGTTTTGTCTAATCTAGGCAGAATTCCTTCATGGCCAAATCCATCCCTTGTGCAGTGTTTGCTGAGCCATCCCGAGGCTGCTGTTGTGCCTCTGTTGGATGCTCTGATGGAACACGAACGTGCAGCCGGTGCCCGGGGCGAGGGGGGCAGCTGTCACCTTCCGTCCCCAAAGCACACGAGTAACCAGGTGCTGGGTGCTGATACACAGTCCCTCTCCAGAGCTCACATGGTGCTTTGTGCAACTCTTCCCCTCCAGCAGTGGGGAAGAAGGGAAGCTGGAAGATGAACTCCTTTCGGTCTTTTCCCCTTGCTCTTCCAGCACTGTATATGAGCAAAGCTAAAATCCATATGCATTTGGGAAGGAATGTGTGCTGTAGTAGGAGTTACCAGCAAGGAGGATGGGAGGGTTCCATATGTTCTCCTGCACTGCAGGTTCTACTCTTTCCTGGAGATTTGTTCTAAAATCCTATTGATTTCTTGTCCAAAAAATTTAGTTGTCATTTTGACTTCATCAGTATTATAGAAGATCTGGCTGTTACTGTTTAGTGTTGCTATCCTTGTGTTTATTGGGATGTAAGTACTGACTTATTTGAGAAAAGCCTAAGACACCTTGTTCTTTGTTTTAATGTTAGATGAAGGATTTTCCTGAATTCAGATCTAGGTCACTATTATTACTGTTGGGGTTTTTGTGTACTGCATATTGAAAACCACATTCCTCAAGCACATATGTATGACCCAGCAGAAACTTGTGGTATGAAAATATTTACTTGCTTTTTGCTGCAGATTTGGCTTTTTTTCTGCCTAAGGAGATGTTAATGCATGAGGCCTTTTCATTGTCTTTCTACCTGACTCTTGTTTTATCCCCCTTTAAAATGCTAACTAGGAATCTGAATTTCAAAATTATCTGCAAATAAATACAAGCAACCTTTTCACAGACTGAAGACTTTTTCATTTGCTGTGATGCTACAGCCTGTTCTTCTATCAATTTGTGTAATTCATTCCCCTTAATTTAGGATCAGCATTCTACCACACCTTACAATTAAATTTAATCTACCTCATGATCAAGGATATTTTTCTCCGTAACAGAAAATATCATTCTTCATAGAGACCCTCTGACAGTGTTTTCATATACGGCGCAGTGGGAAAGCATCACTTTGTCAAGTTTATGTTGCTTCAGTGCAGGTTATGAAAATAAAATAGAAAAATTAATAAATTCACAGAGTTCTACAGTGAGCTAAGAAACCTTGTGCTGGTGTAGTCTGACTTGTATAGTGCTGGACACAGACTTAAATTCATCAGATGGTGAGCTGTAAGGTCTAAAGCATAACAACTATTATGAGCTGGAAATTATATTCTAAAGCAGGGGATTTGATAGTTAGTTAACTTTTATTGGACTGAACAGTATTGAATTTTAAAACAATTTGTATAGCCGTGTAAATAAAATAGGCTTTGCTCTGAGATTTGACACAGCAAAACTTCTGACAAAAATAAAGTGGATCATTGAAAAAATGTCCTGGCTTGTAAACATGTGAAAATTGATGTTTTGCATATTCTTTTAAAATGCAGATTTGTTAATAATGAGGTCTATATTTATATTTTTTATTCTCTACTAAGTTTAGAAATCTTTCAGTTTTATAGAATATCTTTGGGATTTTCCTTTCAGAAAAGATATGTTTTAGCATAGGTTTTAGTTCTGTTCAGAGCCTGTCATTCTTAATTCTAGAACAAGTGATAAGAACTTTTAAAAAATGTTATGCTATTGGCTTCAACTGAAATGTGGGTCTCAGATTAGTTTTTTTTTAATCCACAACTGAAATCTTTTTCCCTGCACAGGGAGTACCTCATACTTTGTGCCTTGATAGTGGTATGTGGAAGAGTGAGCTTAATCCTGCATCTTGATAAGGAACTGTACCTACATATAATTTCTCTTGCACATTAAACTTCTCCTGTAAAGACTTTTTCCATTGCATCTGTATATAATTTTTATGAGCAAGTGGTTCATTCCCTTTTTTTTTCTTGAAACTTACACTAGTGAATGAAGTTTGCCTCAGGTAAAAGTGCTAAATGTTCTGAAACACTGTTGTTTTTCACACGTAATACTATCATGTATTCCAGTTTCTATAAGAGATGTTTGCATGATGAAAAATTTATTTTCTGTACCACACTTATTTATATTTCATGGTAGTTAAGTTCACACTTTATGTGTCATTCATAGAAGGGAAAATACGAGGGGGATAACAGCTGAATTTTAATAATGGATGAGGAATTACTTAGTTGCAGTAGTTTTCCTAAGGCCCTTTTAGTTAAGGATCTCTGTCAACAATCCCTCTGAATCTTTTATATATACTGAAGGTTTTTACCTTGGCTGTGAGTATTCAGAGGAGGTCTGGCAAAGTTGATAATACTACTCATAATTTAAGTGTTAATTTCTACCTCTGTGTTTGTGGCTTTCTTGGGATGGTGGAGAAGCTGGGCTAAATTAAAGTTAAGGTTCTAGTTATTGTCTTTGTCTTGTGCATTAGGACCCAAGTTGTTCTTTAATGTCAAGTAGCTCATCTCTTCTGTAGACAAAAGCTGCTGTTCATACAAGTAGGGACTTTGACATAGAATTCATGAAATCATGTCATGGTGTGTAATTGTACATATGTGCTAAGAATATTATTTTACCTGAGAATCTACTGAATTTTGTCGCTGAGGATCATTGTCATTGTTTAGAAGTCACAGGGAGTTTTCACACTGACTAATGTAATTGAAGGACCCTTCCAGCCCAAGGTGTTCTGTGCTGCACTTTGCAGAGGATCCAGTTATGCAGCAGCATCACACGTGAAGCTTAGATGGAGCACGAGGCTCATGGTCACGGTCAGCCACTGGTGTTGAGAGGCAGCCTTTTTGTATTCCCCTGAGTAGGGATAAAACTACACACCTGTGATACAGGAACTTCTTCAATGTTTTCAATTAAAGACAGAGTTTTGGGGTTTTTTTAATATGTAGGAGCCAGAGAGACCTCATGGTTACTATGAGTGGAATTCATATTCCATATGCCTTAATATGGCATTTCAGTTTGTCCAGACTACAGTGTCTTTGCTCTATGAATTCTAAACCTGTCCACCTGTATAAATCATGTACCATGGTGGTTTGCTACTCTCTCTTCTGCCTTTTTTAGGTCCATGAGAATGTTGAATAGAAGCAGAATTAGGACAGACAATGAGAGATGCAGGTGTTTGAGTGTGATACCCCTGGGTTATCCCACCCTATTCTTGAGGTTCATCATTTGACCATGTTTGCTTGGCTTACTTAAGAAAGTCACTTAAAATAGTGTCAGCCTTGCTTCAAATCAAAACATGTTACATCTCCTATTCAAAAGTACGTTTTCTCTGTCACAGAAATAAATTACTTAGGTTTGGCATGAGTTGTTTTTGACAAAGCCATCTTGGCTATTATTTAGCACCATATTAAAATTTCCTTGTGCATATCGAAAGGTAATTTAACTGTGCAGTCAAATGTAAATTAATTATTACTTTGTGGCAGTAAGACTTAAAATATTACTGTGCTGTTGATGTTTGATGGTCCAGTTTTGAAGAACAGCAATGTATGAGATGCTAATTTAAGAATACCTCCAGTGTTAATGACTTTGTTATATGAGAGCTTTAAACTCCTTCATGTATTGTTTGTGTTTCAACTCAGATTTCTGGGAATTTTCTCTTGTAGGTGAGTAATTAAGGTACTTTCTGGACGTAACTAGTGGAGCATACTGTAATTAATGAACTTGCAATCACAAAATGTAGATGTATTCTTAAAGTACTACAACTTGGATAATGAAAACATTTACAACCTGTATCATTCATGGAAAACAATAGTATTTCTTAATATAATTTGCAATGAATCAGTGAGCTCTTTTTCTCTTTCTTCAGCCCCCGCTGCTGACAGTTATTTTAAGATCAGAATTAACACTTACGTATATAAAGCTCCTGTAAATCAGATGGATTAAAAAAGTACATTTTTGATAATGCTGAAGCTGCAGTACCTTTTCTAAGGTGGGTCACACATCAGCTGTAAATATCTAGCAGAATTCTTCTGTAATAAAGTGTTTAGGAAAAGCCTTATGTTTGTGAAAGCTTATTATTCTAATTGTTCCAGATTTTTACTTCTGTACATAGCTGTACACATCCATTTAAGAAGTTGGAACAGACATTTTTGCGGGTTACTATTGTTGATTCTCTTGACAGCCAAATGAGATGATAAAAGGGGACTAACATCATCTACTCTGAAACCTTTTCAAAAAATTCACGTAGTTCAAGACAGTTTCTGACCAGCTGTTAAAACTGATGTCAAAGTGCGTTCATTCTAAAAGTTTCACATTACCTCTCATCCCCTCCGCTACCCTCCCAAGATGTTGGAGAAAATACATCTGCTTTTCAAGAAACCAAAATAAAAGGATGTAGAAAATATTAATGTAATGATGTAAATTTGGAATATGGCCAAATTCACAATACTCTAAACTGTACTCATTCTGTCTCAGTAGTAGGATTTAGAAGGATTTAAGAAAAGAACACAAGAAATTTTAGGAACATAAAGCCACTGTCACAAGAATAAATATTTGAAAAACTGAGGTTATTTAGTATTTAAGGTAAATAAGTTGAGCAAATAATAGATATATAAGCATATAAAGCAGTGACTGGTACAGAGAAGAGAAAATGGAGTCCTTTAGACTTGGCAGTTTTCTAACCAGGTCACACACTTGTTGTCCAACGGCAGGTGTCAGAGTAGTAAACAATTTCTACATGTTTCTTACAAAAGTCACAATGGTAAGAAAAATTATTTGTTATGTATTAATTCTAGGCCAATGAAGGTGCTAATATAGAACATCTCTGAAACAGTGACATTTAGAATGTAAACTTTAAGAATTTGATGTGTGTCATTTATGGACAGTATTTCCATTTAAAATCTGAAAAATCTCTGAAGACATCTTTGTATCCCAGAAAAAGTGCAGGCATCTGTCTCTCTTAAGAAAGATGGAACTTTGTTCCTTTTAGTTTACAACACTAATTCACACTCAAGTTACCATACAGTCACTGGTGTGTTGTAGAGTCTTGACAATACAGTCAAGACTCTTTGTCTTGAGGAGCTTTGGTTAATCATTTTACAGTTTAAAAATAAAGTACACTCAGTCATAATACTCATGTGCTCTGCTTTCTCAGTAATGCCAGAGAATGCAAAAAGAGAGTAACAAAAATTGCATTACCACTGTTTTTGTAGTAAATGTTAGAGAAAAAATTGTTAACCACTAGCAGCTTCTTTGCTTGTGAGAATAATAGACTGCATGTGCCTGCATTTAGGAAAGAGGACGTGTTAGGATGTGTTTAGTCTCTTGAAAATAGCAAAGTCCTGAAAGTCCAAGTGGTGTTATTGTGGTAAGGTGTTTGCATGGAAGCATTCTTGTATATTCTGCAATTTACTTTTATTTTTGAGATCTTCAACAACATTTCTGTGCTTATTACCTGTTTCACAGGCATTGATGACCTTTACAACAGTGTGAAGGCATATTTGTATATGACAGCTAGTTAGGCTGGAGCAAAATAATGGATTTTTATCAGGAGTTTATAAAGGTCTGCTTTACTAACTTCTGACACCATTTGTTATGTAAGGTAACAATATTTTAACAATGGTATTATGTTAAAATTAAGACTCTTTGTTATGCTTTGATATCCATAATGTCAAGACTTGGCTGACATACATGTTGTCAAGAGCTCAGTGAAAAATTACTTTTGGGTATAGCTTAAGTGTGCAGGGATTGCAGTTTACCTAAGTAATGTGGTAATTCTGTTATATTCTTCAAGCAGGGTCCCTTTCCTAAATAACTGTCATTGTGGACTCAGATAAATAGAGAAGCTCTTAAATTTTCAAATTTGAAATTGATTAGCTTCTTGGTGAATTTGTTCACATGAAAAATAAGCATTAAAAGACATTTAAATATGTGCATATATATATATAAAATTCATCCTTGGTTGCTGACTGCTGCAAGTTAACCTCATCAGTGTGCTTATATATGACATAAGTGATGTAGCAATGTTTATCCAAATGACATTGTCACAGGAAATAGCTATTATTAGTCCAAATGTTTCCTTTTTAGGAATGCTTTCAAACTTGATCTTCCTTTTTGAGTTTATTCTGATAAAAGTCCCTGAAAAGGTCATGCCCTTATATTACAAAATCTTTTGCCTCTCTTTTTTTTTTTTTTTTTTTGCTTGAAAAAGCAAGCTAACACTTGGACATAATTAGATCCTCTGTCTTGCAGATGACCCAGACAAGTATTTATCACCTGAGAAAGTTCCTGATCTAGAGTTTTTGTAGAAGTGATATCATATTAGGTGTCAGAACAATTCCACAAAGTTCAGAGGTGTTCTGAGGAATTACATGAAAATTTGTGTAGTGTTAACCTAGGGTTCATTTAGCTTGACCCCAGCCATTTTGAGCTCTGAAGTCAGAAATTTCTGCAAGAGTCAAAAATCTGCATGGTAAACATACATTGTGATGATTGGTTTTGTTGGAATAGGTTATCTGACAAAGAACAAAATGTAGGCAAATAGGTATTCCTTTAATACCTGTTAACCCATATGAGAGAATTGATCTGACTCTGAACAAATGCAGATTTTTTTTACATGAGGTATAGCTGGTTTTTGTACCTTCTTGAGCCCTTTTAAATGCAATGTTAAGACTTAAAACATATATCAGAAACAAGGCTTAGCCTTGAAAATGCTGGGTTTAGTTTTCTTTAATGAAAGTAATGTTTTAGGGTGTAACTATGTTTAAATTACATCTCCCTGGAGAGTCATCTTAATGCCCACTGATGAAAGTCAGTACTTTACTGATGCTGGAGCCCATCAAGATCCTTTATGACAAGAATTGTTCAATCATTGTCATCCCTGCTGGGTGAAAGCTGATACCTTATATAGTACAGTTTACCATACTGGGTCAGGATCAGAGTTACACCTTCAATTCTCACTGCTAGTCTGGAATGGATGCATTGCACTGTGCAACACCTAGGCCTGTGGAAGAAACTGATGTATTTTAGGATTTATTCTTACATTATCAAATCATCCTTTGATCCCTTAGAAGGTTAAAGAATATTTTATTGCCCTTGAGATTTTGTATGCAGACAGACACAAGCATTTTCACTGATGTAATGATTCAACAACCAAAGTTCAAATGATCAATAAGAAACAATTATTTCTGCAATGCTGCCTTATGTTCTTTGCCAGCAAACAAGGAGGGTGAACAAGGATTCATCATCTCTCTAGAGAAACAGCACGAGTCAATAAGCCAAGTGGAGGATTCAGATCATAGGAACCCTTGCCATAGCTTGTCTTAAGTTTGAAAAAAAAAAAAATTATAGTCTATCATTCTAGAATGGTATATTTTTAAATACTTTTCAGATTGTGCACTTTGTCTCTTCAAAATAAACCCTTTAAAAAATTTCTTTTTCTGTGACACTCCATTTTAAATCACAGGGTGAACAAAAATGCCAGCAATTTAGTATATTTTCCTAAAAGATCCCTCTCCAGGGAAGAGGCTCATGAACCAGGATTTAATTCAGAAAAGAAAACAAGTCTAAATTACTATAATCAGTGAATTTTTGTTCAGATTGATGATAAAGAGCTGATCCTCTAGAGTTTTAATACTTGTATCAGTGTCTGTAAGCATAGGAACGATCTAAAGGGTAAAGAATGAGCTAAATATCTAAAGCCTTCTTGGTGACAACTGCCCATTGGGAACAAATATACATAATTTTATTCCAACCAGCAGAACCACTGCTTCTGAGGTTGTCCTGAGTGTGTGAATGATGTGGTAATTTTTTTCTCGAGGCTTAGTCAGTAGATAGAAGGCCTGTAGGAGAGATACCCTTTTTTAAATCAAAATCTGGATCTAGAATCTATCAAAGGGGTCAGAAAGTGTACCTGGGATAGTTGGGAAGCTGTGGGAGATAGCAGATGATGGCATGGTTACGGTGTGTTACTGCCCTCTGTAAGGCAGAGGTTAGAGGGGTGTAGTGTTTGTGTAACAAAGAAACCTTTATCTGCTTATTCATCTTACAACTTGAAAAGCTAAACTGTATGTAGTTGTTTATTTGGCTTAAAGCTACCTCTGTGTTTCTGCATAGAATGAGATGTTACAAGACAGCTTGCTGAGGAGTGGCAAAAAGCTGACATGTTTCAAGAGTTCATTTTTTCTGTATGTTTGGTATAGCTTGTAGAGCAGTCTTCCTTATCTTGACCCTTTCACAGCTTTTTCTGTGAATGTTTTGACTGTTTTGGTGTTAAATGGTTGTTGATAGCTGTTTTTCAGTAAACCTCTTGTGTTCTAAATATTCAGAATTTGTCTCAGTTGGTCTGATAGTAGAGCAACTGGTGCTGGAGTCAGAACTCCTAATGAAATGTTTATTATGTCTTATAATTGTTACAAGTTTATGAATATACCACATATTTCCACCCCCAAAGAACTAACTGTGCAAAAGCAATACTCAGTAGCAAACCTTTTAGTGGGCTGTGCTTAACCATGCTGTGTTAACGGGCTGTTTAAAGTTGGTTCAACTAATGATGATTTTTGTGTAAACCTTTCCCTCTACAATTCTGCCAAAACATAATAGCTTGACACAACTTGAAAATACTCTGGTTGCCATTTGCTTATTATTTGGCTAGATCTAACTTCCAAGCAATATTCTCAGGCCACCTTTGAGATTGCTTCTTCCTGGCCAAAAAAAAAACCCAGTTGTGCATTGGAGAAGAATATTATTTATGATCTGCTGCAGGCAGTATATCCTGAGTTTGAGAACTGATTTAACTACTGCTCTACCACAGACCTGCACGTGGTATGAGGATGTAGAAAACAAAGCAGAAATGCCTGTTTTCCCAAAATCTGCAAGAGAAGATTTGTGAAATGCATAGTTTCACATATATGCACACTTGATGGCTAAAAAGATTCGCTAAAACCGTAAGTACTCTTTCTCACATTTTGGACCTTCCCACCTGTTATTCTCTACTGCTGTAGACTTCCTTAGGAAGCATGTTTTTTACATGGCCTTCAGAAAAATTTCATAGTGCACTCTCTTTGGAATTCATTACCTTTTGAAGAAATATTGGTCAGTAATGAAGACTCTATAATTAGAAAGTAATCTTGTATTTTCACTTAACTTTAATTTTCACTGGAATAATTAGGAGTTGTTTTGTACCTGTTAGTTGAGTGTTAGTAAAAATAAACTAGAGGAGAGAGAAGGCAAGGAAGGTAAAAATAGCTGAAGCTATAGTTGAATGTAATCTATTGTTACAGTGAATAGCTATAGCAGGCTTTTCAGTGGAAAAAAAGGCCAATTTTTATTTCCAAGGATTAAAGCACATAGCTTGTATTTAATTTTGTGTTAACTCTTTATGTTATTTGTGTTAATCTAGCCCTGTAACAAGCATCACTGTGTCATCAGAATGAGTATATAAATTGTTTTTTCTTTGTTTTGCCCTTTTTCTATCAAGCCAAAGAGAATAAGGCATTCTTTTTACCTTTCTTAGTATGTGGCTCATCTCTTTCAGTTTGGCTTTTAGGATGCTGCTGTTTGCCTCCTCCTTCCCAGCTGTTCACTAGAAGATTCAGGACTGAAGCCAATTAATTTTCTTTCCTACTTTATTACCAAAAATGGCAAAATTTTGCCAATGTTGTCATTTTCCCATCTCAATAATAGATAATAAAGTTGCACATGGGAGTTTTTGCATATCTTCAATTTTTTGAGTGTGGGTGGAATACTATTTCAGGCTCTTACTCTGAAATGCTAAAACATGAAAGACTGTATTATGTTTTTTTTCCATGATAACCAATATTTTTAGCTTATTTCTGATTCATCTGAATCTGAGATAAGGTATCAAAGGCACAGATACAATGCTTTAAAGACCTTGGGAAGACAAAGTGTTTCAGACACTTGCTGTGTAGAGAAGAGGGGACAATCCTCCCTAAACTTTTGGAAATGTGGAGTTTTTATTTTTGCATTTTACCAGAGGAGAAAGTTTCTTGACATCAGCTGTAATTGAGTATGATAGGAACTAGTGTGGAAGACAAATTCTATTGAATTTTGAGGACATCTAAATGTTATATTGTACAGGGTGTTTTGCTTTTGTTGCATTTTTAAATGCTGTGTAGCTTTATTTAAAAAATGCGTGGACAAAATTTTTTAAAAATACAAGTGAAGAGCAGAAAGCTCTTCAGAACTCTATATAATATCCAGGGCCAGATACAGACATTGTGAAGAATTATTAACATTATTTAACTGGAAGTAGTAAACTCTGGCACACCTTGTTACTGATGTGATGTCTTCACCTGCTCCAATTTTGCAATGACATCCTATGACTAACACCATTCCTCCTTTAGTTTAAGGTTCTCCATTGTTAGTAATTAAAACATAGGTGGCCATCAATCAGTTTTGTTTAAGAAAGACTCTGAATTGTGAATTACTATAGATTTTAAGGTGAAAGGGGAGTATGATATATATGACTCAAGAATTAGTATAATTGTAAGTATATACATATCATCTCTTATGTAAGTAAGATTGTATAATCTTTAAGAGCTAAAGAACATTTTTGTAGAGGAGATGCAATGTGATTAAAAGAATTTGAAAAATGAGATTAGCTAACTTATCCACAAATGTATCTGTTAGGTGATTGGTTTTTTAAGGGAGAAAATGTACACCTGAAAAATGCAACGCTAATGTTTCAACAGATAGCAAAGCAAATTTTCCATATTATAGTCAATGTAACAGAGTGTAGATGCATGTGGGACAATACCTGTGCACAGGTACTGTACAGACATGCAATCATGCAGGATTTTCAGGATTGTCAGCTGGAGGAGGTGCTGGTTTCACAGCAGCAGCAGCTGATTTTCTGACCAGGCTATCACTCAGAAAAAAAGAGCTCAGCTGCTTCCTACATGAGATTAATTGCCCAATTTTCATTTATTACTGTGGGCATTCTTGCATTCTTCTACATTTTCTCTGTGCAAATCATCTTCCTTAGAATAATCAAGATCCATTGAAGGAGCCAGCGATGGAAATCTGAAAACTGGGGGTTATTACAATGATTAGCAGCAATATGGGATATTAGATGATGGGTGACAGAAGTCCAAAATTAAGCATATTGATGAAACAACTATTGAAGTGTTCCTTTACAACTAAGCAGTCATGTTACTGGGGAGTGTCAGCAATTAGAAGTTAGGCTAATCAGGAGTAAGTGCAGCATCTGTAATTTTGGAACACATCTTTAAGGGTAAAATAATCTTACAAATACTTCTCTTGGCATTCCCAGTCATGTTTCTATGTTAATATTTTATAGCTCTGAAAGCAAATGGCTTTCTGAGGTAACAAATCTTTTGTCCTTCCAAATGTATTGATTGAATTTTAGTTAAAATACATTAGATACTATTTTAAAATGGTAATGTGTCACAGGCATATGTAATACAAGAAGACGACTTGTATTGACTGACAGTTAAAGATTTAACCATTGTTTCTAGACCTTCTCAGCTACCACCTTTAATCCTTAGGAGGCAAATTTTAAAGGCTATCTAGTTTGGATTTCAAAAAAAGGAATTGGGTGCTGGAAGAGAATATGTAACTTATTCTCTCCTGGAAAAGGGAAATACTTTTCTGGTAATTTCATGCAGCGTTCAGAAGAGAATGTTCTCCTTCCACAGAGTATTGCATCCGAACATGGTTTGCTGGGTTTATTTGGGTTAGATTTGAAGCAGCTGGTGTCTGTGCTGGATGATGCAGTGGCGGTCAGCCTTCACTCCACGAGCCACACGCAGCGCCTGAGGGCAGGGCCCCGCTCCGGCCCGCGCCGCCGGGAGCTCCCTGCGGGGCAGCGTTCAGAAGAGATTGTTCTCCTTCCACAGAATATTCCATCCGAACATGGTTTGCTGGGTTTATTTGGGTTAGATTTGAAGCAGCTGGTGTCTGTGCTGGATGATGCAGTGACTCCACGAGCCACACGCAGCCCCTGAGGGCAGGGCCCCGCTCCGGCCCGCGCCGCCGGGAGCTCCCTGCGGGCCGGGCCCTGCGGCCTGCGCTTCCTGTGGGGAGGGCCCTCCGTGACGCTCCCGCAGACATTCCTGGGCACAGGCCTTAAAACTGCTGTGTGTATGAGCGTGGCCCACAGTCACACACCTTCTTGGTGTCTCAGAAATGCCTGATACCCACACGTGTGCGGAGTCTGGCTCATGACCAGCACAGGTTTCTCAAGAGGGAGTTCTGTCAGACCAGCTTAGTTTCCTTCTGCTAGAGGGTGTTCGGTTTAGTGGACGGAGGTGTGAAAGGTGGGGTCTGGTATTTTGTCTGTAATACTTGTTTACTTGGGGCATTTTCAAATTCAAACGGAGAAAGGATAATTTAGACTTAATAATAGTAAGGATAATCTTAAACTGTTACAAGATCAATACAGAACAGTTTAGGAAAACCATACACAGTGTTGATTCTCTTCTAAAATGGAAGAATTGTTTCCAGTGAAGTTCTGCAGGGATTTGCCCCAGGGCTAGCACTATTCAATGCTTGCATTAATGGTCTGGATGATGGAATACAGAATATACTTATTAAATTTGCAGGCTACACTTGTCTAAGAAGGATTAAGAGGTCTTGTAAGGACAGAATTAGAATTATCTTGTGAAATTGATTTGAAAAAATAGGATGCTACTGAAAAGGAACAGTGTAAGGTATTGCATGAAGAAAAGGAACAAAGGAAGAAAAATATGGCTATATAGCTGAAATAGCAGTGTGGATAGGAGACCTGCAGAAGGGGATTTTGAGGTTATAGTGGATTACAAGCTGAATGTCAGTCATGTCAAGTAGATACAAAGGAGGAAAATATTGTACTGGGAGATGTAAACAAAAGTATACCTGGAGTAATCTCTTAGCTCTACTCAGCCCTGGGGGTTCTAATAGTAAATTCAACATATCAAAAAGTATGTGGACTAACTTGAGAGGTAGTTAAGTGGGGAGAAATGAAAACTAGACTTATGAATAACAGTTTGGGTAAGTTTCTGCTAGATGGTTTGCATTTTCATTTGTAGATAACTGTTGTTTTGTAGAAGGAGAGTAAACTTGAACTTCTTCTGAAGATCTTTTCGATCTGTGTGGTAAATTTAGACATGGTGTCCTGGAACTGACACCAGAACTGATCATCCAGCACCCTGATTGCAGTGGATGCTCACAAAAGAGCTCAGCTGAGGGCCAGCCTCAATATACCTGAGGGCCAACTCCCCAGCAAGTGTCACATCTCTGACACACACAACACCACCTGTGTGTGTGTGCTGTAGTCTTTTCATAGGATAGGAATGTGGCCTATGGCCCTTCTCTGCACCTGCAGGAAGCCAAGTGGCCTCCCCAGCCAGAAGGGCTGGGCATCCCTGCGTTTGCTTTATGATTTACAGTTGACAAGACACTCACATTTTAATGGATTTCAAATTTCACTAATGGAAAATATTTGCTGCTGTAAACAAAGTGAATCACCTCTTTGACAATTCAATACTGTATTTCGCACATTAATAAGTTTGTAAAACTGTTGGCACACTACTTGATGGGGTTGAAGGGCATTTGCTACCAGCAGTTTGCTCTCTCGTGTATATTGACCAGCAGCACGCTTTGCAAGTGAAAAAAAATGGAGGAATCATTGTGGTTTGTCAGAATGCTGAAAATCTGAATGATGACATTTTTAGGTTACCTGGAGCCCTCTTACCTGCAAGGACCTCAGTGGCTGGTTGTGATAAGCAAACTGCAAGAGAAACCAAATAACATTTGTGTTAAATAGAAGATGAAGAAACTTTTAAAAATAACTAATAAATAATAAAATAATAAAATTTGCTGAAGAAAAAAATGTATCAGGTTTGAAATTAGGAAAACAAAATTTTAAAAATAATTGCTTGTTGGACAGACGAAATGGGTTTTGTGTTTGTTAAGTAGAGCAGGGAGGATTTTATGCTCTTGGAAACAAGGAATGGTGTCTGAGAAAGGGAAGCTCCAATGATGAGTGCTGTAGAGATCCAAGTCTGCGTAATATATTGTCCCAAGCAAAACTATGTTTCTATAATACTAGACCTTCAGAAATATGTGTAAGTCTGTGTATTTAAACTATCTGTTGGTATTTACTAAAGCTTTTAAATTAGAGCATGAGGTTGAAATGGAGTGCATATGTTTGTGGTTTGCTGGGACTCTCTGTATGTCTAAGAAATGCACACAATGTTAGAAATAGTCAAAGGAACTCTGTCGGCCTTTTAACGGGTAATGTTCTTAAGATACTGCAAATAATTTGAAAGGATCCAGTCAGGAATTTCTCTCAAAATATTTGTGCTCTACTCACCACACCCACTCAACTGCTTAATATAAGATTGCATTGAAAAGCTTGTGTGCAGATGTAGAGATAATAGTCATGTAAAGAAGTGGTAGAGTGTAGCTCATGTCTTTGGAATTCAAATGCACATTATGGATAGATAATTTTTGTGTACAGTAATTAACACATATATCCTAATAGGTTTTGAGTTTCTTTCTATAATGGAGATTGTTTCTTGAAAACAAGTTATACTGGAGGTGGGTGAAGATGGACACAGTACTTGTGTAGGTCAAGTGGAGCTGTGGAACTTCAGCAGTAAGGCACAATGTAAATTTATACATTAAAAACTCAGTGCACTGCAGAACTTAGCACTTGCAGTAACACAGCATCGTACTGTATTAATAAACTCAAGGGTAGAGTAGACAAATTCCTTCAGTTTTCCATTCCCCACATCTCTCCCTTCTATCAGCTGTACCTTTTCTCCACTGGAGAATAACTTCATTATGCTCAAACTGGAATTGTGTGGTTTTCATCTTAACTTGTTTAGTGTGTGATAGCATTATTAAAAATGTGTACAACATACTAGTGATCCTAGTATGAATCTGTCTGAATACAGATAAAGCACAGTATTGCATACTGAAGATCTGTTTCTGGGAATTCCTCAGAATGTCCAAAAAAAAAAAAAAAAAATTAGTGAATTTCAGTCATTAGACATTTTGGTAATAGTTCACAATTTAAATGGCATTTTAATCTTTATTCAGGATGTCTGTCTGACCAGAAAATGAAGACAACTTTTTTATATTTAGCTTGGTAACTAGAGGTACTAAATTATGTATGTATAATGTAAAAGCTAAAATAATAATTTAATTTTCTCAAAAAGTGTGTAACATCACATGAAACTTATCTAAAGTCTACAGAGACCTTGTGCATAGTTCAATGTATCATTTAGTGTCTTTACTTTTTGTCAGTCCACAAGGCTTTATTTGCTGGTACATAGCTAGGAAAATACAATTTTTAGCTGACATGCTCAGCTGTCATCTTTTGTTTAGGCCTTGTGTGAGCTGTTACAAATATTTGCATGTTTTTTAATGGACCAGTTAATTCAGAGAAAGTACTGAATTGCAACATTTCAGATTAATTCTTGGTATTAATGATAAATCAATTAACATCTCCTCTGATAATGTATGTTGCCCAGGTTTCCAGTAGAAGAAAATCAGCTTCCAAGACTGAGAAACTTTTATGCATCTTCCAAAAATTTCCTGTGGCAAGTTTCATATTTACTGCACATTGTTTCCAGATGTGCATAGCAAAAATTGAGCTGCTGTTCTCTGGTATTCTGTATTTTATGTTTTGAGCTGAGGGACTGGAATTTTCAGTAAAAGTTTACCTGAATTTGGGATGTCTCTCTACATTAGATAACTCCATAATTTGTGTTACTGGAATTCCTTACTGTTGCTGTTACCCCTACAGCACGTTTGTGACAGAGGTGAAGTACCAACATCAGTGTTTTTCAGGTGAAGGACAGGAGCTGAGAGAGAGAGAGAGGTTGTGCACAGATTTTTGATGCTCCCAGGTCTTGCCATGCACAGTGTGTGTTGTGGTGGTGGGGAGTATGGTGTGGGGTACAGGAGGGGGTTCACAAAACCACTTCAATCTTCTGGGTGAACTAAGTGAGCTGAATTAAGCACTTGGTGAATTAAACACTGAAGATTTGAGATTTGCCGCAGAGAATGTCAGTGTATCAAAACTGAACCTCAGCACATGTTTACAGGTCTTCTAGGGGTGATTTTGCTGGAATTCACCAGCCACTACCTTTCCTGAGCATAAATACCTGGGGCTTCCTTCTAGGCATGGATGACTGCTTCTTGAAATGCACAAATGATGAAAACAATGAAAGTTCTGGAGAGGAAGTGTTAAAACACTTCAGGAAGCTGAAACGAAGGCCAGAATCATCCTAAACCTGAAGGACTTTGCCTTGTCCCATTTGGGAGGGAGTGACCTGCCCTTGAGCACAGGCAGGGCTGGGGTGGTCACACACTGCTGTGGCTGCCGAAGGGCTCAGGACTAAGGCATGGCACTGGGTGATCTTTTACGTGCTTATCATTTACCTGTGCAGACAATTCGTTTGTGCTTAGAGGTTGGATCTACTTAATTAAGATGGTGTAGACCCAAGGGGTGTGCTATTCATGGGGCAAAGGGAAGAATAATCGTAGTCCAGTGTGGATAGTGTATTTGGGAAGTTCTGCTCTTGGATCATTTTGTGAATTTCTGCCTTAGTGACTTGCTGAAAATCACATCTTACATGGCTGAATCTGAACTCTCTTAAACAGATATTTATTTGCTCCCTGTAACTTAAAAGCAGAGTCAAGTCATTGAAAGAACTGCTGTTTCACAGACTGTTCATTAACCGTGCTGCTAGTACTTCTTACCCAGGAATTCATGTGGTTGAAACTGATGTTAAAAATAACCTTTCCCGTACTTTGGTGATTTAAACCTGCAAAGGCAGAAGGGACAGCAAACAGCATCTTTTAGTATCACTTCCTTTCTGCTGCTGCTCTGGCTGTGGTGCAGAGGCAGTTTAGTTAGGCATTCCCCCCTGTCCATGCTTTCTTTTCTTTTTTTATTATTTTTTTTATCTTTCCTTCTTTTGCTACTCAAAGTTATTTTTTAAAATAGAAATATAGAAGGCAGAAGCAGTGATTGCTGCAAGAAAGTACTATGGAAATGTGTCACAACAACAGTTTCAAATGAAAGTGAATCTAGCTGTTTAAGAAGTCCATGTATTTTTCAAACTGTGGTGTCTCTTTGGCGGTCAGAGTTGAAAAGGAAGTGAATAGAGCAGTGTTAAAGGGATAATACATATTCTTGTTTTTCACTGGGCGAAAATGCATTTCTGGGCTCAGCCTTGCAATTATATATTCTTCAATGAACTTCTTATCTGGGACCTAAAATTTGTCAGTTACATAATGTATTATAATGCTGTGGTAGCAATATTGTCCTTTATGGCTGGTGAGACATGTTTGCTTCTAAGTGTTTCCAGATGTTTTGTTGTGTGTTTTTGTGTGTATTTTAAAGAAAACATTGGCAGAAAAATTATTCACAAAGCTCAAAAGTAGGTGGCGCAGAGAGCAATAACTAAGTAAATATATCTTTAGCATACATTTCAGTTGTGGATGATGGTCCATATTTTTCAGATGGAAGATCAAAGCATGATGTGAATGTATTACATCCCAAGTCACTTGATACTGGTTCTCTGTGCCCTTGCTAAAGAAAACTCCATCAAATGTTTTGTTGTTACTAGTATAGCAGGTAGAAGATTAAAAATAACAGAAGTATGGTACTGCTACTAATTATATAACTGATAGATTCCCTTTGGTCTGTTTCAGCACTCTGCTGATGCATAATAGTGTACATACATCTATATATATATGAACATTAATGTTTCTGAATTAAAATACATGTTTGGAATGCCAGTGATTAATCATTTAAATATGGCACTTCTTGGGAATATTCCAAAAATGTGAGCTCAAATGCTGAACTATTTCATGTCTCTGTGGTCACTGAAGTTCCTGGGCATAATTTAGAATATTTGGTGGTCGTGTTTGTTGCTGCTAGAAGTATTGGAAAGCAGTATCTAATAAACAGGGAATACATGAGGAAGACTTTTTTTTTTTTAAATTTAAAGCATACTGCTGTTCTTAAAGGATTATTAAAGGAAAAAAAGACTTTTTGATGGACAAGTCACTCTGAACTAGTAGATTAATCTTTTATAGTGTGTAAATTTAGAAAAACAGGGTGTTTTTTTTAACTTGACAAAGGTTTTATTTTCACATTTTAACTTAAACTTTTTACTGCAGAGTTATAAAGCCTTGACAATAATAGACATGGTGGTACTCTCTTTTGTCCTGAGAGATCCTGATCTTTCAGATTTTGATGAGTCTGTGCACATTTATTAAAAGATGTATACTGAATTAGAAACAGATTATGGGATTGTGCAGACTTTGTCTGCTTTCAGCTGTGATACAGAAAGCTTTATATCACTTTGCCATTGTGCACTTGCCCTATATAGAGGTAATTTAGGAAGCCTAATGCAATTGATGTCCAACTGTGACATGGTATTTTTGTAAAAATAAAACTCTTCACTGCTCCTAGCCTTTCTAAATGGTTAATCAAAGTGGATTGACAGATTATGTGTCTGGGGTTTTTTTCTTTCTTTTTTTTTTTTTTCCGTGTAGGTGTTTGTGACTCATAAATGCAGAATTAGACCGAAAATCTGTGACTGGATAATGGAGTATTTGCAAGTACTTTATTGCACTTTTCAGTGCAGCACAACAAATAGCCTTCACTTTTCAGTGTTTATTTGTAAGGATTTATTATTGTGTGGCCCTGCTAATCTCGTAATTTCTGCTCCTGTTTTTATGATAGTGCAAGAAAGTGGTTTATAAATAGTTTCTATAAATGGGTATTCCTGAAAATGCATCTGATCTGAACAATATTTTTATATAACTGTCTTTTATGGTAAAGTAATAGGTGAAAATTGAGAAGTCATTAATGTTTTATATCCCTTCACTCTGCTATGAATCACCACTTAGCTGTTTGCCAAAATCTTTGTATGCTGTTTAGTGACAATTTTATATGAGGATCAGCTGGATAATTTTTAAATTAATTTCTAGTTCTTTTCTTTGAAGATTCATATAAATTAATTTGACCAGTTGTCAAGTAAACATGAAAACTTAATCTTCCATTGTAGATTATGTTTTAAATACATATTAGAGTTAGATAATGCTTTTTGAAGAATTTGTATAGCATTACTGTTCCAAAAATTTTAGATACTAATAAATTCTAAGGAATTAGCAGCTATGCAGTGTGTTTGTGTGTGAGGGGGAAGAAAAGTCAGAATACCTTAGAAGCTATTAAAAACGACCTTGTGTTTTAGATCTCCCCACTGAGACTAGTTATTTTGAAATATGAAACACTTAGTTTGGTTTCGTACCAATTAGTAAATGTCATTTGTGATCACTAAAAAATTATTCTTCATAGAATATCCGTCATGAAAGCACAGGAATGTTTAATAATATTGAGTTCAGCTTTCTTTGCAGACAGAAATTATTTTAAATTAGAGGCTCTTGCATAGTCTGCTTCTGTGTTCTGGTTATCCATCTGTTGAGGTGTTTTCTCTGGACTGGAGAACTGTCAGCCATTATGTCTTGGACAGTTCTGACCACAGTGAGAAACTGAAGCTGCACTAGGACTAGATAATACCTACAAGGGCAAGAATGTATCTGATTCTAGCACTTTTAAGGTAGTTAATGCAAATATGACGATTGATTCATCTATTTATATGCAGAGAGGCCTGGGTCAGTGCTATGAACTGCTCAGCTGTGAAAGGCTTTGTAAATAAAATATACTGTAGGGGTAGAATGAAGGAGAGTGGGAACACTATGTGTCACTACAGAAACTGGAAACTAAGTTTAGGACTTGAAGGTAACTCCAAAGAGAAAGATATGAATGGAAGGAGCTGTTATGAGAACCAGACTGCAGAAGGGCTGCAGGATGGACTGGGGGATGGATAAGGTACAGCTGGGAAATGAGGAAGTAGTGTTTGCATTGCTACGGATGAAGAAAGGTAGGCTAAGATTAGATCTTGTTGAAAATGGTTGAGGTAAGACTAGAATGGGAACCATTAAGGTTTTTCTTAATCAGACATTGCAGTGTTTTAATTACATGGGTCTAGTCTTTATAGAATGAACTTAGATAAAGTAGTCTTCCAAAGTCCTAGTCCATCTAAGGGTTTTATACCAAATTGATCAAAATATTTCTGATTTGCTTTAGATACTCAAAGGTGAACAGCATATATGAAGTTCTGCTAAATTCCAGGGATGCAACTGAGCAGAGACTGACGTGGGCTTTGGCTGGATCTCTGTATAATCCATCCCAGCCTTTAAATTGGTACGTTGGTGTATCTGTGTCTCTTCAAAACTAATGCTACACTGAGGTTCTTTCTCTGCAGATAAGATAGTATGTTATTGTTAAACGCCTCTCCCAGACTGTAATTCTATTTGTGGTTTGTACTGTTGACTGTTGATTGTTAACAGGTTCTGCAGTAATGCAATTAGATGATCCAAAAAGAACATACAAAGCATTAATAAGCCACATCTGCATAGAGCAGAGTGAAAAATATGATCGACTAGCCGTGATACTCATCTAAATAAGATAATTCATTTTTCCTCTTTCTCAGGTTAAAAATCAGCTCTGTATTAATCTACTCAGAAAAAACTCAATGCTTCATCGTGTTCTTGATCTGCTGCTCAGTGCCACATGAAATTCTGAGTTATTGTACATTGTTACATTTATGGTAACAAAAGATTTAAAGCCTTGGGTAAGCTTGAAATGGCATAGGGAACTGAACAGTATGTTGTATTAGAAAGAAGAAACCTTGCATCAAAATACTGCAGTTTTTGGGTGATGAATAATGTCGTCTTTGTGGAAGAAGAGGTGCACTCAGCTGCTTATCCTTCTCCTCTTTCACCTCCCTTCTGTCCTTCTGCAGGTAGCACTCCCAGTAAGTTCCCATTTGTGTGAAGGTTTCAGAATGCATTGCTGGCTGACAGCTGAAGTGAGGGGTGGGGACTGCCTTTTTTCAGTGTCAGAACTGGATCCCAGTGCCTGTGCTAGCTGCAGGCAAAGCTAGGCACTGTATTTCTTTTTCTATAGAGGACTTCAGATTTTTTTCCTTCATAGTAAAGTTTTGGAATGATATAGCTTTGTCCATTTGATTTCATTGGGACTGACCTTTTTTTTTTTTTTTAAAGCCTAAAAATATAAAATCCATTTCAATAGAATCTGTAACAAAAAGGGGTCAGTTTTGTTATGCTTCTCCCAGTGGACAAATTTACAAAAGGACCTGGAAGACTTAGATTGCTGTCAGTGTGTGGGTAACACTACCAGCACTGAAGAAGTGTTTGGAGTGTATATATGTGCTTGCTCTCTTTCAAACTGTCATCAGTGAAACTTGATGAAAATAACTGCACAAGTCCATCGTTGCATTATCCTGAAGCTGTAAGAATTAGGAAGGGAAAATGGAGCAGAAAGAATGTCTTCTGGTTCATTCCTGAGCAGACTGCTGTGGTAAACCCTCCTTTGAGCAAGCAGGTTGGTTAAGACATCTCCAGCAGTCCTGCCAACCTACAGTTCTTCATCAAATTATCTGCAGACTTTCCTGTAGGTGTGTGATACAATAAATTTGAACTTTGTGTTAAGAAATAAAAAAAAACCATTTTAAAATTCTATCCAACAGCAAATCTGACCTTGATGGAGGTCTGTCTGTAGTTGAGTATGAAAATATTAGCTGAAAAGAATTTGAAACAAAATAGCTTCTGAAAGTTCATTCCTTTTAAATACTTGAGGGCACTTCAGGGCTGTTGACAATATATGCACAGATTCCAGAAATGAGATGTTGTCACTTGCATAGGTAATTATTATCTTGTTGTAAAAACTAGCAGGAGAACAAGAAAACCCAGATGGCTTTTGGTAGATATTTAAATCATTCAGAGCATACCACTTAAAGGATATTTTGTCTGAAATAGGATTTTTTTTGTTTGTTTGTAAAGAGAGAAAAACATGTTATAACACTTCAGTAGCTAATTCCTAATGTTAATTGTTAAGACTGAGTTAAAAGTAAAACTTGATATTTCTGGTTTGTAATGGCTTTGTTCAACCATCTAACAGAGTGAGCACTTACATAATAATGTTGTGAGGTGGAAGAAAATGTCTGGTCACAAGCTTTTGTCCATATATCAAAATTAGTAATGAGATTTTGTATACTTCTGTACTTCAGTAATGGGACTTGAATTGGCAGGTGCAGGTCGGGGTTGCACAAGGACAGGAGAGGTGCTGCAGTCTCGCCTTCTGCTCTCTAAACTTCATCAGAAAGGGACAGCTGTGTTTTTAATAGAGGAGCCACAGCTTCAGATGTGAACTGCTTTGTTATCAGTAGGGGCTTTAGACATCAGTGAAATTGTGTAAGAGGTGAGAGAAGCATTTTAAGAAGCTTGATTTGGCTCAGAAGCCCCCAATTCCATGTTGCCTGACTAGTTTTTTTAATTTTGTATTGTTTCTACTCTGACTTTATACTCCTTCTACATTCAAATAGTGTGTTGTAGGATAAAATTTGTAATTGTTATGGGCTAGTCAATATAGCTGATCTGTCTTCAGAGGTGTCAGGTACTTCCTTTGAAATTGCTGTCACATGGATAGCCTAAGGCTTGGTAAACTTCAGAACATTGCTTGATGTTTCATGAGATAATTCTTCTCAACAGTTCCTGATGCCTTTCTGTCCCATTAGCTCTTTGCCATCTGTTGCTTTGATTACACTATTATGGTGAATAAGTGTTTTGGCAAGCTATTTAGCTGTGTTGAAAAATCTTGTTTCTTTGCTTTCTAGTATTTTATTCCTAATATTTCTTTTTTTTTTTCCTTCTCAACCTTTGTAGTGCAATGCTTCTTGCTATTTCCTTCTTGTTGTTCTAAGAAACAAAAGGCTGACCTAGTTTGGGGACATGATGAGGTTTACAATTGTGCTTTGTGGATGTTCTCCTTTCACGTGTAAGTCCTTCTACCAAAAGAGGTTGTGTGTTCCAAATGTGGTCACACAGAAGGTAGATATAACCTAACCCTATTTAAATGTTTGGCTTTGGGACTCTTGCCTCTTAAGGCTTAAAATGTTCTTTTCTAATCTAGCCAATGTGTTATGTCAGTATTGCCTACCATATTTCTATAGCAAATCATAATATTTTAACATCTCATTCCTCCCAACAGTGCAAAGGCCAGAACAGGAAGATCTGGGATATCATTAGAAAGAAGCCTGTATTCTCTGGCTTTACATTGTCAATTTGACCTTTTCATTTATTGCTCAGATTTTAGAGATGAACAGAGTAAAAGACAAATGGGGTGATAATGAACATAGAGATGAGCTTCCCTAAGTAGGTTCTTTTTTAGGAGTAGTAATACACCAATTAATTTTTTTTTATGCATGGCCTTTAGGAAACAGAATAAAATACTGTTTTTAGACTGAAACTGAATTTCACTGGCATTTAATTTCTACTTTTAGTTTTTTGTTACTTTTTCTACAGTTAAAATAGCTGAGTTATACCTCAAAGTAAGAATTCCAACAATTCTTAGTAAGTTATTAATTCTGCTCAGTAGGTCATTTTGCCTTGACCATGACTTAGGTGGCCAAGTTTCCTTCACTGTTTACCTGTTTGAGCTCTTTAAATCGAACTGCAGCTTTTCCCAGAATAACTTCTAATTTTTTCACTTCTGGTGTCTGTCAGAGATGACAAAGAACTGGGTAGCTGCAAGTGCTTGCAAAACTTTCTCATTCACTTGCTCTTCAAGAAGTACTTGTCATTAGGGATAGTAATGTTATTTATGGGAAAATTATTTGAAGGAGGCAGCATGTTGTGATGGTAGTGAGAGGGGAGAAGGGGCAAGCACTGTACAGAAACATCTGACTGGGGATTTTCAGCTGCACAAAGGGGTCTTTTTTGGGCCTTGTAAAGCTGATCTGTGTTGGAAATTACAACTGCTATCTTCTACAAACAAAAGGAGCTGTGTGAAGTAAACTTTAAAAAGTAGCTGAAACAGTTTCCATTATAGCAAATCTTCTGTAAATGAAATTAGTTAATACTAAATGCCAGTCAAAGATACTCAGAAGTATAATCTGGAAACTGTTTTTGCACTTACTCTGTAAGGACTGCAATAGCCTTTTATATTCCTCGTCAGAGATTATACATTAGTTTACGAGTTTGGTTATTTCCGTGCGCATCCTGTTCTAGGATTGTTGTATTTTAGTGCTGCTTATTTCTTGATGGTTAGGGAATGTTGTGGTATTCCTTGCTCACCATGTTTTCAGACCACTCTGTTTAAGTGATTCCTGGACTAATTAGGAAGGACCTTCCTTCAACTAAGCAACATATGTAATTATTTTTGAGCTGTGTTACACTTTTGCTGCTTGTATATGGGACATGGTAAATGTTTTACATAAGAGGTAAGGATGTGACAGCACACTGAAATCACAGCTATTGAGTAATATATATGTATATATAGCTATATATATATATCTAAAGGTAGTGAAAATTTTCTATTGGGTGTCTGCCACAGCCTCTCCTGAACAGGGTTATCTGTTCCCTGCAGAATGATAAAGATTTTCAGTCTGAGCCACTGTTCTGATTTTAATAAGCAAAATAGAAATATTCTTGTATATGTTAATAGCTATGGAACATAATTTCTAAGTGAGGGACTAGTCCAAGTTTGACTTCTCTGTATGTGGTCCTTCCAAACTGAACTGTAAAAGAGCATTTCCTTGGAGAGCTGTTCTGATTATTGGTGGTGCAGGTCCTTGTGAAATTTAACTGCATGAAAGTTAACAATTAATTACATTTGTAACACTGCTTCCTGAAAGTAGTAGTAATTGTCTCAGTATTGACCATAAATATTTTTGCCAATTAACACATTTTCATTTGAGAAGGAAGTAGATAGTCCACACAGGTGAAAACCCTGTGGCATGGGATCTTAAGGACAGATTTGTATTGGCTAAAGTAATAATGATGTGAAGTTCCCTAAGACAGAACTGGGTAGAGAAGAACGATCCCCATGGTGAATCCTGTACCGTGAGAAGGTGGAGTGTGAGTTTGGAAGCTGAGTTTGTAGCACTGGAGCCATTAGTTTTGCCTGGTAACCACGTTTCTTATTTTTGGTTCAACCTTATGCTAGGAATCTTCCTGTCCCCAAATTATCTCAGTGTCATCACCACACTCCCTTGTGAGAAGCAGGTTTGTTCGTCCAAGCTGCATTTCTAATGATGAAAAAGATTATTGGTCTTTCCTTAGCCATGCTTTCAGAAGATTATTCTGATAATACTAGTGGCAATCATAAAGTAAAAGACTACAATCTTGGACCTTATAAAATAGTTGCAATGTTGGCAGTTGACAGAACAAAATGGTTTGGTTTCATCCTAGGAGATATTTTCAAATTAGAAATGTAATATATATTTATTTAAGTCTTTAATGACATTTGTATTTAGTCTTCACAGGGTTATTATTTTTGTGGGAAAGGAAGTGGCCAAATGGGGCCGTGCTCTGAGAATGACAGTAACTGCTGTGCTGGTCTGGACAGTATCTCCTGGGTTATTCAATCCAGTCACCTGCTCTTTGAAACAACAACATGATATAATTGTGAAAAAACCCACATTCATACGAATGACTGCATGACACTTACTCTCTTCCTGTCTATGATTGTCTTCAGAACCAAATGGAATGGGGTGGGATAAAATTAATCAAAAATTATGTTAATAAAATGAACAGTTCTCATTGACAGAGAAAATAAGCAAATGCATCTGATGTGAACATAGTTTCTGCTGAATGAGTATCTTTATGTTTTGCAAAAACATGAAGTGAAATACCCATGCCTTTTTTTCAAGTGGTGACTGGTATCAACCTTCTGACCAAGCTATTTAATCTGTTTGATGGATGCTGAGAAACTTTGATGTTGTAAAATATTTGTGAGACTTGTTTCATGGTAGAACTAGCTTTTGAGCATGTTGATTTTTCTTTTATTTCCTTCATATGTTGAACTGATGACTCACTGAGTCTTCTTAAGCTCTTACATTTGTGAAATTTAGTTTCCATGTATCTGTAACATACTATGTTGTGAGTTGCCAGATGGAGGAGTGCTTTGAATGGAGAAGGGGACTTAATGGTGGACTTAATGCCATCTCTCCTTAACTCCCTGATTCACTATAATTTTTGCAGTCTGAAGATCACTGTAGTTAATTTTTGAGTAGGTAGTGTTGTTGCCCTACACTCTGTGGGGTCATGTTTTTATTTCGCTTGTGATGCTTGTGTTTATGTGCTTAGATGATACTGTATTGCTAACATATTACTAAATGTTCTTCTGTTTTTCTTTGCCCTCTACACTCTTGATTGCCATAGCTTTAAGTTTATAGCAAATGTACAAATTTTTTACAGACAGAGATTCTAAGGAGAACACTTAAAAAATGCTAAGTTTGAATACCTGCAGTGGCAGACAACTTGGTTATATAATACTGCTGATGAACTCATTAAATTCAATCTCAAAAGTAGTTATATTATTTTCCATATTGTTCCTGTTGGATAACTATTCTGAATATTATTCTCTAAAGTGATTCCATTTTCCTTTGTAGATCACTGCTGAGGTCGGTTCTCTTTAACTTCAAATGCATGCTTTCCTCTTGATAAAAGTTATGGCAGCTTGTCGAATCTCAGAACTGTTTAGCTTTAAGCTTTCTCAGGTAGAAAGAAAATATTAGGTACAAATTCTTATCAATAAATTCTGTTAGTAGTAGCAAATTCTGACATTTTTTGTCCAGTGTGTATTAATGATAAACAGTTTAATTTTGAGATGACTATGCAAGCCTTAAAGTATAATAATTCATTTCCACCCTGCTTTTCAGCATTTTCTTTTCATACAATTTTTGTCCCAAGTGGTGCTTCATTTTTTTTTTCATGTGTTGTCTAAACCTAGAAACTAGCTGTGCATAAAAATTTCTGTTCTCTTAGGATTAGTCATAAACCAACAATGGACTGTTACATAGCCTGCCTGGGGCATATGAAACAAAAACTGTTTCCTGAGGTGAGAAAATTATTGTGTATGAATCAAATAAAAGAATACACTTTGTTCTACATTGTCAGGGATTTGATATGTCTCTAATTCCAGTTATACAAGATTAATACATGAGCTAGAAGCCCTCTGTCTGTGGCCATGTCCACAATTTAAAGCAAATAAGAAATGGGCCACCTGCATAATCTTTGTTCCATTCTGATATTAATTTTGGTACTAGATTTGGAAGATACTTTGAGTATCAGCAGGTTTCCATAATGATGTATTTTGGTTTGAAACTTCGGGCTAAAACCAGTTCTTTTGAAATATAGCTCAGGCTCTCTTGGAGCATGTTTTAGTGTCTTTCTTGCCCAGTAGCTGCAGAGTTAGTTCGCTAAACTATGATGTGGGAGCTTTGAGATTGATTTTTCGCCTGCAATTATTTGTGCCTGTATTGCCTGTTTGTCAGGAGAATAAGTATCTGGCCATTGATTATTTAAGGCTGGATAGTGCCCAGCTCACCTTTTGATGCTGTTCTATTTTTTATTATTTAATATATGAACATTAGAGCCTGACTGAAATCTAGTTGAGCGCTCTTATAGTAGTTGTAAGGTATTGATTTTGTATTACTGCCTCACTACCTGGTTTCATAATTATGTAAGTATTCTGTAAAAATTAGAACAATATCGGAAAGGTTGGTAAATGAGGTGTGTCTTTTCTATCTTTTCTTCCTTTCAGTTTCATTCTCTTTTTCTTCCAGAGTCTTTTCATTCTATTCCCCATCTTCTTCCCATTTATATTTTCTTTCTCTTGTTCATTCTGTCCCCAAATTCCCTCCTTGCATTATAGTACTCTTCATTTTCTGACATCCCATTAATCTTCCAGTCTTTATGGCTTACTTTCCCACCTCCACAATCACACCCACAGGATGCTTAGAAATTTTACAGCATACCCAGTTGTCAAAAAACTAAACCTACAAGTCCCAGACCCGTAATACTATGCTAGGAATGCTCATTAACTCCCACACTGTTTGGAAAAAGAAACTGGTATAGTTAGTATAAAGTCTGCAAACCATAATACATGCCTAATATTCCTTTGCTTTCCACTAAACCTGGGCATCCCTCATTGGAGCTGGGAGAGGAGATGGGACCTGGCTTTTTTTGCTTTAACTGTGGTTTTGATCTTTATAGAAACCCTAGAAAAAATGGCACGAATGTGCAGCTATAGGAGGGTGACCTCTGAAATGTTGGCTTTGAGGAGAACACACTGTTTGCCAAGAGATCAGAAAACCTCTTGCCATAGGTGGATGTACCAGCAAGTGCATCCTCAGCACAGCAGCTGCACCATGGCCAAAGCCAAAGTGGGCTTTGTACTGGGAACTGCTAGTGGCCTCAGATGCTTCTGTTCATTCTGACTGCCAGCATTTCTGTCAGACCATGTTCTTTACTACTGGCAGAAGTCACTAAGAAAAATGACAATAGGCTGCATCTCTAATGTGTGTATGATCAACTGATTGCCCCCTCCACTAATTGTCTGTGAATGCTAATTTTAAAAGCAGGATTCAGTGTATAGATGACAGTGCTTAGTTTCCAAAGGCAATAATTTGAGGCTTTTCTCTTGCTAAATAGCACCCATGTCAGTATTTAGTGTTGCTAAGTGGAATTATCATCAGATTCAATCTTAATCAGAGGTCTCTTCAATAGTGGACCTGGACAGTTTTTGGGTAGTTTTCACTCCCCTGTGTTGAGCTTTTTTTTGCCTTTTTTTTT
>VZRO01008375.1:63967-143269 GCA_013397915.1 Daphoenositta chrysoptera | reverse complement strand
TTTTTTTTTTTTTTGCAAACTTTGGAGATAATCACTGCATTGCTTTGTTTCTTAATTCTGCTGTGAGGAAATGAAGTTATTGTCAATAATAGAAATAGAAATGTAGAAATACAAGCCTAAATTTTGCAGTAGTCAGTAGTAGGGGCTTAACCTACTTGCTTATTATCCTTCGTTATTACTTTTTTTAAGCCCGTTCACATTTAATTAACTATTTGGGCCTTAACTGACAGTACTGTAACAAGCACTGCATGTTAAAACAATATTGCTAACTACACCATAGCTGAATACAGCTGTACTGTAACTAACCCCAGAATTACTGGATCAGTCACTGATAACCCACCCCAGGTTAGATACTGCCAGCAGTGCTTCCAGTTCCTTTCTTTCCATTTGTCATATTCTGAGGATAGCACCAGAGGCATCTAAGCAAAGCATTGCTCAGAGATCAAAGGAAAGCAGTCATCTCCTTTACCCTCTGTTCTCTGTTTTGTGGTAAGGATGCCAGTAATTTAAACAAAATGAATTAGCAGACCGAACTTAAAAGATGAACTTGCCCACTAAAATGATGTCTCATCATGGATAAAACATCCCAGTAGAACAGTTAAAGATAATAGGGTTTTTTTTTAATACCTTCTTTCTCCAGAATCCTACTCAAGTGGGAACTGCTCTTCAGGTTTTCCATAATCTTGGGACTTTGAAGGATACCATTGCTAATGTGGTGGATGGATACTGCACAGTCCTGGAAGAGAATATAAAGAATGCTTTGGATATCAAAGTATTGACCCAACCATCTCAAACAGTCACAAGAGGTATGATTCTTGTTTTACAGAGAATGATAACTGATTCTGTTTTTTACAGGAGTGCTGTATGTTATAAAATGGAAAAAACTGTCACACCCAAGCCTGTTCTAGAAACATTTCCCTGCTTGCTTTAACCAGTAGAGGGTGGGAGTAGGCATATCTCAGAAATCATTTAATGTGGCTTTGCAAGCCAAAATCAGGTCTGTCTGATATTTGGCTCAGAGGTTTTCCTTTATTCCTCCCTGCCTCTCCTTCCTAACTTGCCCAGAAAATTGTCCTCATTAGGTTACAACTTTGTGACATTTTCTTAGCAGTTTCTCATGGAAAGATGACTCCAAATTCTTTCTTTGTATTGGTGGGAGGATTACAGTTGAAATTGTTTGCAATCAGTGGAAGAAGTCTGCAACTACATTGTTATGCTTTTGTCAGGTGGAAGTTGTTTCAAGGCAGACTATTCAATATGAAGAAAGGTTGCACTATTAAACATTTAGTTTCCAGTTAGGTCAGATATCAAAAGATACTGAGGAGTTGGGTTGGCAGGCAAATTTGAACTTTGGTGATACGAACATTCAATTTTTAAAAAAAATGTCTTGCAACAAGGTGGGGGTCCAAAACCATAATCAGCGGCATAATAAAGAAGTGCATCCTCTCTCAGGGAAAGTGATTGTTTAGAAGCTGCATGCCCTTCAGCTGAAATACCACTTTTTTAAAGCAGTTTGTCTATGCATTGAAGTCCTGAGCTGGTAATACCTGTATTTTTCACAGCTACTCTCTCTGCCATTTCACTTTGCTATTACATCCTGCAAAACTGCTCATTGGCATTACTGTGGTGATTCTGTGGAGGTCTGAATTGGTAGAGCATGTAACAGCCATGAGCATGAAGTATCCCCACTGAACTTCAGAGTTTAGTCAACTTCTCAGTTGAGACAACCAAGGCCATTCACAAAGCTGTGTTCTGAAGGTATTTTAGGCAGCTTTGGCTTAAAAAAAAAAGTATCTGTCAAAGTCCATAGAGATCTGTATTTCTAATATTTTAATTTTCTTGTGTGGAAGTTGAAATGTGCTGCTGTGTATGTTTAAAATCCATTTAGGTGGCCCTGGTAGAGCTGCTATGCCAACACCTGGGAACACAGCAGCTTTTCGAGCAGCCCTCTGGACAAACATGGAGAAACTGATGGATCAGATCTGTGCTGCTTGTGGACAGGTACTCTATAGCTAACTCCCGTTTGTCTCGTCATGCAATTTTGGGTATAAGAATTTACATGTCACTTTCTCTCAATAAATTCTTACAGGTGCAGCATTTGCAGAAAGTATTGGCAAAGAAAAGAGATCCTGTGTCACATGTCTGCTTCATAGAGGAGATAGTTAAGGTAAAGTTTTAATTTAGATGAAGATACTTGAATAAATCTGTTAAGAAAAATGTGATGAGAGAATGAGTTTGTTTACAATTTTACAGTGACATAATCTTTTTAAAATTAAATTGATGGGAAAGTGTTGAAAGTCAGACTAACATTGAAGGATGTATTTGTGGTCTGTGGGTTATATCTGTCGGATGTAAACATGTTCATTTTGTTGTAATTTCTTTAGTTTTCTTTCAGAGGGAACCGATAAGGCACCACTGTATGGATCATTAATGTCATTCCATAATACCATGTGATTTGAGTAATTAATTAAATCTGTTAGTTTGCATAGGAGAATGTGTCTTCATCTATCATTTTCAGCCATCTGTTTCTCACTTCTTGACAATTTCTCTCATGAAAAATAATCATGGCTGTTCTTTTGAATACCTATTATTTTCCATTCATTTGCATTGTTTTTTATTCATATTTGGAATAATTTGATTAATGGTCTCCTTCAGTGTTAGGAACAGGATTACTGAAACTGTCTCATCTACCTTAGTAGAAGAGAGCAAAAACAAAAGATGTGTTTCTGCTGACATCTCTTTTCAAGTGTATAACTGGATTTTTAATTTACATGGACTTAATATTTGAAATAACTTGGGGAAGCTCTTCATATGCAAACAGGGTCTTCTCAACAGTGAAAGCAAATAATGAAGGTTAAATACAGCCTTTTTCTGTCTCTTAAGCCCATCTCCAGAAGATGTTGCACAGAGCATCTCTTTTCTATGAGGCACTTCAAGCTTCTCTTTCTATGTTAAAACAAACAAACAATCAAAGCCAACAACAACAAAACAACCGCACTAAAAAAAAATCCTACAACCCCCCTCAAAAATTTTTTTTAGCTTTTGACATATTTTCTTAATTTAAAAAAGTTTAATCTGGCAAAAAATATCATTGCTTCCTGAGTGGATTAGCCCCTCAGTGGATCAGCATGTTTAGGGAGGAACATAGAAACCTGTACATAGACCAGAAATGCTGAAAGGCTCAGGAAGAGTTTGGATGGAAAGGGAGCTTGGATAAATGATCTGTTGATGTTCATGAGTGGCTCCCACCCTGTGCCCGTGTTTCTCACTTTCACTCTTCCTTCCTGTAAAACATCACTTGAAAATGAGTTTTTCAACAACTGAAAAAGGAGATTTTCCAGTTTTGAGGTTGATAATAGAGGGAAGCCAAAGGAAATATTTTATCGTCCTGGAGACTAAATGAACAGGGAAAATGAATTTCAGTGGAAGCAGGGTAAGGAAAAACTCATTAGAAAATAAAAGACTTATTGGGTTGTCTTATGCTAAGCATGTTCCATGATGTCTCTGATTACTCTTCCTTCCCTTTAAATTCATATTGCAGCATTGCATCTAAGTGAAAAATTGTATTTCCCAAATAAAATCCATTCATTTTTCCGCAGTTGTCACTCTTCCAATTACTCTGCTCTTTGGTGGGTGTTTTGGTGTAGTATAGTGCCAGGCTGGGCATTGCCATTCTCAGTGGGGCAGCTAAGGAGGAGTGGCACATCCTTGTGGGTTGTTGTGCTAGCAGAACTCTCTCAGCATGACACAGGACTGCTGATGGAACCAATGCTTCACTTACTCCTTGCCTGAAATGGTTCAGTATGCACAGTGTTTTTCTTGGGCATGCTCACAGTTAGACCATTTGTTCTGGCGTCTCTTGAAAAAGGTGTGGCACCAGGCTGCAGATGGGTGAGGTCAAAAAAGGTGTAGAGCTGTTGTTCAGACAAAACCAGACAAGTACTGCATGCTGCTGAAATTCAGGAGCATATGTACAGATGGCTGTATGGGAGAATATGAATTGTTTTAGATATAAATAAGAAATTGGTATTTTGCCATTTACTAATGAAGATTCCATCTCATATTAAACCAAACTGAAACATGCTTTCCTCAGCAAGTGTTCTGGAGGGGGAGAGAAGTTGGATTTTCTTTATTGTATTCAATTTCATTAATAAACTGAGCAAATGAACAGAACAAACCTAAGGTGCTAACATTGTACCCGTTTGCTGGAGCAGCATGCCCACTCCAGAAGATAGGAAAACGAATCATCCACTCTACAGTCTGTGCACTAATTACTGTTACTGATGTCAACATTATTATTATAGTCATCTTCTGCAGCAGCTGCAGTACCACTTTGCCTGTCCATCTGCTTCCTTGTTTTGATTACTGCAGTGCAAGTATCATCCTAGGAAGCATAAGAGAGTAGGAGACCCAGCCTTTTTAAAGCACAAGTCCTTTAATAGCAAGGAAGCTACTTGCTTTTTTTTTTTTTAGTCATCATTCTCTTTTTCCATTGGGGATTTTTTTTGTCTTTCTCTTCACAGATAGCACAGCCTGCAGTTTTTCTGATTTTGTATTATGATCTCAAACATGTGCTTTCCGGCTTTCTAATTACCTGTTACCATAATAATATTTAGTAGTGTTTTATCATGTTGTATCCAAAAATGTAGTTTTAAAAGCACTAGCTAATTAATTAAAGGATTCACAAAAACTCTGGGTTTTTTTTAAATCAAAAAAGGAAACAAAACCTGACAGATGAAGAAACTGAGGTACAGAACTTGGGAAATTTTAAATACTGCAGTTCAGCAAGAGGGCAACGACAATACCTGTGTCTTTTTTACCCTATGGTTTCTCCTACAGAATTCTCTCCCAATTTTTACCAGCTTTAGATGTACCCAAGAGTTAAGCAGCAGACTCAAGCTTACATGAGGATCATGGAAGAATCTGGAGATTAAATTTATACTGCACATTTTTTCACTCCTTCCCTTTGCAGATCTCGATTTTGGTATTTTTCTTTGTCACAATATGAAACTAATGCAATTTTGAAAAGAAATCATGCATTCATAGTACCTTCTAAAAGCTGCTTCATACTAGTCATGAACTGTAGATTCATTATTAATGTTTACATATTTAAATTACAGATTTAATTTTTTAACAAATCTATTAACTATTTAAATGAGAAATACAATTGAATGGACATTTTGTGGGTTTTATGTAAGAAAAAAAGTCCTTTAATGACTAGATTTTAGTTGAAGAGGGCTAAAAGAATTCAGAACTCATGGAGTTCTGATTTCTACTTTTGGGGAAAATGAATAGAGCCTTCATTGCATACATTTTTTAAAAGATAGGATTAATGCTGTCATAATGTTAAGGATAAAAATTAAAATTACAAGTAAGATTTAAATACTTTAAATTTGATATTTTTGTTCACCTAATGACTGGTTATTTATATCACTTCTTTCAATTGCTTAATTCACCTTCAGAGAGCTTACAAGTTTCTTCAGTTTATTCTGCTTTATTGCTTCTCTCTTTTAATGTGTAGTGACTAATCCTTCCTCAGCTGTTGTAATGCCTAAACTACAATTGACTTCAGTGTAAATCGCAGCAGAACATATCTTTCTGTGACAGCCACCTTCCTAATTAGAGATAAGAGTCCTTCTTAGCCCCTCATAAAAAAAGTTGAAAATGATCTTTGATCCTCATCTATTTTGGGTCCTTCACTCCTACATAGGCTTCAGGGAACAGTGTTTTCTCTGCAAAGAGAAAAGCAGCCTGAAAAGCAGCAAATCATTTTGGGGGCGGGGGGTTTGGTGTGGTCCGTAGAAAGGATGAGCTGGGGTCTCTCTGCTGGGCAGAAAGGTACAGGCAGATCTGCCCTTGGTCGCCTTTGGCTGTCCTCTTTGCAACCAAGGCACATCACAAGCCCTGTCGTTTACGTAAGCCTCTGGGGAAAAAGTGAGCTGAGAGTTGTAGGGAGTGTTATTATGTACTTTGTGGAGGGCTCTTATCATTGCTGCTGATGATGAATGTTTGGTGAGTAAGCAGGCTTTTTTCCTGAGTTGTCAACACGGGCAATATGAGGTGTTAACGATACAGAAAGAAATGTCCTCAGCATTACATAAGATAAAGAAAATAAATGGAAAATATAGATGTTTATTGACAGAGTGTACTTATATTTCACCTTCTTATTTCTCCCCATCCAAACTTGTTTAAAAATGTTTCTGCTTTGAAATTATTCACATCTATCATCACATATTCACATTCAGTTGACCCAATTAAAAAATAATCCCAAGTGGAAAAAATTGAAAAATAATCTAATTATTGTCTTATGTGATTTCAGAAAATAGTATGGTTTTCACCAATTATTACAAGTATATGATTTATTTTTCAGTATTTTTTGTAGAAGCAGAATCGGATTGCTTGCACATCATTTCTACTGTGATTTCTGTTTGTTATTTAAGCAATAATGAGGTACTTTGTGAAGATCTAAACACAGGTGGATGAGCAGGTTTTTGGTTCCCAAAATATCGAAGACGCTCTTTGTTTCAGATCTACAAATTACCCTGCTGAATTCACTTGCAGGATTTTTGAGGACTCTTAAATAGCCAAAAAGATCATACCAGTTAAAAGTCCCCATTTTCATTTTGAATGGATCTGTGTGCCCAGAGAGCCATACTAAAAGTAATTTGATTCTAATTCACATGGGAGGGTCAGAGCCTGTGCAATGGTTTTCTAATGACACTACGATTTCTGTAGAACTTTAGTTCCGTTTCTCTGACAGAAATGTGCAGCTGTGAAGAAAAGGGATGGTGTGGAGGTTGCGTGGGTTAGTAGGTAATAATGACCTTCGTTCTTTTTCACTTCTGGTTTGGTGGTGTTTGTGCAAACTGCAGATCAGTGATGACTGCAAATTATTAAGTCAGTTGGTTTTCAGTCAGCTTGTCTTTGGAAAAGAAATACATTTACCAGAAGTGCCACCTTTTATCATCATTCTTGTCAATCTCACCTGAACAGCTCCAGGCTGAGTGGACATGGTAACGAACCACCCTTTCATCCTTGGAGGGGATATGGAGTAGTCAAGGTGAAAGCATAGTTTGAATTGAAGCTGTACATACTAAATCACTTTTCTGGGTAGAAGAAAACTGTCAAATCCCTGGGGTAGTTACTGGCTTTTGAATACTAAGTTCATTTATTTCCAGTTGATGCATATCTTGCAGGAATATGGAAGGATTAATTAATGTTTTAAGTAGTTTTGAAGATACAGAACTCTGTTTAATACCTAAGTATTTTTCTTCCTTACAAATTAGTTTTTCTGAGGAATCACTTAAGAATTCCAATATTCTATGGAATGCACAGTCTTAACTTAATTTTTGGAAGAAGGTTTTCCAAAAAAAAAGCAAACCAGCTTTTATTTGTTTTGTCACCTGCATAAAAAGACCTTTTTAAAATGTTGCACTACTGCTGGAGATGTAGAAACTATTACACCTTGGATATAAACTGATCAACCCAGTGTAAGGAAATTCTATGCCCTGCAGTAAAACAAAAAAATCAAGGTCATTTTTAAAATCACAGTGTCATTTATTGGCATCTCTGCACCTGTAATGTGTAATATAAACAACGTTAGAAATTTAAATTCACTTTTATTTTAGGAAATTTAATCCTGACTACTTTAAGGATATAGAAAAGGGTTATTGAATATACACTCAGAATTTGTCTTTTCTTTACTGATTAATTGCACTACTGAGGATGATAGCTTTTTGTTCACAGTCTAACATTTGGCAATTGTGTTGCTATAGAAATAGTGCAAATATATTTCCTTATTTCTGTCCAATAAGATCTTGCCGTACGAAATTTTTAAATCATTTGCATTCTTGCTTTATTGGTGGAAAAAATATTTAGACTGTCCTTTAAATGTCTTCTGTTTTTAGAGCAACATTCTCAAGTCCCGTATTTCTCCATGGCGGAGCGTTTGATTACAGATAGAAAACACTGTATGTATTAGTATGCAAAGCCTGATTTCAGGAGCCTGCAGCAACTAGCTGCATGGTAATATTCACTATATTGTTTTACATTTCAAAGAGGCTTCACAATAAAGATGTTTTTCACATTCTACTCAAAGTATCAAAATTTCTACAGGGAAAAATAAGTTGGAAGTGGTTGTCATGAAGTGGAGCCAGTTTAGAATCAGTGGGTCAGATTTATTATTTGAATGTTAAAATAGCTATTTAAGACACACACAAATATGATAATTCACAGATGGGAAATTATACTCGTTAAGTTCTAAATTTACAGTGTGGAGGAAATAGAGACATTTTTAAAAATAAATGTATGTCCTTTCACATCTTCTTATATTCTTGTCTAATACTGAAGAAGGGGGTGTACTTTCATTCTCATTCCTTGAATTTAGATTTAATGTCAGATATTAAATAGTTATATTAAGAACAGAGCTAAAGAGATTTCATTTCACTTCAGTAACAGCAAAGTTAATTAGTATTTTGATATGGGTTTTTAAAATGAGGTAAGCTCTTTTTATGTTTGAGGAGATTTGAAATCAGTTTTCCAGGCTTTAACATTAATATTATTGTATAGTAACAGTGAATACAGATCTTTTAATATCTTTCTTCTGATGTTACTGGCACTCAGCCCACTATTGTCCAGTGGTTTATTAACTTACTAGTAGCTGTTAGTAAAAATGGGTTATATTTTTTGAACTGGGAAAACAGATCATTTTCATGTGAGTGAGAAGGGGTTTAGGACATTAATTGTGTCAGTCTGTAGTTTTTTCTATAATCTTGCAAGCAGGCAACACTGAATCTAAATTTCAAATCTATGCAGTCATTGCATCAATCTGAGTAATAGTGTCGCTTCACACTATTAACAAGTCTGCTCATGTGCTGTAATACCGTGCACTAAAGATAAAAGGACTGCTGAAAAAAAATTAATAGACAAGTATGAATTTCCCCCCCACCCATTTATTCCATACCAGTAAAAGAATACTGATCTAAATCCTTTCCTTACCACCAGTCATTGCACAGAAGATGATTGAATCTACAGGCCCTCGCAGTTGCACTGTGTTTTGAAACTCAGCTTTTTATCAATGTGGGATTAATCATGAATGGCCCAGCTGGATGGCCAAGCCCAGAAAGTGGTGATCAGTGGTGCAGAGTCTAGCAGGGGATCAGTGGTGTACCCCCCTCAAGGGGTCAATACAAGGTCCAGTTGTGTTTTAAGATCTTCGTTAGTGATCTGGATGATGGGTCAGAGTGTACCCTCAGCAGGTTTGCTGATGACACAAAACTGGGAATAGTGGCTGATGTTCCAGAGGGTCATGCTGCCATCAAGAGGGACCTCAAGAGACTGGAGGAATGGTCTGACAGGAGCCTTATGGAGTTCCTGGGACAGAGAGCAGGATGAACTATCACTGTCCAAATGTTTCCTGGCACTGGCATTAAGCTGCACCAGGGGAAGTTTAGGCTTGACACTGGGAAAAGGGTTTAGGCACTGGAATGGGCTGCCCTGGGAGGTAGTGAAGTCACTGTCCCTGGAGGTGTTTAAAAAGACTGGATTGTGGCACTCTGTGCCATGGTTTAGTTGACAAGGTGGTGTTATGTCATAGGGTGGACTTGATGATCTCAAAGGTCTTTTCCAACCTAGTTAATTCTGTGATCCTATTATAGAATCTTAAATATTTTATCTAAAACCTGCTCTATTATGGGAAAGTTGCACAGTGTTACTGTTTGTGCCGAGTATTGACAATAGTGACTTTATAAAAAAAGTTGAAATGAAACAGTTATATAAAGTGAAAATATTTTTAGTGGATTGCTGGTTATGGCCTTGATTTGGCTCAGCAAAGCACTTAAGCACATTTTTAATTTCACGTAAGTAAGATATATAATGGAAGTCAAATGAACTACCTGCATCTATTATTTTAATAAGGATAAACTTTGTCCAGTTCACATACACAATAAAGGGTGTATTGTGTGTATACACAATAAAGTGTATAAAGTCACTGTTGAGAAAATGCATTGTCATTTGTGGTCTAGCCTGCTGGACATATTTTGTCTGATTTATGGGTATAATTTTTATAAGCAAGTAATTCCTATGTGAATAGTATGTGTGACTGAGTACCAAATTTTTGAAGAGTATGAAAATGGGGAAAATTACAGTGGCTGGGCCAGACTGCAATCTGATTGTTGTGTTTTTCTATTTTACTCTACACAGATGCAAGTGGGTTACCTAGAAATAACATTTTTAAAAGTAGCTAAGTGTTTAAAGTCCATACATCTTTCAAAAGTGTCTTTCCATTCCCCTGGTTGTGGCCAGCTGTCCAGCACGTTAGAATGACAGAGGGTTGCCCTAGTTTATGGTACTGGGCAGTTGTTCAGTTAATTTCTGAAAATAAAGAATTAACAAGAGGAAGACAGATCTAAACTGTCTTGCACTGCCTAAGGAATTGCATAGGGGCTGATAAATCATGTAAGTGCCTGCTCAGCTGTTCAGTTTTGGGGAATAAAGTGGTCACTGGTCACAGGAACAACAGCGATGGTATTTTTAATTCACAGTTTTTGTTGGTAGATATTAGTTTATGTAAGTGTGCTTTAGGCATAGGCGCATTTTCACAACAGGTTTTTATTAGAAAATAGCCATTTCTGTGGCTGATCTTACTTCCCCACCATTTTGTAGTGGTGCAAAGTATGATTTATATGCAGATTTTCTGTGCTGTGAGATCAAAATAAAGTTGTGAACAGACAGTACCGTTAATTCCAAAATGCTGAGTGAAATGGATCTGGTTTTGGGGTAGGTTCTGTTTTGCCATTATAGTCTTAAAATTGCTTGAAATTAATATTCATAGATTTAATTTGGTTATATTCCATGATGGGGAAAATATGTATATGTCAACCTGAATCTTGCCTATCATGAGTTTTAGATACCATCAATTACAGTTAAGAGTCTTTTGTTGAAGAAAGAACATATCGCATGACAAGAGGAAATAACATTTTATTTTATGCTAAAGTGCAATAATTTCCTTCTGGGAGACTTTCAATTATGTATGGATGTTTTATGTAGGCTTTCTATGTACGCAGTATGCACCTGGAATAGCTTTGTGCCAGATAGCACCACCTCAGCTTCCAAAGGTTTATGTATTCTCTGTGTTGTTAAACACATACACTGGGCAGGGGGGGACAGTGTGACAGAACGCTGACCTTTTTCCAGTGTTGTTGGTTATGGCATAGGAAGCTGTTGGAAAATGATTGCTACAGAGCTGAAAACATAATCGGATGCAGTTCATTACTCATCTTGTCAGCTGCTCCTGCTACAAGGGATTGTATCACAAGATGTTAATCTGCTTGTGACTAGATTTCAAAGCAAGCATTTTTATTTTGGAGGGGGTGTAAGTACTTTAACATCTTTTCAATTTTATTTCACTTTCAGAAGCAAGAGAAATGGAAAATTCCTGATTTGAAGTCTCAGAATATTAATTGAGAGAAATATTAGTACATCCTTCTGGGTTATTTTACAAATATATGATGATATGCTGCAAAAAGCTATTTAATTGCAGAAGTTGTTCTTTTTAAGCTAATTATGAGGTAGTGTATTCCTTGAATAGTGGAAGTTAGTCTGCTAGCACACTTCAGTGTGTTCTGCAAGACAACAAATATTAGACACAAGACAGATTTGGATGAAAAAGACTCCTATCTACACATTGGATCACGAATGTGGATGTACCCAATGCTCCCATACATTGTCTACCACTGAGGATATTTGGTGTAAGTGTAGATTCATTATTTACAGATGGGAAGATGACAAGAAGGTAATTTTAGGTAGCTGATTTTAGTTTTCTGAAAGTGAACGGCCCCAAAGAGCAGTTACTTTCTGATACTATGGGTTGCTGCTCACAGTGCTCTATGTGAAGCACAGGGGAAGGCTTATAAACTTTCCATTACATTAAGATGAGCCAGTAGGTTTGCTGTGTACATTTCAGGCAAGCAGAACTGCCTTTTCCTCTTCAGCTTCGTCCTGCCTATCTTTTTGAGTCCTTGAGGAAGTTCCCCAGTACAAGGGACATTCCTTTAATTTCCGGCTAAGCTGGAGAATAACACTCCTTTTGCTACCCCTTCTGTGTCATTTTCTAGTATTCATTATTGTCAAATGGAATTGCATGTGACATTTTAAGCAGTTAAATTATAATTCTCATACAGGCATAGATCTCATCCATATTACAATACATTATTTAAAAAACAAGCAGTGAGAGTCTTAAATGTACTTTAAGAAGTAATATATTGAATTAATATATAAGCAAAAGAAATTAGAGATTTAAACAAAATTAATTGTTTCTGGATGTTCATGGTTGAATATGGCACTTTTTACTCCCTCAGGAGCATCTAATGCTAATGCCTTGCTGTATTCCAGTTTTGGTAGCTATAGTCCGCCCACTTAAATACCCCCTGGTATATGCATAGGCAACAGAATTCTCTAGTTCCTGCCACAAACTCTTACATGGTCTTCACTGTGCTATTAATCGTCAGCTATATTTCACTCCAGAGAGTGCATCTCAGCCCTGGACAAACTGGAATCTCATATCATATGTTATAGAAGCAACCAGCACTCTGTAGATAGTGATCTTAGTTGGTTCTAAACCAGGTCATTTATTTTTTTCCCCTAAACATTTTTGACTGAGTAGTCAGTCAGTATGAAATACTACTTTTCCATGCAGCTTTTCCCTTCTCTCTCTCCTCACACATAATAGAGTTGGCTAGCTGAGCCATGAGGGCCTTCTTCACTACAAAATTCTGATCCAGTTAATGAACACCTTTGCCCAGGTCAGAAGACACAAGCTAATGAGCAGAGGCTAATTGGTATGGCTGTGGCTATCTATGCATGAGAACATATGTATACATGTCTGACTTTATATTATATATGTATATAGAGATACATAGAAAAGTTATATATTTCCACAAAAAAAACATTAAATGTCATCACACATATGTTACTGTTACTTGTCACCATGTTGTATCTGAAAATAAAGATAGGAATGTTGATGTTCAGGGGTACATGCATATTTGCTTTCTGGACCTTAAATCACTGCGTTTTCTGCTGAGACTGTGACAGGGATGTAGATGGTGATTACAGTAATGAAAAAAAAAGTTGTTTGAAAGTGCTCTGTAAGTATTTTTCCACCTCCATTAGATTATTTAGAATTTGAATTGAGTTACCGTGCTCAATAGGCAACCATTGTTCCAGGTTGGGATAGAGAATATGAAAACTGATTAATTTATACTTGATGTGAAAGTCCATTTGTTTTATTGTAGTCTTCATGTTCTAAATTTGAAATTGTGAAATAAACAATTAAGTAATTTCACATTTATGCTATAGCAATAAATTTACCAAAGAAAAGAGATTTTATGCAGTGAACCTTCTGAATCATTTTCTGATATTCTAATTTTACTTTGCCCATTTGTGAAAGTCAAGTACAATTTGACAGAAAATACAAACATAGCTATAAAATAAATTACTTCAGTTTCTAAATCCATCATTGTCCTCAAGCAGTCAAAAATGAGATTCCATAATCCCACTTTATTTTAGCTTAGTATTCAGTGTTAATTACCATACATTTTATGAGTACAACAGCATAAAAGATGTTCTCTCTCAGTTCTTAACACATGACCCATAAACTTCATCCTTCTTTATCTTTAGTGGTAAGGAGTAGAGTTGGATGAATTTCTCATCTAATTGCAGAGTTTGTGATGATAATCCTATTTTTTATCATTACTTTTAGAGGTATCAGTATACCTTTAACTGATTTTCAGGTTTTATATTAATTATTTAAGATTTTTTTTTTTAACTGAAACTTGAGCTTGAACTTGCAGTCTTTCTGTGAACAGATCTTCAAGAGGGATACAGTGGTACATCTTAATGAACGACATTCTAAAGACCTTCATTTATTTGCCTGTTATTGCCACTGCAAGGGAAAAGAGAGCATTTTTTTCCCTTTATCATCTTAAGTAGCAGTAATTAATTTTGTAGTAGCCAGACATTTAAATATAATAGATTATCTCCACCTTTTTGAGGTACTGTTAGGCAGTGCAGAAGTTGAATTGCCTTTTTTTTCTTTTCTGATTATCATTCCCATAGTGATTTGGTCAAACTGGTTAATGTAGCAGTAGGGTCAATGGATGACACTGTACACCATGCAAGGAAGAAAACCATTCTGTTCAGAGTGCTTTTTCTTCTTCCCATGACAACACTGAATAGTCTTCCAAGTATCTAACAAGCAGGCAGGACAGGATACTCACCCTCATCTCCTGGAATATTTTTTTCTACCTCAAGCACACAGACTGGGATCAAAAATCACATTTTAATGCTTGACCCTAAGTGCCGGATGTTGCGGGCAGTAGGGAAGCAGCCTGCCTCTGCCTGCTTCTCCTTTGGTGTGCTCCCTTGTTTCCACTTCCACTTCTGCCCTGCTGGCACCAGGCAGTGAAGAGCCAGCTCTGAGGTTCACTGTATTTTTGTGTGGTTTATGTTTTTGGGAAGCGGAGCTTCTCTGTGTGCAGCACTCCGTAGGTTTGGTCCCTGGTCAGAGTTTTTGGGGTAATGGCAGTAAATAATGGCTGTGGTGTAGCTGGCATGAGAACTCCCACAGAATGGGAAGGTCACTGCAGTGCACAGAGATTTTCTAACACGTCTCCTGAGGTGTGCTGCTTCGGGCGGCACTCACACCCCTAGAGAGCTGGGAGCATTTCTCTCAGACTTGGAGGAAAATATTTCATTCAAGACAAGACTGAAGCTTTTATTTTTTTTTTCTCCAATACTTTTTCTAGGTCTAAACCTGAGGGAAACTTCTCAGATTTCACTTACTTTGATTTTATTCTTAGTGATGAGGAGCAGATTTGACTGGAAGCATTTGCGTTGTTCGAGATTCTTTGAAAAGAATATGTTTTGTAACTTGTATTCCTTTTTGTCCTTTGTTCTCAGGATGGCCAGTCTGATATTTTGTACAAATTTTGGACTGCAGTAACCCAGACACTTTCCTCTCAGTTTCAGTCAGCAACAGACTGTAAGTATTCAGTATAAATGATTTGTAATGTGTTCTGTAATTATTTTGAATCTCACTTTTCAAAAAAGCCCTTTGCTCAATACCTCCTCTACCAGAACTATAGCAGTAGTTCACTCAGCACAAGATCTGTGTGTCTAAAACTTCTGAGTTTGTAACCAGACAGGATCCTCCTAAACTATTGTTGAATTTTCAGAAAGATATATTTTCTGTTTCATTAAGTAGTTATCTAATAACAAAAAGTATTTTTCTAACAGTATGTGGAGGTAAAAATGTTTGGAATAGTACATTATACTTCCTAAAGCAAATGGGTTTGCCAAATTCAAAATTAGTAATTTGACTTTAAAGATAAATTCTTAGTCTTTTCTTGTTAAACACTGATTGGTTGTAAAAATCAGATTTCAGCTATTTTTTGGATACCGTTATAAACAGGATTTTACTTACTTCAAAATCGTCTTGTATAAATACAGGTAAACATCTGGTGTTCTGACTATACACAATTTTCTCTGCATGTGTAATATATAAATAGCAGATACAATCAAGGAATATTAAATATAAATAATGTGTTAACATAAGGCAGTTCTATTACCGGAACATGCTAATGCAGCATGCAGTTGGATCATAGGTGAGTTTCATGTTTCATAAATACATCTTTCACGTTTGCATCAAGTGTTTAAAGTTAATCTTTTGCAGATAGAGGTAAAGTGCATAAGATGTGCATTTATCTTTGTGATCTCAGCTATTGCACTGGCCCTTCAAAATTTGGTCCTCCAGGCTTCATAGCAGCAGTATAATTTTGAGGAACTAGCTGGTGGATTCATGTTCGGTGGTTGCTAAGTAACGGGATGATCCCAAAAGAAAATGTATGCATCTTGTGTTAAAAAATATTAATTTTACTGTTTGCCTTATGCATTGCTTTAAGAGCAGTATGTACATATCCTGAGCCTCCTGTGTTCAAACTGAACACGTGCTAATTCTCAGCACTCGGTTTTAAGACTGTAAAATTATGACATCAGTTAGTGGCACCAACCAACACTACAGAACTGAGGGAACTCTTAGATTTTTTCAGCTGTACATTTTCTAACAGCTATTCAAAACTATTTTATTACTTACAGTTTTTAATAATGTGTTTTATATAATATTTATAGGGGGTTTTCAATGTGTATGGTGTTTTTCTTTTGCTACAGCTGAGTTTTGGGGAGACAATGAGTAGTGAGTAGATTTTTTTCATTTAAGCAAGGCATCTACATGAGAATGTTCGTTTTTAACATCTGGTGACTGAATTCATTGACATCAGTCAGATTCTGGAACATATAGATCAGAGGAAGATGAGATATCAGAAAAATAGGGTAAATATAGGAATTTATGGCAGTTTAAAAGGTTTGATATTAGCTCATGATCTGCTTTTACGAGGTTGAGACAATCTTTGTAAACATAGCTTCATGACCTACAGTAACTCCGTATTTGATAATAAATGTGAATCCTCCAGTATTCAAAATTAGTATATATTTGAGTTGAGAGCACAGGCTGGGTGAAATGGGGCAGTTGTCTGGAACCTGAAAAGCCTAGGAATGAATGGAACAGTGTTAATCTCCTAATGTGATGAGAAATCTATAGAGTATGAGTGCTGTTAGATCAAGATTAACAGTTGTAAAAGCAGTTGTACATTTGTTTCATTTCCTGTTACTTGTGGCAAGCCTTTCAAGGCTGAAAATAATGCTGCTTTTTCTGTTGGCTCTGTCATTCTTGGACAAGTTTAGGAATTGCATATTAAGTATCTTGTTTTAAGAAATGTGCATAAAGGCATACGCTTCCCTCATCACATTTCGGAAGACTTTGGTTCATAGGAGTTATCTTTGTCTGTTTTAAATTGTTATCTTCAAAGTTGCACAGCCCCACACTTTTCCTCCATCAAGATATTGTTAGCAAATCTCTAGATTTAGAGAGTTCCAATTACACTTTGGCCTTAAATGCATGATGATAATAATGAAGTTTGATACCAAACATTTATTGTAAAAAATAAAAAAAGGTTTTCAGATCCAGTCTTCCAGTTGTGGGTTTTATACTGGTGCTTTAGATTCTTTGTCAAGTGCATTTGAGTTATGTCACTTTGAAATTAATTATAAATACTACAATTTTAATATTAAACTTAGGACAACATTGTTTATATTAATAAAAATATTAGTTTGAACTTAGCATTGTGTATTGCTTACTGCTTTATTTTGCAGCCTCTATGTTTTTGAAACAAGCATTTGAAGGAGAATACCCTAAATTACTGAGGCTTTATAATGACTTGTGGAAGCGCCTCCAACAGTACAGTCAAAATATTCAGAGGAATTTTAATACAAGTGGAACTACTGATCTTTTTGCTGAGCTACAACAAATGGAAGAAGACGCACAGGACATATTCATGGAAAAAAATGAAGATTACGAGTACGTATTATGAACTGTAAGACTATAAAATACAAATCTTTGCACCCTGTAAGAAAACAGAATATTTTTATAAACTTACTGTTATTCAAATTGTCACTGTGGGAGAATTTTTAAGACTCTTTTCTCCTCTTGCAGTTACTGTTCTAATGCTATTTTAGAGCTGTAGGCTTTTCATTAGGCTATATATCTAATGGTGTTGGGTTGGCTTGTCTCTCACAAAGTCTCTGACTTTAGAACAAGTTCTATCTTTCTGTCTCTTTGGGTGAAAAGAATAGGAGAATGCTGAAAATTCAATTTTGTATTCATTTTGATTACAGCAGTAGCTTTTTCCTAATGACACTGCAATCATTTGAGTGTGACAAATGCTCAGTTGTTATGATTCACAGTTTTTAGTTTATACATCATAGAATAAACATGATCTAAGTGATATCAGAAAGATCAAACTAAAACAGGCTCATCAAGTCTATTAGGACTTCTAGACTTACGTAAGATAAAATGAATATTTTATATGAGAATTGTATTGACTTAAATATGTTCTCGATCAGTCAGTGGGAGACCTATCAGAAGAATGTTTTTCATATGCATATCTTTAAAGAGCAGAAAGGAAAAACAGGTTCAGTATTGCAAAGTTTGTATGTCTGGAAAGATTTAATGCTATTGTGTATTTTAATTTAAAATGTAGTAACCTTTTCTTATATCCAAAGTCCAGAAAAGGCCTTGAAAGATTCACTGCAACAATATGAAGCTGCCTATCTGTCAAAATCCTTATCTCGGCTGTTTGACCCTATCAATCTTGTCTTCCCTCCTGGAGGTCGGAATCCTCCCTCTTCTGACGAGCTTGACAGCATCATTAAAACTATAGCCAGGTATGCACGTATAAGGTATTGCAAAATGTAATACTCAACATGTATTTTTTCAAAAGTTACAATTTTAGAAATTAGACTTCCTTAGTGGTAAAATGTTGATTATTCTTTATGCATAAAGCAGATTAGTGCAAAAATCAAATCTGAATTTAGGATTGGATAGGATAGGATAGGATAGGATAGGATAGGATAGGATAGGATAAAATAGAGTAGCACACAATAGAACAAAATATTTCAGTTGGAAGGGACCTACAACAATAAATCTAGTCCAACTGCATGAACACTTCAGGGCTGGCCAAAAGCTAAAACATGTTAAGGGCATTGTCCTTAATGCCATTGTCCAAATGCCTCTTAAACACTGACAGGATTGGGACATCAACAACCTCTCTAAGTAGCCTGTTCCAGGGTTTGAACACCCTCTTGTTAAGGAAATGATTCTTTAATACTGAGTTGGAACCTCCCCTCAGACAGCTTTGAACCATTCCCACACCTCCTCTCCTGGTTCCCAGGGAGGAACGCTCAGCACCTCCCTCTTCACTTCCCCTGCTTAGGAAGGTGTAGAGGGCAATGACATTGCCCCTCAGTCTCCTTTTCTCCAAACTAGACAAGTCCAAATCCTTCACCATCCCTCACAGGACAATCCTTTCAGTCCTTTCGCCAGATCTGTTGCCCTCCTCTGGGCACATTCAGGTAACTTCACATCCTTCCTAAAATGTGGGACCTTGAACTGGACACGGTGTTCAAGGTAAGGCTGCACCAATGCTGCATAGAGCAAGATAAGGACCTCTTTGTTATTATTTATAATAAACAATGCATTTTATTATTGGTTTTCTGTATTTTTTTTTCTGGGATAAATGAAATTTTAATTTAAGTTTTAATGTTCAAGCTTATAAAAGATCAGGAAGAGAAACTTTACCTGTACTGTAAATGTCTGGTATCTTAATTATTCTGACTGTGTCAAAGGGAATTGGTAGTTGCTTGGCTGCAAGTGATAATACCTGGTGTAAATGCTTAGTTAAAGTAAAACAGCAAGATGAAAGATAAAAATGACTGTTCCAGGTAGAATTTGTAGAATGAGATGCCTAAATTACCAATGGTGCATTTTCCCTCATAAGGTTTTGGTAAGGTGTACTCTGGTTAATAAAGTCTGAAAAGAGATGGGCAGTATTCATGGTATGTTTGTGTGTGTATAAAGTATTAAATACTGACACAGTACTTGTGACTGGGAGTCACAGATGGTCAGAACATGTCTGTTTTTGTGGGGACTGATACTATTTTGCTCCTTGCAAAAGAGAAAGGAAAGCAACATGAAAATTACGAAATTTCAGCTGAGTTTTCCAGAGTGACCTTTAGCTAATGGTGTTTGGGGTCCTAGAGAGTTCTCAGAGAAGATTATTCTGGGTTGGGGTGCCTAATGATTCTCCAGCTCTTGAGAGAGGTTAAACTCACCACTAGCAACATGATGGTTCTTGTGCTTGCCTGTCTTCAGCAGAGCAGTTTGGATGCAGCCCCAGCTGATGGAGATCTGGGGACGCTCATGAACAAAAAATACTGGAAGTGATTTAGAAGTCTTTTCCTTTTTCGTTTGTTCCCTGTCATTCCTTTGGGGCCTCTTTTACTATAAAGGATTGCCTAAAACACAGCTTATTAGTTGTGTCAAGCTAAGGCATCCCCTGGGTATTTCTGCACAGCTCATGTAATTCCAGAGTTGAATGACTGTGTATTCACCTGTAATGTTTGAAGGCTGCTGCCAAAGCTTGAATGTAGTTAATTGCTGTCAATATTTTTGAATGGCTTACTAATAGTGATTTCATACTGAAGTGTCATTCCTAAACTTTGCTCATTTTTACTAGAATAGGAACACTGCACATAAAATTCCCAAATGATTTTTTAAATTGTAAACTGAATTACGGTGCGTGGAAAGACTTGGTTGTATGTGTTACTCTCTCTAAATTGACGTGCCATGTAACAGTGGCATAGTTAATTCTTTATCGATTCAATACAACACTGTTTAGTTGTTAATTGAGATTTGTAATCTTTGCTTCCAGTGAGCTGAATGTGGCTGCTGTTGATCCAGACCTGAGTTTAGCTGTGGCCAAAAATGTGGCAAAGACCATTCAGCTTTACGGTGTAAAGTCTGAGCAGCTTGTAAGTAATTTTAAATTTCTAAAACCTAATGTTTTTTCATGGACAGTGTTCTGGCTTTTGTAGATTTAGAACATAACAGTAAAGCAATCCAGATAGACAAAACCTTCTAATTAGCTTTCCATTGTATTTATGAACATTTTCAGTTAAATTCTACCTTCAGACAAACTCAGTCTATTGATAGCAGTAAAATATATCTGTATAACTCCAAATTGAATTAGCGATATTAATTTTTTTAAAATCAAAATTTTAGTTGTCATTAAGTAAAATCAAGACTGTTAAATTCAGTTTTTTATTAACCAACATTTGATATTATATCAGTTACATGATGCAGCATCTTTATGGTATTAAAATCTGGACTATTCAAATACAATTTTTAATTACTTGCAAGAAATTTTGGGTTTTTCCATATATTTGTTATTTGACATATATGTAACCAACCTTTGATTTGTTCACATTTGTCATATATTTCCAATCATTTACCATGCAGTGGTATCTAGTGTTAAACTGAATAGAAGAAGGATCCCCAAAGCCTTATCTTTTGGGTAAGAGCCTCCAAAGAGCCTATGGATAGTACAGTGAATGTTGTCATCATACAAAAAAAAAATTCAGATGAACAATTTTCTTTTAAGAACTGTTGCTGAAATTGTAATGATTTTCTTATGAAGAGATGAAAATTAATTTTTGCAATATGAGGACCCACCAGAAATGACTAACTGCTTGTACTTGTAAACAAGATTTTCACTTAATAAGCAACATTAATTCTGACAGCAGACTCAGACTCCAGTAACATTCATTTACTATATGTTTTATTTAAAGAAAGATGTTTGCTAATATTTTTTATACCAATTGGCTACAAAACATTGCAGCAATTTAGTTAGTATGGTTTCTGTTTACCTTATACACATCTGCTGTCTCTGAATAGGTTTGAAAAAATTGAAATTCAGTAACACATACTTTATTTACCTTGTCTGTTGGATTAATTGTCTTGGAAGTTTGCAAACTTGGTGTATGGAAAAGGTATGTAGGTGAAGCAATCATGAAGGCCATAAAGAATATTTTAAATTTTAAATAAAACCAAATGTTAGCATTATTTTGTTAGCTATTTAAAGCATAGTGCTTAATTGGATCTGCTTTTAAAGATACCAAATCATGGCTTTGTATTTTCAGAATGAAATTTGCTTATGACAGAAATGAGGACTTTTAGTGGGTTGTGAGAGTCATCATAGGTAAAAAAAATACCTTGTTGTCTATATATCATGGAGTGTAGTGTCAAATAGTGGCATTCAACTGGAAAAAAAAGACCTATCAGCTGTAACTGTGAAAGTATCAGGGTTGGGCTCATCTTCTCTGTTAGAGTTTGAATTTGGCCAGTGGATTCTTTGGAAGTGAACATCATTTTGTGATCAGTCAGCTGGCAAATTCTCAAGAAACCCTGAAAAACCAAGATACTTAGAAATAAGCTGATAAGGACATGATTTGTGGCTTTGTGTTAGCTAACCTTTAAGTAAAAGAATGTAGAAAGAAAGAGGGAGCGCAAGCCCTTGAACTGCTTGGATTTGACAACAGAAAATGCAAAAACCTGAAACATTGAAAAGCTTAGTGATGGGAATAGTCAAGCTGGCAGGATGAACATCAATGTCCTTCAAGCACATACCTACAAATTGTAAAATAATATCTAAGAGTATTGCACAGCTACCTTTTTTTAAATTTCTTTCTTTCCTTGCTGATACACTTTACAAATTTAAAAACCAGAAGTGCTCATCACAGTTGCCAAGACGTAAGTGTAAGAGCCATCTTTGAAGTGCTGAAATATCATTCCTAGCCTCCAGCTGCCTCTACAGCAGGGCACGGCTCTCCCACTTGTCCTGCACCATGCTTGCCAGCCCTCTGGATATAATCTGGAACAATTTAGCCTTTTTTTGGTGCCTATTTTTGGGCAGACAGATTGAGCCTGAAATGTGCACCATGTGTAGAACAGGAGCTATGTCAGACAGCACTGTTTCATTATGTTTTAGTGGTTTAGCCAAGAATGCAATCTTAATTCAATCTTGCAATCCAGCCTCCAACAATAGCTTTCTAAAGCTGAGAAGGGGACCATGTAACATATCCGCTCAGATGCTTCGTGTCTGATAGCTATAGTAGAGCAATGCTAGAGATGGAAATTTAATTTCCTGGTGGAGTTTGAAATTGAGTTCTCTTCCAAATTAAAAGTAAACAAAAGCATCTCCGAATTCTCAGTGAAGTAAGATGAGGGCAGGAGACTTTAAAAAGTAATTAAATTTTTTTCTAAATGTTGTAATATTGCAGGTAGATTTGAAAGGTGAAAGACTGGGATGTGCAGATCTAAAAATGTTGAGACCTTCTGATGTCAGGGTTCTTATTTATTCAGTTTCCCAAAACAAGGAATTTCAACTCACTGAGGTTTCATCACTGTTTCTCCAGGTATCTTTAAGTAGACAAATGATGAGAAAAATATTACTCAAGATTCAAAGATTTTACATTTGAGCAAAACCAGCATCTCTCAGTCTGTGCATACAGTCCCAAAGCAAAGACGACTAAGAAAAAATGGCCTCTTCCTGTAAATCCAAAACATTTGTCTGTGTTGCTTGTGGCTTTGTACCCTTTTCAGCTTTCCCCACATCAAGAACTTGCTGTGCCTGAGACCTGTTCTTGTATTAACTAGTTCAGAGAAGATAACAAATAATCTCTGGAAGTAGTATGTAGATACATTCTGCTGTTGGGTGAATCTTCAGTCAACCCCTTGCTGATGCTTGATGTGGTTGGTGTATGCCATGCAGCATTCAGAATTATTGTCCTAATTTCACTCAGTGTAATTGAAGATGTTCTTACTATACAGAGTTTGAAGGGATAATTATACATTGCACTAGATTTAAAAAATATTTCTGTTAATTTAAGAGTATTGGCTTTCACCACCCATCCTGTGTTTTGTGGAGCTGAGAAAGGATGCTTGGTTTGTTTTCTCTGTGCCATTATAATCTTGTTTCTTGTTATTCACGTTTTCCTTAACATAGGTAGGCCAGACATCTTCATAATGATTACAGACACCACCAGATTTCTGTTTAGTCACCATTTCCACATCCTTCTCATTCCAGATTGGAAAAGATATTAACAAATCTGATCATCATGTTTTGGATAAGAACAAAATTTTCTTCTTCTGCATTTGCGCCTTGCAATCCAGTACATAGATTTTAACAAAAGGTCTGGTTACTGAGCCAGATTTTGTTCACTGGCCACTTTTTCTTGCAAGTGAGGTAGCCTAGATGAAAAAGAACACTAACTTTCCTCCTCTATTCAATTCCAGGGGAGTCATCCATTCCCATTTGCAAATACCTTAAATCACCTGTCTTGTTTGATCCATAAAAAGTGTTATGCTCTTGTTTAACTGGCCACATCAGGAAAATTAGCTCTTTCATCAAATTCTTACTATAAGTACAGTGAAGGGAAGAGATTTGTGAGAAGGCAATAAGTTGCATTTCCTGAAAACAAAAAAAAGTTGAGTAATTTGGGGTGTTTATGAGGATCCATGCTCCTTAACAAAAGAAGAGCTCATAAATCTGCTTCCTAGAGATATTTTTACCCATTTGTTTAACTGGTAGTTGAGAAGTGTAAAAAAGAGCTTATAACTCACCAACATCTTTATTAAATGCCTTTGACATGGCAACAGTAATTGTGTGGCAGGATCCTCTAGTGCAGTGGTCTCTAAGATTTTTTGTTATGCATCCCTGTCAGTATAAAATTTTTGAGCTTGCACCATCATTATATGTATACTTGTTTTTCTGTAACTTTTATACAAGTACTGTTGAAGTTCTGAGATTTTTGTCATGCACTCCACTCGATTGTCTTACCTAGTCCTTGCGGTGCATGTGCCCCGCTTCAAAGACCACTGCTCTAGAATAATACTCTGCAGTAATCTTCCATAATAATGGAACAGACTTTGTTAATTTTTGGAAAAGATGCCTCATTTATTGCAGTCTTTTGAATTCATGTTTGATTTTGTTAATATGCTACTTTAAATCAGGTTTCTTATTTATTTATAGAAAAATGAAAAAGATGGTAGCCTGGTGATTGAAAGTGAAACAAAACTCTGTTTCCCCAGTTGATTACCTGTAATTTTGTCATTTACTGAACTGAGTTTTGAATGTCCTTGAAATGTTGTGGTTTCTCTTACAATTAAAAATCTCTTTGTTGCAACTTTGCAATCACTCTATTGTTGTTTCCTGTTGATAGAGAAGTCACGAAGCATTGAGGGTTAAAAGCTCTGGAATTTACAAGATATGTAATTTTGTCCACAAGCAGAAAAATAAATTGCAAGACCCGTTGTCCCTATGGACACTAAAGATGGAAGAGCACTCTTTGATCCTCTAGTCTATTCCCTTGCCAGCACGGGACTGTTTGAAACAATATTTGTTGGTGAGGCTTTTGTTGCATTCTTTCTGGTTTTAGAGTGATGATTTCAGTTACCTGAATGTAAGTACTGCCTGTTCTCTTACTTTAGTGCTGTTTCTGTTCAGCTTGTCATGTGGGTGGATTGAAATACACTAACACACCCACCAAGTGCACATAGCTGAAATGTGTTGTGCTGTGAACATGAAAATGCAGTTGTTTAGAGAAGGTGTGATTCTCCTACTTTGTGAACCTGGAGACCTCTACCAGTTTCCTCCCTAGAGTTATAGTCATCCTGTCAGACTATCTTTATTAATTTTGATCAGAGTTCCAGAGCAATCCTTCCTGCCTTGTCTGATGGAGGCTGTGTCTTGCTGACTCCTCCATAGGGCATCACTAGAGACATCATCAGAGACAACGTCATCCTTTGGACAATAAACAAGCAAAGAGTCATTTGCAGAGGCAGGATTGTAAAAATGAGGTTGCCCACTTGCTTTTCAGAGCAGGTGGGGGCGATTATGCTGGCAAATTCTGGTGGATTAAACTATCTTAAAAAACATTTCTATATGAGGATATGTAATGGTGTGCTTACATGATTTAGGCAGACACAGACTCACTCTACTGTATTGCCAGATGGCAGAGCACATTTTAGCTCCACTCCAGTCCACGCTGACCAGCTCAGCTGTGGCACCTTGCTGATCACAACGTCACTCAGCCTGGAGCACAAGCAGAGAAAGTTTGTCTGCTTGAAGTACAGACAAAGCAAGAACCTGCATGGCTATACTAAACTTGGCAGATTTTTCCTAAGGTTAGGATAGAAAAGGCTAAAATCAGTGGGAGCAGTGATTGCCTATAATTGGAGTGTTTCCTAAATATGTAATATTGTATTTTATGGAGTAATAAGTTTGTCTAAAAAAAAGGGATCTTGCCAGCAGAGAAGAGGCTGCAGGCAGATGATATAATGGAGATCTTTCCCACTGTCAGACTTGTAAGCAATCATAGAGAGGAAGCCCTCAAAAGGTGGAGATGGAGAGTGGGTGTAATGAGGGAGGAAGGAAGTAGAGAATTTGAATATTTTTTTTATTCTCTTAACTCAGTGTGGTTGAACTGATGCCAAATCTCACAAAAGCTGATGAATGAGGCAGAGGTCCGAAATACAGGCTGAGGGCAGTGCTCTGGGAGAGCTGCTAACCTCTGCCCTCAGCTACTAACCTGTCCTTCACAGCTCATGCTAGAGGCTTGGCTTCTCATCAGGATTTTAGCCTGGGCAATGGCTGTGACATTTGTGATTAGCATGTTTGCCACTTGAAAAGTTTTAAGCACTGTGCAGAGAGCACAGTCCTTCCTGGCATTCTGAAGAATTCTTCCCTGACCTTCTTAAGAAAACATAAGACAATGCTTGGTGTATTTAACGTGTTTCAAAGTTAAAATGCTAAAGACCCAGTAACAGACGCAAACTCTGAAATTAAAGAGAATACGTAAGTGTCTCAAAAATTAGAGTCACTGCACCAAGGTTCAAATAGTTGTCACATATCCTCAAAGGGCAGGACTTTGAATCACCTATTGGTGACCTCTACTACTGGACGTGCCAAGAGACAAAATGAGAGAGAATTTGTTATTCTGCTCCCAAAAGTGATGGATGACTGTACACTTCAGACATAAGAACATTTGTGTGGATTTTTCCAGGTGAATGACATTTTAAGATTCTGGATTGTTTTGAGGGAAAAGTCAGCATCAGCTGATATCTGTGATATAGAGTAGGCAGCCTCTTTCTCACTGTCCTGGATCTCAGTAGTATGTTGAGATTTATTTACATTTACTGAAGTAAATATTTCAGTTATGTAATGTTGTGCATGGTTCTAGAATGTGCATCAGTTGCAGAGCACTGGAGCAGTAATATGAGCAGAAATACATTGGCACAAGAAGTTTCTTGGGAAGTAACTAGGAAGGTTTGATTCAGCTTGATCCTGTTTTTGAATGCAATTGTGAAACTGGATTTCGGATGTTGTGAAACAATTCTGACTATTTAACTGGCTTAATGTTTAAATGTAAAGTGACTCTTAACATAAAAATTCTGTTATTAAAATTAATATATTTTATTTCTGAATTTCTGAGGGTTTACTGAGATTTACTTTTCAATTAACTGGTACTAGGTTGTGTAACTAGGACAATGTTATTGAAAAGTATTATTATCTGTCATAATGATGAGAAGCATGTGCTTGATGACAGGGTTTTCTTTAGTGCCTTATAATTTAAGACAGTAAATACCAAAAACCAGCATAAGCAGAAAAATGTAACAATTCATTGTTGTGTCAACCCCTTCTTCAGAGTCAAACACAATATACATGCATATACCAATCACTGACTGCTTGTCCCCAAGTGGTCTGGATTTGCTTTTCAAAGAGAGTATGGGTGTGGAAAACACCATATTTGTCCTCAGAACAATAAATGTAAGTAAATGAGCTTGGTCTCATCTGTGTGAAGGCATATTTTTATCATCAAGGCTTGTTCTGGTTAGTGTTGGCCTCACTTCAAGGATCAGTAAGACATGTTTTGTTTTTGCTGCAGAAGGGCTGTGTCTCGAATTGCTCCACACTGTCACCCTGGTGTTTATGTTAATGTTTGCCTCTCTCGCTTCAGAGCACAAGGTCAGTAAGGGTTTGTGGCTGACACTCAGGACTTAATTTGCCATCCCAGCTGTGAACATCTCTCTGAGATGGGAGGGTGACAGTGATGTCTGTAGCAGGGAGCAGAAGGTGCCTGCAAACACCGCTGGGCACTGTGGGGCCAGGCAGTGCCTCCCAGCTGGGGAGGGCTCCCCGTGACCAGAGCAGTGTCTGGCTGCCAGAGCCCTTCTGGCAATAATCTCTGCACGGCTGCCTCTCCTGACCTGTGGCTGGAGACTGGGGAAAGTAGCTGTTGGCCCAGGCCAAAAACTTGCTAATGAGTGTCCTACCAGCTTAGTGGTACAGACAATCACTGCCAGATCCAGGGACCATTCCTGGCACCCTTTAATTTACAGCTATGGGTGTAGCCAGTATGTGACTGAGACTGAACAAGAGTGAGATGCAAAATCTGTTCAAGAGGAAGCTTAAAATGCTGACAGATTGGAGTAATTTTTTTCTTGCATCTGGAATTCATACTTCCTTCTGCTGTAAATAAATCTCTAAGGCAAAAGTTAGGAGATATGATTTCTTCTGTAGTAATACTGCTTTTGGTTTTAAGATTTTCTTAGATTGCCAGAACTTCAAAATATATGCTTTCCAAAACATGTTTTTCTATCTGCAGTTCTTGTCAGCTATACTTGACTTATTTTCAAATAGCATTTGGTGTTTCTACCAGAGTTTTAGAGCTTGAAAAGAGTACAGTTGTCTGTGGCATTGTGGCTAATTGGCAACTCCAATATTGCTGGATGGGTGCAAGAAAACTCTTGGATATTAACTCTTCAGTGTTCAACCCTTTCTTCAAGTAGCCAAGTATTTCTTTGAGCCAACTCAGATGACACCTTTTTGCATGCCGGTGCAACCAAGCCCTTCTGTAATTTAATATTCTATTTTTAGTGAATGTAATGGATGGAGATACAGGCTGAAGAACATCTATCTATCTGTCATGTTCAGATATTTTTAGAGCACTGATCTTTGTAATGCTGATCAGCACCAAATGTATTACATAAGATTAGCATCAAAATATATACAATGGAAAGTCAGCTTTGCTGCAGTTGTTCTTAAATTATTTTTAGTATTGCCCATAAAACTTGTATAGCTCAGTGCATTGCCCTGCCATTGTGCTCTGTCTCTATAGGAAACATTTTGAAAGATTAACTTTATCTTTTCTCAGACCTTTTCAGTCACAGGTCTCCTTCCTGAGGCTTCAAGTAAGATAAGTCAGTGATGCACATTATGAAGATTTTAATAAATGCCCACTTTCCACCAGGACTGAAACTGAGACAAATTGTCTCCCATTGTCCTTCAATCCAATTTATATTTGAACTTGTGATTTGCAGGTGCAAGATTCCAAATTCTGCTTTACTTAGCTAGTGTTGTGTTCTTTATTGGTGCTTGGGTGGCTTCATCTTTTGCAGTTATCCATAATGATATTTTCAATTTTCAAATTTTAGTGGATACTCATAATTAATGTCTTCTTATTAAATATATCTGGTTTACTAGCTAACCATTTAGAATGGATTGGAGTAGACTGTTTGGGAGATTTTTTGCATTTAGTGGTAGACTAAGAAAACAGACCATATTCTTCTCACACCACTCAGGAAAAATTGTTTTTATGTTTCAAATTTTCTGAAAAAAGCTGATCCTTTCCTTTGAGTATTTTTAAAAACTAGTTTGTAATTACTGTGGTTTAAAATAGATCTCAACTTTCTGCATACCCATACCATCATCCTGACTGTTTGTAGCAGATGAGTCTTGATTTTTTTTCATGATTTCTTTCTTAGTGGGTTTATCTGATATATTATAGTCAATAGAAAAAATTTGCTGTTTGTTTTTGGTGATATAGTTTTGAAAGTGTAATGCTGTCATGCCATGTCTGTACAGATCTTCTAGGACCTCTCTTCCTGAGAATGCTATTAAATGTGCTCTGATCTTGGTTTATATTACTACTGTTGAAACCAATCTCTACTTTATTAATGCTTGTCCTTGGTGGCTTGTAAACATGGTTGCAATAAAGAGAATGAGGAAAGAGAAGGCTAGAATGCCAGGTGGAATAAAAATCCAAAAATTAATTCAGCTTAAAACACTGAGCTGAGAAAGAGACAGAGTCTTTACAAGGAATTTTTGTAATGTCATTTGTAGAAGAGAAAGTGTCTGTCATGCTTGATCAGGTCAATGAAGATTTAAATAAGCTGTTTTCAGGGGGTTATTTACATGATGAGCAATATGAATGGCATCTTTTTGTCCAGAAACTAAAAGGCTAAGTGTATTATAACTGATCCAGAGACTATATTGGAACATCTCAGCTTAAAGTGCAAAGGAGGATGGGATTTAAAAGGCACAACATTGCAGTGAGAAAACACCTGGATGAGAAGGATTGATTCTTAGTTTCTCTGAGTATTCATGGGGATAGGATTTTTTTTCTGAACCTTTCAGTCTATCCTTAGTGGTTGACTAGGAGAAGGCAGAGAGGGGCTGGACTAAACAAGTTCTCCATTGATTTTGCCCCAGTCTGTCTAGTGGCGAAACAAATATCCACAACATGCTGCAAGAAAGAAAAATGTTGATACAGTATGGCTGTAATTCTGGCTTCTTTTAGGGAAAGGAAAAGAATAAAGACCTCATTTAAGGAGGAAAGCATTTATTGAGTTGGCATTAGTCATACATATTTCAAGGAGAAATGTACCTTACACTACACAAAAACATTTTTTGGCCCAGTTAATTTGTACAAGTTCCTCAAATGAAATATGCTGGAGTAGCAAGAAAATGGATGTGAGCTGCATCTCTGTTAGGATGTTTACTGATGTTTATTGACATAGCTGTGTGGTTTGGGGTAGCTGTGTTGGTTTTTTTCCCACCCATCCTCTTATGTGACATAGTTAAAGTCATCTAGCTGAATAATTCAATCAAGCAGGGGAGAGCCGGGTGGAGAGGGAGAGAGAAAAGACTTCCTGAAACCAAATTCTTACAGTGAAGGGATAAAAATGCACTGGAATTCTGGCATCAGATTTAAACCCCAGTAAATTTATGAGGCCTGTGATAGTTTTGAATTGAAAAGCATGATGAATCCTTATTGTAATGACATAAAGTGAATTTCTGATTGCCTCTTTTATTATGTGATCTTATAAGAATTAATCCATGTCTCTTATTAGATGGTGTTATTTTGAATTGTAAGCTTTCATTTGCGGGTGAATCACTATTCAGGACATATTCCAACAATGAGATTTGTCTGACAGTTCCAGGGAAATGTATCTCGTCCTCCTGTCTAAATGTCGAATATTGTGAACGTCGGAGGGAAGTATGAAATCTAATAAGCTCACAAATCATCAGGAACTGTAGTGAAATGACACCTCAGGAAAGGTTTATGTAAATAACGGGTCAGTAACAATGGTGTAAGTAATGTGAAAGATTATATTTTCCCCACTTCTTTTTTGAGATACATGAATTAATTGTATTGTACCAGTACCTTCAAGACATGGTATTACTGTCAATGAAAAACTTGTATCCATGCTATTTAAATGAGAGAACCCAAAAATATGAATTCAATGTTTGGCATATTAAAAGAATACATTAATAGGTATTTAAATAGAATATGTGGGAGGCTATTATATAATAAAATAATTTCAGAATAATTACTATTTCACTGTACAGTATTAAAAGCTAAAGATGGTAGTAGGTCTAATTTAAAAATAATCAAAAGTCAGGTAAGGTTTTGTAATTTATTTTTTTGATGGAAAGATGAGCAGAGCTTTGTTGAAACACTCATTAGGAAGCTACTTATATCAGTCAGAGAACACTTAGAAATATCTCTCTGATAAATCACTTTAAAAAGCATTTAAACTTTTGAAATTGGAATTAAAAATCTGGAGGAGAGAGTTACATTAAATAACTTCATGAAGGATTTTCTTTTTTCTCATGTTGTCTTTTGCTGGTTAGATCGTGACTCACATAACAAATGTGTGATTTTTTAAATTGTTTTTTTTTCAGATATACTGGCTAAACTCCAGAAAAAAATCATCCAAACATAAAAGTCTGATTTTGGGAGTACTGTGTACTTCATTTTATCTTGCTGGGAAGTTGGTTAAGACTTCTCTTGGGGTCTAGTATGCTGTTTTGCTAGCATGTGGAAATTGTGATTGCACAATCCTTACAGTATTTTGTTATAGTAAGCTCTAAGTTATTTCTTAGCAAATTAAATTCTCTGATTCATAAAAGGACTTGGTTAAATGTATGATGATATATATATGGTAAAGGATTTGGAATTTTTTGATTTTGGAACAGCTCTAATGAGAGTTGGACCATGTAGAGTTCAATCATAAACTTGTGTGGGGTGGTCATATTCTAATCTCAGTTCATGCCTGGATTTTATCCTGCAAAAGGCAGATGGCAATTCAATGAGTTGATTGTATTTTTTATGTGTAGGTGAATATCACCCTATCATGTTGAACCTCTCATGGCTTGGGGATGGGTGTCTGCTCTTCCCCTCTAGAGGGGCATTCTCAGTAGTTGGTTGAAACCAGGAGCTAATGGGATTACATATAAGATATGATTAATCATTCAGTCATTAATTTGGCAAGCATGAAAAATGCAATAAACTGTTACAGTCAGAGGTACCAGGATCAACACACATCGTCCTTGAAATCCTCCTCAGGCTTGGCTGGATAATAGAAGGGGCTTAATTTTCTGTTGTTGAAAAATTATTCCAAGTGTTTCAGGTTTAGGATTCTCTGAGATTCCTTAAAGGAACTGGTTTTATAAGTGCTTTTTGATAGCAGAGTTGTTTTAAAGCTGCTCATTGTTTAAGCACCATGAACCATTACTCACTCTTGATTACTTGTGCAGTGCTTTTCTTCTCAGATGATTCAAAGACTTGGAGATAAATCCTGTCTTTTCTGTTACAGAAAGACCATTTGCTGTTTTTCTTCCATTTCTTTGGCTTTTGAAAATATTAAGGAAGAAAAACCAAAACAAAGCAGAAATACCCCTGAGGAAATGGTTCAATGATTGCTGCTTCTTCTAACATGAATAGTACAAGCATGATGTTTGGTCTTTTTTCCTGGACTTAACAGTCCCTTCAAATTTTTCTTCTAGAAATAATGATTGTATTTTCTATAAGATTTTTAATTTCTTCACCATGGAACTCCTTTCCTATATTTCTGGAATATTAAATTTTCATTTATCTCTGGAAGCTAAAAAAAAAAAAAGATATTCTGGAAGCTACAAGAATGTCCTGAAGGTGCAATATGCGTGTTATTATGTACATTTTAAATTATTGCCTGAACTCACAGCTTATTCCTTTCCTCATGTCTTGAAATATTTCTTCTTTGCAAAATTAGAAACTGCTCCAAGAACATAAATTCTTACTTATGATTTATTCTTAAATTTTAGGTTGTTTTTTTTTTAAAGCAGAACATTCTTATTAATTTATCCACATCAGTCAAGGACCTTATTTCCACTGACACATTCATTCAAATCCTACACTTCAAACCTCTAAATTATGTCTCTTCTTTTTGCAAATTATCCTCTAAGTAGCTAATATATTAAGTGGAATAGCTAATGCAGTTCAGATTCTTCTGTATTTTTCTGCTAAATGGTGCTTTTTTTACAAAAAGTAGCAAACTGATTCTACTAAACCTTTGTGGCTTTTAGGTGGAAAGACATTGTAAAAGGTTCCTTCTGCAGTATGGAAAACATTAAACCTAATAGTAAATCGTCCCAGTTATTTGTAGTTTATGGGAGAAATCCCAGGGCCAAGCCCTATTGACTCAGAAACTCTCTAAATGGATTCCATGCTTTATAATAAGTTGTTATGATCAGGCAGGAGGCCAAGTACCAGATGGATTGATTGCCTTCTGCCAGAGGTATGGCAACATCAGCTGCATCTATTAGGAATGCATTTATTGTTGGAAATGACAGCTTGACAACTGGAGTTCAGTTTGTGCTATCAAAACACTCCTTAGTCTCGTGATCCTGGAGTTAGATTGAGTGATTTGTTGAGAAGCGCTACTTTAGTCTTATTTTAGGATCTTCTCCATACTCCTAAATTATGATGATGTTTCCTGCTCTAAAGAAGATGGGTTTGCTGAGGCTGTTTCAGAGAAATCAAATAAATGGAGCTTTCCAAAACTGTTAATAAGGATGCAGAGGAGATCTTAGTTACTGAGTGTGAAACTGAAGTTTTTCGCAAGGTATGTAGTCTATGAAGGGACTAGTGGCAAACCAGCTCACAAATCAGTGTCTCTTCTGAGCTGCCACCTGTTGAAAGAGGGGAGAGTTAGTCACTTTGAAGCACTAAAAAAAAATTACAGGAAAAGATGTATCAATAGACTGAGCTTTCCTACAAGGAAAAGACAAACTCAGTTAGCATTTTATTTATAACCCAAGGGAGAACTGATGATTTGATGCATGGCCTAATCTAAATTCTACATTCATTGCTTCATGGTGAAAACAAGGATTTAATCCCAAAGCAATCTTACCATTGCACATGTCTCAACATGTGAGATCAAATCCATGCTGTCAAATTTCATGTCTGTTCTTAGGCATCAAACACAGAGAAGTGTCAAATCCAGAACACTTGATCTGGTTATTTCCAAGACATATGTCCAAAGTAGGTCTATGCAAAGGGCTGCAAATACATTTATAGGGTGAGAATGCATCTGACATGACTACTAGGGATCTGTGGTACTGCTTTTAAAATCTCCTTATAGCTAGTGAAGGGAAATAGGTGCATACAGGGTGCATGTACTCTCTTCCCAAAGCAGGGGCTTTAAAATACCGTAGGTGAATTACTTAATGCAAATTCTTACTTCTCTGCTTCTTGGTTTCCTGCATGTGGTTAGGTGAATAATTCCTGAAATTTTCTGCAGTGGGCAACTTACTGACTCAAGATGAGGCACCTGCACTCTCTGGAGGTGAAGCAGTGTAACCATTTAGGTGTGCTGAAGGATACAAACTAAAAGAAACTATTTTTCAGAAGGACTTCTGAGTTCAGTGAGAGCACAATGCCAGTCATGACTTGCAGTTTCTCGACCACGTCAGGCTGAAGTAAGTCAGATGACCTTAAGTCTGCTTGTTCCCCTTCATGACACATTTTTTGTGTATTGTCTTCTACAAGTGTCCTTTTTGGTTCAGTAAACTCCCTGATACCAATCTACTACTTTGGTCTCAGATTCAGCTGAATTAGATTTAAGCCCCCCCAAAACTCTTCTATGCAGCTTCCTCCAGCTAGTCAACTGCTGGATTGAACCTGCACATTTCAGCCTCCTACTTTAGAGAACATACTCATATATATGTCAGAAAGGCACTATCTCCCAGTGTTTCTTTCTCATTTCAGTTTAACAGCTGCCCTTTCTGTTTTTAAATGTTGCCTGGGACAGAAGCTCACATTCACATTTTTTAGGGCCCTATGAGACACAGCCTTTGTCCCAGTGCCTGGATGCATGATACAACAGTCCTGGCTAATTTTTCCTGATGGGACACTTCTCTGCCTCACTCTTCCTCATGAGCATCCCGTGTTGGCAGTGTGCTTGTAGCTCCTGTTGGCTCACACTGACATGTCACCCATTGTAGAACTGATCCTTGCTGGTGAATGGGTGCCCATGCTACTGCCCATGAAATTACTGTAAATAGTAGACAGGCTTCAGGTAAAAGCAGAAACATTTTAACCAACTGAAGTGAAGAGCGTAAGAAATCGATTGCTATACTTGAGGCAAATATAGAAATGTGGAACAATTACAGTTCTTGTTGTTGCTGCTCATTCGGGTCTGGCTTCAGCATCATTTCTTTTCCCCTGTTTTCAGCTAGCAGGCTTAAGCCAGACTAACTCCCAGGGTGACTGACAGCTCCCTGGAGATGGAATCTGGCCTTCAGCTGCACTTGGTCTTTTACTTGTTTCCCAAAATAGATTCTGATTTGGGATGAAGTCACCCCTTCTGTCCCCCCTGTTTCTGCTGAGTATAATTCACTCTTCCTGGCCTTCTGCATTTCAGGATATATCTGACTGATTAAAAAGGCATCTGATTTTTTCTCCAGTGTCCTCATCAAAAAGAAGGCCTGTGGACTGTGTCTTTCAGACAGCCTGAGTAGACGTGCACAGGCTTCACACTTATTTGACTTAACCTATTTACACAATGAAATCCCCAGTGGACAGATAACAGAGGAAGAGTTACATTACCACTGGGTTTAAATGTATAACCCGTGTCTAGCACAGAAATTTAAAAGTACTTTCTGTATAAAAGAGAGGATAAATGCAAATAATTGATAAAACGTGTTATGTTGAAAAGAAACTGAGGGATGGTTTGTGTCTATAGTAAATGGGCCATAAGCCTGGTTTCTGGGAACCAGGTAGACACAATAATGACATTTTTCCTAACTGGATGCATGATTGTATAATGGATATACGGGGTGTCAAGAATTCAGTCTGAGGCATTAGAATACTGGAATAATGATAAACTGTCTGAAATCCAGACTCTTGACAGTGACACAGTGTATGTACATGAACTAAATTGGACAGAGTGCAGAACTTTCTTGCCTTGAGGCAAAGTCAGAGAAATCACTGTGGTGACAGCAGGAGAGACTTCTGTAAATGGTAGGACACCCCTGTCCATGTAGGTGCCCGGTGTTCCCATGGCACACCTACAGGAAAAACAGTCCTAGGGAGTCCTGGGCTGCCCAGCTCCAACTGCTAGTTACAAGAGTCAAGGTTTTCAGGCCTCTTTGCTTTAGACCAGTGATTTTAGGATGTACAAGGGATCAGCACATCTAACTGTCAAAGTTCAAGTGGATTAGTTGAAGGAAATTTCATATGGTAAACAGTTTTGCAAAGATTAGTTGTTTTTAAGGTGTTTTCAGATTTTTCCTGTGAAGGTGTTGTGCACTATTGCTGACTGGAAGAGTTTCTTGTTATTGCTGAAGGGTTATGTTTGTACTTGTTAATGGTTTTACTCGTCAGTTAAGCTTTTTCACCAGCAGGAGAGATACAGTCTAATGTCTTAAGAAATTGTGAAACCTTTACAATAAACTCTGAGGAACTGAAATTTAAGTAACTGGGATGAAAAATTTTACTGGTTTAGTAGTATCTTTTATGGTTAATAGTTGTAAACGTGCAAAAATATAAATTAGTCTGTACAGTATTTAAAAAAGCATGGAGAAGAAGGTTATTTGTGTCTGGGAGGGTGGTCAGCTGGGTGGATGGGGTCTTTCTTTGCACAGCTGGTTTTTTATTAATCTGTTAAGCTGTAAGCATGAGAAGCAGATTTCTAAAAACCAGTCAGGTCTGTCAAACAGAAGTGTCCGGAAGGAAACAGGGATGTTCGTGGCTCACATGGCTGTTCTCATCAGGGGGGCAGGAAAATGCTGACACAATGATTTATTTGTCAACCAGTTTAAAGATACATTTTGATGTCAAATAATAGAAGGTAGATTGGAAAAGATCTTTCCTTCTACAATGGCCTCGGAAACCTATTTATCCTGAAATAATCCCTAAATTTGAAGAAAGGGAAGTGAACTGATATTGTCACCATAGTGCTGTGAATAAATCAGAGTTCCTGGATGCTTGCAAGAACTTGTCTAAAACTTCATCATTAGCAATGCTGGAAAATAGTAGATAACTGTGTTTGTGTGCTGTCTGTGTTTATGCTGCGTGGAAGCTATGGAAAGTACAGGAATAGTCTTTCAGTAGTAAAGATTCATTGTTTCTCATAACTTAAAATTTTTCTTATTATGTTTGTTTCTTTTATTCTTAAACAATTAATACTGTATATTCAGTTTTAGTTTAGGAGCTTTCTGTAGGACCTACAACTGTGTTTAGACACACTCCATAAAAGTCTCTTGACCATTTGCTCAGCGAGTTTAATATATTTTTACTGAGAGACTTTTGGAACTAGGCATCTTCAGGGGTTTCCTGGAGGACAACTCTGTATCCTGAAATATAGATAATTAGTTGGGTAATTATATCTCAGTAAAGCCTTCTGTTAATAGGTGTTCTTGCTTTAATGTTTAGATGTACCTGTAGAATTCACATAGCCGTTTGTCAATTCTTTGTATTTCTGCAGTTTTCAGTGCACAAGAAAATTTTCATTTGTTTCCCAATTGCAGTTTATGATATTTTAAATTACAAATATATGCTGTGGTATCCTTACAAGACTATTCCATAGTTAATGGTTATTTATGTATCACCCTGGAACTTTGATTTCTGTCGTCATAATAAAAAAATGCATGCTTTGTGCAGTTTAAATATGAAGAAATACTTCTTTGATTTTTGCTGAAAAATTCATGGATAGAACTCTTTAATGACAGGTCTAGCAGTTTTGGTCCTGGTAGCTCTATTTTTCTGTTGACTTATAAGCCTCTAATATTTACAAAGCTCTAAGCCATCTATCTGAAAAAGCAGAGCTTTTAAGGAGAGGCTTGAATGGTTGTCAGAAGGACAGAGTGAAGGCATACAGAAGAACGTACATTGCTCATAGAGAAAAGCTGCTGGTGGTTTTTTTGGCATCCTCAGGTAGGTGATTACACCTGACTCTTAGATTACAAAGTTGAAGTTTTGCTGGGACTAGGTATCTCCAGGAGATCTGGGTCTCAGTGCTGTGGTTTGAGAGCTGAGACAGTCTCTCTAGGTTCCTGTTGCTGTTGTTCAGTCTGTTTTATCTGAAGATGGAAATTCCATGAATCAAGACAAGAGTTAAATGGAGTTACCCTCATTGGGTAGTGAGGGCCTGTGGCTTTCTGCTGTGGTGGTAGTTTATTTTGGGGCACAGCACGGTTTAAAGAGTTGGTACTAACACTTTCTGTGGTCACTGCAGCTGTCCACTCAAGGAGACGCCAGCCAGGTGATTGGGCCGCTGACAGAGGGCCAGAGGAGAAACGTGGCTGTAGTTAATTCTCTGTACAAACTGCACCAGGCTGTTCTCAAGGTAGGCTTCCTTTGGCATTTCTCCTCTTGCCATAATGTTACCTTCTTGCTCTATCCTGTGCATGTGCTCCGTTTAGTGAATGAGAACTCTTGACAAATACAGCCCAATTTTGTGTTAAGAGCTGCACCTTGCTGTGTATTTGGAGAACTCTTTTGAGACTTTGCTGGCCCTTGTAAGCACCACTATGTGACAAATTGTCAATATTAGAAGAATAAAGATGTGTTTATAGAGAATAATCACATTTCACAGCCATTACTTTGTGAGCATAAACAATAGAACTGGGGTTTTTTTCTTATGTCTTTGTAATTACCAGCCTGATAGCCCCCTTGCAGCATCTGCCTCAGCCCTAGCTTATATTTTTCAGAAGACCTTCAATGCTTTCCCACGTTTGTGGCTAAACTGAAAAAGGGAAGGAAACGGTGAAATCAAGAAAAGCAACACCGGGAAAATATTTCCATACATCATTACTGTGACTAAAGTCTGGCCTGGAAATTTTTCAGGACTAAGCACAGTTATGAATAATTCCAATTTACTGGTTTAGTGATGCCGGTTGTTACACAGTCTTTGTAAACTAAAACAAACAGATATATTTGTAGTTGCAATTAATTGTGTTTAAATCCTAGCCTGATTAGAAAAAAGATCATGAGTACTCCTAACTCTGGATATGTTCAAAGAATTTTAAAAAATGCTAAAAAGCCTATAAAATTTCCTTGGATTTTGCAAACAGATGGTAGATCAACTTTTAAGTCTGCTTTCTCTGATGTATTTAGTAATGAACCTCATGTGTCTTAGTGTTGGAGGGAGATCTGATATGATTCAGTCTTTGAGTTCAGTACTTATCTGGCTTAAAAATACTATTGTGTGGCACGTTCATAACTGTAAGGAAATTGGTAGAATAGTCCTTCAGATCATTCCTTGACTTTCAATTTTAATATTATTTTAGCTCTACATAAGCAACTATTTAACATGTAGTGCTATAATAGTCATAATACTGAGAAATAACAACCATTCTTTCAAGTATTTGCCACAGAGTTACTTGTATAGTTCTCCATGAATTCTATACTTAGCAGTGGGAGAATACACCAGTTATTTTTTTCCGGTTCTGCTAGCCCTTCAGCTAAATTTCAGCTTAACTCCATTGAGTCATTTCTTTGCCAAGGCAGAAGCAAAGTCGGTAGGAAATCTGAGAGCAAATGACTGACACTGATGCATTGGAAATTCTTCCTCTATAAAGCACACTTGATAGTTGTCTGTAACTATGTAAACACTCATTACTAAGGATAACTTAGTATGGTTTTAAATTACATTGAATATTATGGATTCTAATAATTTGTTGAATGCTGACTACTAACAATTGCTTTACAATTTCTAGGTTATTACCAGTCAGAGCTCATTTCCAGCAGCTGCTGAGCAAACAGTCACAACTGCCTTAAAGGTAATTGAATGTCCATATGCTGCAGGGATAGGGCTGAGCTTGGCTTTGTTTGTTACCCTTAAAATGAACACTTACTTCCCACATATTATTTTACATCAGTATATTTAGTAACAGGTATACAAATATTCTGATATTCCTAATTTATTGTATTTGCAGCTACATATGTGTTACCTGTGCCAAACCACTGCTTGAGTTGTGTTTGTAATCAGAATATTTTCATAACGGTCAGAACATAGATGTCATCTGACTGTGAAAATAAATGTCTTTCTCTGCAGCATTCACACAGCAGTAGCTGGATCCTTCATCACCCCCTTCCTTCCCCTGACAGATACATCAAATTACAGTTTTTATGCGACCCGGTACTTTCCTGGAGGGGGATGTGGATGGCAGTGCAGCCTTTGTGCCTGACAGCTCTCCACGTCCGTCCTGCTGGGACTGACCTGGGAGGGGTTGTGTGCAGGGGAATGAAGGGCAGCTTGTGGCTGGGGAATGAACAACTGAGCCAAGTGTGCACCAAAACATGTACATGTACAAACCAGGAATGCCAAATTGTTGTGCACATTTTTGAAGGAAGGCTTTACACAGAAGCAGCAAGCAGCTTTATTTCTGTACTTTACAGGTAAAATCAATTAAAGAGAAATGTTGTCTTTAGCTTTGGTTCTCCTATTTAGCATTTTCTCATGCAGAATAATAAAAAGCACTGATGAAATGAACTGTTTCCTAAGGTATTTTTGAGGTGTCAAAATGAAAATGCTTCTAGTTTTTGTTTCCTTACTTCTGCCTTTTTCTTAATTCTATTTTAGGCAGTCCATGATCTAATGGGTAGTGCTGTTCAGCCGCTGCTGAACTCTGTAGGAGATTCAGTGGAAGCTATTATCATCACCATGCACCAGGAAGATTTTTCTGGGTAACTAGAAATATCTTTTAAATTTACTATTGCTCTAGTAAGATGTCCTGCATGTGCATAATAGATTGTTATTGCCACAATGTCCTTGAAGAAAGAGTGCTTGTTTGTTGAGGGGAAGGCAATGCTTTATGGTTAATGAACACAGGAAGCAGAATTACACCTATCTGTTGAAACAAATTAATCAGGCAGCATCTGTCTTCTTTCCCTCCCCCTTTTTTTATTCATATGTGTTGAGTAAAATTCATTTCAAATAGAAAGAGAAAGCTGACAAGAGGCCATTTTTGTGCTTAAAAAAAACCCCTTTTCCTTTCAAAATGTGGGTTTTTTGGACAGTCTTCAGAACTGTCACTATTCCTGTTTCTCAAAGTATATAGCCTCTGATGTAATAGTTAATTTTAACGGCTTTTAAAATTAAATCTCAGGTTCAGAATGTTATGCTGTTTTCCCATAGCATTTTCATGAAAATTTCCTGTATTCTTTATGTGCCAAGATCTTGAGTTGAGTATCTATAATTGAGACTTCCTTCTTAAATTTTATTTTGGTTGTCATGTCTGTTCTGACATTGCTTATATCATTATCATTTTTCCTGTTTTCTGTCTTGAAAATTCACTGAAAATAGTATATTTTCAGAGATGTTTTGAATATTCCTTTTGACTTTCTTTTTTTAAACAGTATTTTACCCATACCCTCTTTTGGCACCAGTAGCACAATACCTCTCTAGGTGGGTAAATGGATTCCAGCCAAAGGCTAAGTGTTGTTAGACAGCCTGTATGTTCTTCTAAGTTAGGAAGAGCTCTTTTACCTGACTGTCAGACAAAGAAAGAGAAAGGGGATTGGTTTGCGTCCAGGGACTTCTGTGCTGCTTCTGTGATACTGACTTTATAATCCTGGGTTTGGAGGAATCTAGGAAACTAATTCCATACAGTGAACAGTTTGGGATTGATAGGCTCAACTAGTAACCCTGTGACATATGTTTATATTTTATGATACACTCTTAGAGTTTCGAATCAACAACTGGGACATTCAAATGTAGGGTCTGGATTTGAGGTGTAGGCTCCAAACTGAAGGAGGCTCAGCAAGTTGGGTAGGAGTGGGGTGATGCCCTTTGTCTTGTTATTTCTTGTTTTATCTTTTAATTCTTTATGGGAATGGCTGATAAAGAGATATTTTTTGACTATAGTTTCAGAGAGAGCTACATGCTCCTTATTCTGAGTAGAAATGAGACTCTACAATTCATGCCATGACCTGGTGGGGTAGGAAAAAAATTTAAAAGAATCCAATAGGTTTTGGTTGTGTTTTAAAGATGAATTTAGCTGCCCCTATTTCTTTTTCTTTTCTTTTTTTTCAGATCATTATCCAGTTCAGGAAAACCAGATGTCCCTTGTTCTCTCTACATGAAAGAGCTTCAGGGTTTTATAGCAAGAGTCATGAGCGACTACTTCAGACATTTTGAGTGTTTTGACTTTGTCTTTGATAACACTGAAGCCATGGCTCAGAGAGCAATTGAACTTTTCATTCGCAATGCCAGCCTCATAAGGCCCCTCGGCGAAGGTGGGAAGATGCGCCTGGCAGCGGATTTTGCACAGGTACCCTCAATGCTGATTTCTGCTTTTTAGTGTCATTTCACTGATTTCACTGAAAAGTATCAATACTTTTGTCCCCATCAAAGTGTAAACAGGCAGTTGTAGAGATTGGTGCATTCCAGGCCTAAACATCCTCTCTGATGAGATACTGGATCCTGAGACATGTATCCACTAAGTAGTTGAAGATCCCTCATCACTGTAAGGCACGTTCTGGGAGGTCTGACAGCTTCCTGTCAGGTGATTGTTGCATTTAAATTCAGCTGCATCTTGGCATGTTATCCCACTTGGCCAACCTCTTTGGCATGTCCATCATTTGCCACCATTCATTCACCCCATTCTTTCTCTCTCTTCTAATAGAATATGGTGTGTCATTTCCTTAATCACTCTATATATCAAGGTGCCCACAGTGGTTAATGGCTAACTCAGCTGCTTTGCAGTGAAGGAGACAAGCTAAAGAAATATCAATATCATTGGGAGGAGCTGCCCTATTGGAAACAGAAGGGCAGTGTCTTGTGGGATTCTCTTCATGACCCGATTGACTGACCTGCCTCTCAGCTTCACCTAACTCCTATGCAGGACTAAACCACAAAAGAAATTGCCAGATTCATATCCACTACCTGTTTGTGTTATCTACTATATTAAAATTTAATTTGTCAGCAGTACCACTGTGTGGTTACCGTGCCAAAGAATCAGGCATCCACGAGATCAATCTGAGGCTGCCGTTTATAATTATCCAAGTGGAACAGGGAATTAGCACCAGCTGTCTGCATACTGAGTGCTGCTTATGGCTGGTAGGTAACTGAGGTAGGAGAGGAAGGCAGGGAGGAAGGAATTACTGCCACCTCCACTTCTTCTTGTGGCTGCTTTGTATAATTTGCCTGTGAGTTACATACTCCTGAGTAAAATTTTTTTATTCGTTATTCAAAAAGAGCAAATCAGCCCTTAACCACAGAAATTAAGTGAAGTTTTCAGTTGCTTTCAGCGAGGAGGTTCTATTCCCTTCTCTATTTTGAAGACAATGGCATAAAATTGGAAGCAAAAAAAGGACACTTGACTCTTCCTGTGGAAGGAATAAAGATAATTTTTGTAATTCATGCTATTTATGCTAATTTTAACTAAAGTCATATAAATTTGGAAAATATTTTCACCTGATTCTACAGTAAGACCATCTGATCTAAGCACCTGTTATAATCTAAAAATGTAACTTGTTTATAATTTTTTAAACACTTATTTTTCTCATTTTGACATGGGCTGTCTTTTAAGTGAAAAATGAAGATATGTTTTCATAGAATGTAGAGGAATTTGGTCTTCCCCACTGTGCTGAGTATAACTCCTGAATGGACAACTGTGTAGAGATAAATATTCTGATTTATTTTGTACCACAGAATCAAAAAAAAGGGTTTGAATTTATTCCTGTCTCCTGCCTTCAACTGTTGCTGCATCTGGGGACTGCCTTGTGTTTTTCTTTCTTCACATTTTACCATATTCTTGGCTTCTTTAAAAATGGGCTTAAGACAAGAAATCTGTGTCCAACCAGCTGCATACAGCCAGCTTAGTGCTCAGTGCCTTTGAGCATCTCTGCACAGAGCTCCTCTGGGTGTCCCAGGCTGCCCAGGGGCGGTAGTGTCCACCATGGCCGGGGCACTGTATCCTCTTGCTCAGGATAGAAGGACTGAAATATTTTGCATGTGGACGCTGTCTTATATCCATGTTTTCCGGGATGTGTGTGCTCCTCCCAAAAACCTGGTGGATTTTGGGCACATGCCCATGATGCCAACTCCTGGGAGCCTGACAGGGAGGTTGTTTTTGCTCTGACCCAGCCAGGAGTCTTGGTGTAAATGCAGCTTTGATCTAATCAGGACTAGGAGAGGTTGCTGCTGCTTTGGGCCGAGGAGGGCAGGGAGCAGGTATTTAGCTGGGCTGCTGGCTTGATGGGAAGGATAAATTTTTCCAAATGGCCATAAATGCTGTGTGCAGGGTGTTTTTCAGTCCCAGAAAGGCACTGCATTGTTGGACTAAAGCCAAACCCAAAGGAAACAACCTGCCTGGAAAGATAACTGTGTGTAGGAGTAGGTTTGTTTATAAACTGTTTTTACTTATGCTCTGTCTTGTAGAGTAATTTTGAATTTTCTCTATGCAAAAAGGGTTACATGTCCCTGCTCAGATCTGACCAGATCTAAAACCACTTCTGGTATTTTGGGGTTGCTTGCAAGCAAAAGACCTGGGCAGAAATCTGTCCAGAAGCTTTGGTTAATTCGAGTTCTTACTATAAACACACATGCAATGAGCCAAATAACCTTGGATTGCATCAGATTTTGGGTTTCTCATGCTTGTGTGCATTCTTTCAGGGCACTCACAGAGTTACAGCTGCCTTATACTCAGCAGAATAGCTTTGGCTGAGAGTCTGATTTGAAAATTTTTGCACTGAAAACGTGTTTGACTGATAAGTTGCCTCAAAACAACAGGTGTCCACACAGAAGGGGGAAAATGGATTTCAAGTTCTCTTCATTCAGAACTGGGCTTGCTGAGGTGCATAACAGCCAATTTTCTGTAGTGAGGCTCAGCTGCTTATACATTAGGAATTACTGCTGTAGCTCTGTTGAATTCTCTGTCTTACCCTGTTTCCAGTGTCAGCATTTGACTGTCCTGGGCATTACAGATTTCTCAGCAGTGAGACTAGGTGTGTGCTACTGTGGCAGCTGTAAACAGAGCTATGGTAGGCTTGAAATATGCCTGAATATCATTAATATGATTTCATGTAACCAGTGCTTACAGGAACGCAGGAACATTGCAAGCCCTTTCCCAAATCAGAAATGTGCACAGCGCTGCAAGGTTGTTACCGAGTGCTGTGCCACGGTTCCTTGGGAGCCTCATTTAAAATATTTCCAGTCTACAGGCTGAGTTCACCTCTTTTCATCCTCTCAGTTTTTATGCAGGCAATTGCACAAGATCACTTTTCAGCTCACTCCGGTATATTCCCCAATCAGCTTGTTTTATTTGGTTTCGTATTTTCAAGGTGCCCATAATTCAGTATTCACATATTTAATACCAAATTTCACTTTTTAGTTCAGTACTTGTCAGACTGAAAAAAGAATGTTCTCCTGGAGGCAAGCAAGCCAGCAAGCCCTGATGGTTTTCACCGTTTCTGTTTCTGGGGAGTGCAAGTTGTTCTTCAGAGGACCTTTTAACTTGCTTGGTATTCAGAGTTGTTACAGCACTTAGGCAGACTTTGGGATTGTGGCAATTTTGGGATTTTCAGGCCTTCCTGAAACCTCATGGAAATGCTGGACAATGCAGCAAAGAATGAAGTATAAGCAGGATCAGTTGAGGAGTTTGTTCAGAAGAAATGAGGGATCTACAGCAATATTTGGCATGGAAATTGGTAGTCTGCTACACAGAGTTTATAAACTGATACAGGAAAATAGCTGTTTATTAATAGCAAATACAAATCACAACTGCATTGAAATAAACTAGTCTAGAAATTGCAAAGACAAAGTAATCATTATGCCTCATGGCATGAAGGCATGACATGATTTTCTATCTATTTTGGAGCAATGTATAAGGCAGGAGCCTCTTTCAGTGCCAAGAACCCCGCCTCATGTTGTGACTGAGATTTTCAGCCTTGTCGAGTGAACTATTTTTATTGGTCCTGTTTGAGTTAATATTATTCTCTGCATGCTTTCCTGTATTTCTTATCTAGGCATGATTTAGAGTTGGGATTTTTGGCATTGTTCAATACTGTGTTCAGACAGTTTTGATAGGGTACAGTTAATGCTGCCACCAATTCTTCAAGTCTTTCTGAAAAAAATACTGCAAAATGTTTGGGTTTTATTGAATTTTCCTAGAAAAATGTTTTTATGGTAGAAGTTTACAATGCTGAATTCTAGTGTAGAAGAGCTCTTCCTATCTGCTGGCTAGCCTACGGTCAGAATCTGGTTTCCTGATTCAATATGTGGCATTAAAAAAAAGCAACAATATTTGGCATTTGGATTTTTAAAAAATGTAAACAGATTTGCTCATTTGATCAAACACGATGATACAAGTGTAAAGTACTTTTTACAATTTTCCTAAAAAAATTTGCTTTCTAGTTTCTTACAGAGAAATCAGAGCAGCAGGATGCTGTAATCACAGTTGTAGTCATGAGCAGAAACTACTAAAGCTAAAATACATTTAATGTTTAGTGCTAATTATCTTCCTGGAAATAGGGAGTTATTTGCTGATGTGTGTTATTTTAGAGGTGTTACAGCTGAAGGATTTACTTAAGCATCAACTGTTTTGGAATTGCTGCACTGGGGAGAAATCAAATTCCACATCCCTTCAAGGCCAGCTTCTTTCATATAATAGTTCAGAGCTCTTCTGCTCCCTTGCTTGTTAAAGCATTCTGTCCTGGTGAATGGCTAGAAAAAAGCATTTTGAGTTAACATTTAAAAACTTGGAATTCATCTTGGCCAGGAGGAAATGTAATTGCTAAAAATTTAATGTTAAGATTTTCCAGCTGAAAAAACAGCTGTTAAAGTAATGAGAGATCTTGAAAATACCACAATAGGCACTAAACAATAAGTTCACTATGGGGTTTTTTAAAGCACTCTTCAATATATATACATTATCTATATCTAGACTACGTATTAACTTCACCCTTGGGTTGCTGAACATAATCCAATTAGAGAAGCCAGGCATGTGATGTATTTTTTTCAGTATGGCCAACCAGTGAATAGTTCAACAGATAATTGACCACCTAGCCATGGGCTATGGCAGAGTCATATTAGAAGAAAAGATAATATTGCTTTTTGGGCTTAGAGAGCATGAACCGTTGAGAAGAACCATATGTTGGGCAGGAGCCTGCCACTGTGTCCTGTGAAGCATAGCAAACTAACATGAATAAATCATGGAAAAGCAATGGGTTTTGAACAAAGCTAGAAGAAACAAGTCATTAGGCCTTCTTCTGTTCTATCTGCTGCTTGCTTTTTGGCAATCACATCCATCTCCTAGTGCTCCCCTCGGATCCTGTGTTAATGATTATATCACATCAAGCCTCTGTGGTTGCAAATTACTGCTTGAACACCTTATTTATTACTGAATTTAACCTGGATGTTCCAATTTTCAAATTTGCAGTTCTGGAAGGGAAATTTAGAAAAGAAACAGGAAATACTACTTACCCTTTTCTATGTAAAGTCCACAGGACACGGCTGTGTGAAAGGCCTGGCACATGATACAAATACTGGCTGCCAACAGCCAAAACCATCCCCCGACCTGTAAGAGCTCACTGACAGGCTTGGAAAGTACAGCTGTGTATCACAGCAAAAGCTGCTGCAGTATGAACTCGCTGTGTGAATCAACAGTTGATGTTGTTTCAGGTGATGACAGGTAACACAACCAAGAAGTGATGCACGCTCAATTCTCTGCCCAATTCCAGCACCTTAAAAACAGCAGCTGTTCCAGCCGAATGGTTCCTCCCCAGCACTTGTTCCTGGGCTGGCACAATGCTCAGCAGGGACACTAAACCCTGCTCAGTGGCCTCAGAAATGATCATGACAGCAGAAGGATGCTCTAGCATCCCACTGTGTCACTGGGCTCAGATAGACACCTAAAATTCAAGCAAAGAAAACAATCTTAGTAATTACGTGAATTACACTTTTTATTGGAGAGAGACTGGGTTATAACACAGAGCAGACTAGTATTGTAAATTTTTTTTAAAAGAGTTTCTGTGGTTTATGTACATTTTTACCACATTAGTTTTTGCTCATTCCCACTCTTCATGAGTCAATGTAAGATAGTATAGTATGCTGCAAAGCTTAAAAACAATATTTTTCTCTGGCAGCTATTACTTCACGAATCAACCATCTGCTGCCATTAAATCTATCTAGTTCTAGCAATACTAATAATTTCCTACAGTGAATAAAGGTTGAAGATGAAGTAATAGAATTTTCCAAAGTAATTTTTCTTCTTTAGTACTTAAGACTAAAAATTTTCATTTATGGAAACTACAAAGTATATTCAAGGGAATTCATTTAAATTTGTTTAATAAAGAATTGGTTAAGCTGTAGAAAGTTTCACATAACGTCTCATTACTTCATATTATGTTCCAGGAGCGAAACAATCTTTTAAAACTTATTAAGCAAAATTATATTTTGCTATGCTGTTATTTCTTCCCCCTCATGAGTACCGTTTGATTCATGCATCTCTGTTTCCACAAGTCAGACTGGCAGTTTGTTGCCTGTTATCAAAGTCTCTAAGGAACCTAAAGGAATTATCTTCTCCCTGGTCCCTCACAGCTACAAGCCCACGGCTCCCACTGGAACTGGGACACCAGCTCCTGCAGGATATCAGTTGCTTCCAGCTGCCCCCAGCCAATACTGATGCCTGAAAAGAAGCTCTGGAGAAATCAGAGTCTTGCTCCCATTTGTTTTTCAGGATCTGCAGGGTTCTTGTACCATGATGCAGCAAAGCCTACTTAGTTAGCTTCTCTTTTTGGCTGCTTGCCCCGATCCTGTGTGGCAGACCGGCCTCATGGCTCCCGTCTGCTCCTGGGGGACCTGAGGGAGCAACATGCTGAACTTGCTGTAAGCTCCACTGCAGCTTGGCGTTGGAGCACCTCCCTGCAGCAGTTCCCTGCAGAGCCTGCCTTTCCTGGGAGCATGCCCTCACTCCCTTGTGCCAGCAGATTCAGCATAGCACAGCAGCTGGTGGCTCCTGAGCCACAGGGACATTGACTTCCCACCTGCATGCAGGAGAGGTGACCTCATCCTCAGGATGTAGAGAGGGGCCATTTCATAGCCTAAAGATTTGGGGACCAAAAGGGCAGCAGGCAAGAGGAAGCCAGGCTGTTATTCAGGGCCTTATTTCCTTATTTCCACTTCCTGGATTTTTATTCACTTTCTTCTCCAGTGAGTGAAATCTGCATAAAATGCATATTTCAACTGGCCTGGAAGTGCCTGATGTGGGCATGTACTCCGAGGTCCCTGGGCTCGGGCAGTGGCTGTGCACTGCCCAGAGGAAAGCTCTGTGGGGCATTCCCCATTGCTTTCCAGAGGCACCCACCTCTCCTGGTCTGCAGGGGAAGCCAGGATGCTTGGGTTGGGCCCTGTGGCTTTCCCAGCTTTGCCTGAGTGTTGTGTAGGGGGTTACTCCTACAGACATGATCCGCCTGACCTATTTTAGGTGTCCACCTTGGGGTAAGGTGCATTGCCCCCGAGAGTGGCTGTTTCCCTCCACTGCCTATGAAGAGAACCTGTCGATGTTGAGAAGTAGGTGAGATGACTCCCATCCTGCCACCTGCTTTTAAGAGGGATACCTAAAGTATATGGCCTTGATTTGCATTATTTGCTAATTTGAGTTCATCTGGGTTTAAATTAACTGTGGCATCACAGTTCACTGCAACATGTTTCTTGTTTATGCTGGAACCCCAGCATAGTTACATGCTCTTGGTGAAGCTGGTGGCCCAGCAGCCAGCTCTGTCTGAGGAAATGCTGCTCCTGGAAAGAATAATATAATAGTATTAAAGACTTCACTGTAAATAGTGTCATATCACAAACACTTTGAAACTTGTTCAGCAATATTACTTGTAAACTCATTGTATGGTGGTTTTGATCTTGCTACTTACTTTAGCTGTCGTCCTTTGAAACTTATTTTAATTGTGCATTATGTGTAAATCAAGGTCTGAATAGTCTTTCAAGTTGGAGATTTTAAAAAATGAACTTGGAGAATAAAGCTTGATCCCTCATTTGACTGACACTTCAGGAATGCAAAAAGTAGAGACTTACTCCATGTCTGAGTAAAATTACCTGTGGGGTTTCTCAAGTGGTGGTGTTTGTGTTGGTGTGCACATTAACTGAAACTTTGCTGTGTAATGTTCATGTTCAGTCTGGGATCCAGAAAGGAAGTTGTTCTTTCTCAGTTCTGTGTCATCACTGTTAATGAAGAGCCTGTGACAGGATTTAGATGTAAAAACCCAAGTGGAGCCTAGTTCTTCTTCAAGAAAGCAGAACTCCCATGCTTAAACAACAGAAAGTGTTTTAAGCTTGTTTGTTTGTAAAGATGGCTGCTGTAACTCAGAAACCCAGCAGTATGAAAATAAGTAAGAAAATAATGTTCTTACTTTTTTGTCTATGATTCCATATGACCCTTCGGCAATAGATCACAGTTACTTCCTATCAAATCTGCATAGGTTTTGTGCCTGAAAATTTAGGGCCTGGTGTTCAGGAAAGACTCATTTTAACCTTGTCCTTCACCAAAAGAAAGGGTGCCCAGGTGAAATGTGTCTGCAGTTTTACTGCTTTAGCAGTGGTTTGTGGAGGCCTGCCTAGATCTTCTTTCTTCCCAGGCTGCAGTCAGATTTTTGACCTAAGTATTGACATAAGTGCTTCATCAGGAAACTCATCACCAACAAAATAAACCTGCTGCAAGAAAGAAAGCTTTAGTCTCAGAAAGCTCATCAGGCCCCCTCTGTTGTTATCCACAGACTGTCTCTATCATTTGTCACAAAATCCTTATTGTGTTGCCAAGAATAAGGCAGAAGTCTTGGCTTGGGCAACATAGTACGAAAGGAAAAGTAAAGAAAGCTTCTTGTATTAATTCAGCCACCAGAGAGAAGTCACTGACTTACTCTGCAAGTTTGGATTATTGCATAAAGACAGGCTACCTCAATAGCAGGTGTTATGTTTTGGGAGAATCCAATTCAAGTGGAACTGTTTGTTTTGTAGATGGAGTTAGCAGTAGCACCGCTGTGTCGGCGAGTCTCCGACTTAGGAAGATCTTACAGACAGCTGAGGTCATTCAGGTGAGTTGCAGTCGCAGTATGACTAAACTGTATTTCAAAACTGATCTATTACCTCGTGTTAGTTCTGATTGAACTGAGAGCTTTTTTGGCAACACCCACCTGCAAATTAGAAATAGATTAAAGTTCTTTTAAATTTTATGCAGAGTATAACTATGATTTAACAATCTTTGTCATGCAAATGTTGGCCAAATTGTACTTTTTTGTGTTGCTTTCAGTACATCTTTTGTACGACAGCGAGTTCTATAGTTACCTTTAATGTTTTCACTGAAATATAAAATTTACAGTCCTGTGTTGTTTAATTACAATAGGCAACTGCTATAAATTTTTGCAAACTGGACCTGTTTTGGAAACCCAAGATGCAGAGTAGTAGCAAAAAATTAGATTATTCTATCCTAATGCAATATTGCCACCACAGAGAGGCACTTTCCTAATGCATAAGATGAGCTTTTTCTTCATTTCATGAGTATATTGTTGTGTTTTTCCAGACCACTGCTGTTCCAGACCAGTGAGCATATTGCCAGTAGCCCAGCTCTGGGAGAGGTTATTCCATTCAGCATTATTCTTCAGTTCTTATTTACAAGAGCACCACCAGAGCTAAAATCACCCTTCCAGGTAATAAGATCAACCTGTCTTTTCTTTTCAGATGACCTAAGGTGAAATGAGCATTGTAGTTTGCCCGAGCTGTTGTAGTTTAAAATTATTCAAGTGCATATTTTATACGATTTGTTGGTTTTGTTTTTATTGTGGCAAAGGTATTATGGTAATTAGCTTATTAATTAAATTAATTAATTAGATTGGTTAATTAATAGTAGGGATATGATACCTGATATTAAATAGACTCGCAATTATTTACTATTCTGTCAGCTCATAGTAGAAGTTGCAGATCTTTCCCCAGACTGCAAATTGCCTGGATCCTACTCTTCTAAGATGCAGGAAATCTAGATAAAAACTGCTGTCAGAAATGGGCCAACAGCTGATGTAGGAGATCACCTGTGAGCTCCCAAATAACATATTGGGCTATTCCTGTTAATTGTCCTTGATTCCTTAACTCATTCTGCATCACTGCAGTATTAAGAGAGCCTCATGTGGCTTTCATTTATATCATCTTTGATTCTGAAATTGGTGTGTCTGTTTCCTTTTTTTGCATTTTGTGTAACTTGTGTTTGTGTTTCTCTGTATCAGAGGGCTGAGTGGTCCATTGCCCGCTACTCGCAGTGGCTCGATGATCATCCATCTGAAAAAGACAGGCTTGCTCTCATACGGTAAAAATCATGCTTCTTTCTTCTCTTCATTTATGATAATGGAGCAGTAACTTATCTGCACACTAGGATTCCTGAAAAGTAAAAAAAATGTGCCTCAGGAGATGTATCATAAATACCATTACCTTCTCTCCACTCATGGGATGAGTTACAAAGTGGCAGAAAAAATAAACTGAACTCTCCCCTCCACCCCCCTCAAACTCCACCCCCCACTCAAACTCTCCAGTGCCTTTGGAAGGAGTACATAATCTTCTTGTAAAGGAAGTAAAACATGCACAATGATGGTTTAAGTTAATAATGAGTTTTTGTAAAACTGCCTCTCTCTCTTAACTGTTGGAAATTCAAGGCTGCAGCTGTCCCATCTTCTGCATCAGGAAAGAGAAGCTCTGAAAGCTTAACCAATGTAAATGTAGGTAGAAATCTAAAACTGGAAGACTCTTGTTACACACCTGGAGTGTTATTCTTCAGGAAATCAGCCCATGATCTTTAGGAAGTAATAATTACATCAGATTTTTTAAATCTTGCTAGGGTAGATGACTTTATAGCTAAATACTATTTTGCATTTTAAGATGTTAGGAAAAGTTATGAAGAGTCTTGTTTTTCAAAACAAGCAAAGTTTTGAAATATGTTAGAGAGAGCAGATGAGTTGTATGAACATGACAAAGCCATCCTGGGGATCCTCAGGATTCAAGACTCAGATGATCATTTTGCTCTTAACGGCCTAAATTTTCCAGCCATCTTCTCAGTGACCTTGGTGTCATCCACACCAGGGACCTGGGAAAGGCTGTCACATGTAGCTGCACCAGACCCCATCTGGCCTGGGAGCCAGCTCTGTCCTTGAACTTTAATGCAGGGATGTTGCCAGCTTTTGCTGGAGTGATAAAAGCTGGCTTTTACGTTCCAGCCAACAATGATTGTGCCTCAGAAAGTAAACTGTTTTCTGTCCACACTTCTAAAGCAGCCAAGAGGAGATTGCTAAAAATATTTACACTTCCTGAAGCTGATAGCACTACACAGTCCCATGCAGTGATTGGGCTAGTTAAGGAAATACTAGTTGATCACCAGTAGATGTTACTAGGATTTATTTCTGAAATATTAAAATACAAACTGTGTCTCTTCATATATGTATTTTTTGAAAATCATACATGTGATTAGTTTGTCTACAAAACTAGCTTTTCTTGAATCTCAAGCCATGACACTAAATTACAGGGGCATGGGTAATATGTACAGGACTGACAGAGCTGTATATGTAATTAACCATGAATACTTTGATGGTAATTTCTGTCCTGAGAGTACTGGCAACACTGGCAGTGTTGAATCTCATATATACTAGGGAAAGCCAAGAATGCAAATCATTTGAGAACTGGTGGGATTTTGTTCTCTTCAATTCCTTTTCACAAATTCGAAAATGCCATCCTTAAACTACAACACATTTTTGTCTTTGCTTGCAATTAAATTTCATCCAGACTGATTCAGTTAATGGGTTTGCTGGTGGTCATGTTCAGACACTGATAAATTGTTCTAACCATGGAGGTATTAAGGGACAAACCTTGGGATGAGGTTTTTAGGCTGAGACAGTGTCATCCATTAGACCAAGTAGTGAAGCTGGAATACTTAAGTTTTCCTTTCAATCCTTTCATTGAATTCTTTATTCATTTTGCATGGCTGGTTATCCATATGTAAGGCAGGCAAGCAGACATCAATCAATAGGATGACCGTGAATCACTCATATTTTCTTTAATAATCTGATGGAAGATTTCTGAGCCTGCTCTTTGTGTGTCTCATATGAACCTAAGTAGAACTACAGGCATCTTGCTCTTTCATCAGTCACCCTGTTCAGGCTTTTCCCACCTGTAGTCGTTCAGCTGTGTGAGTTGAACTCTGGATGCTTGGAGCCTTCAGATCCCTGCACTGGCCTACATCAAGATAATATCTTTATGTTTGCTGCAACCTTGCAAATGGTAATTTTCTGCAACTTCCCTTTGTAACAACTGTGGAATTACTCTAGGGACCTGCTGCCTAGTATTAATTTCCTTGTGTTACCAGGATCCTTCTAGCTCCATATTAAAGCTAATTGGAGTCCTTCTGCTCTGTAGGTCTTATATGCTTCATTTGCAACATGGTGTGAATGGTATGAATTAGACCCATTCTGAGCATTTTTGTGCATTTCTTTCTGCTTGTATTCAGCACAAGGGGTGGTATTTACCTGGCCAGAGGTATATTTGCCAGACTCCCTTTACAGTCAACAGAGAGAAACGGGCACTGCTGGGGCTGATTCATCTCATCCTGAAGCAGGTATCTAAAATAGGTCAGTTGCATTGTGTCCTGCAAGCTCCCACTTTCTTTGTTCAGTCAATGGAATGTGGGCTGGGACACAGGAGCTCTCTCAGGCAGCCAGCTGCCCTGCAGACATTTAAAGTTAAGTGAGATGATCCTGCTGCAGGTGTCCTCCCTGAGCAGGGATTGTGTTGAAAGGAGCGCTTCTTTAAGTGGCCGGGGCAATTTTTTTCTTTTTCTTTTTAAATTAAGCTTGAAAACTCAACTTTTCTTCCATAAAAGAAACCGTATTAGACATGACAGGATTTGAGCCAGTCTGAAGGACAGTTCATCCTCTCAAGGGCGAAATTCTTACCTTTTACCATTAGAGTGTGTGTGAACCGCCTTTATTCAAGCTCCCCCTTGCTGAAGCAGAGTTGAAAGCCAGGCGCAGTGGAGGCTTCATTTTCAGATCGAGCTGCTGTCCCGGGCTGGGGGGTGGCCCTGACCACTCACCTGCCCGGGGCAGTGACAAATGGCAGCTCGGGGACCGCCGTGAAAGCCCCATCTGTGCACCGGGTTCAGTCTGGCCGGGCACGGCCCCGGCAGCGTGGCTGGGAGCGGCGGAGCCGAGCCGGGTCAGCGCAGCCCTGCTCTGTCCCGGGTGAGCGCAGCCCTGCTCTGCCCCGGGTGAGCGCAGCCCTGCTCTGCCCCGGGTGAGCCCTGCCCTGCTCTGTCCCGGGTGAGCGCAGCCCTGCTCTGCCCCGGGTGAGCCCTGCCCTGCTCTGCCCCGGGTGAGCCCTGCCCTGCTCTGTCCCGGGTGAGCCCTGCCCTGCTCTGCCCCGGGTGAGCGCAGCCCTGCTCTGCCCCGGGTGAGCCCTGCCCTGCTCTGTCCCGGGTGAGCTCTGCCCTGCTCTGTCCCGGGTGAGCCCTGCCCTGCTCTGTCCCGGGTGAGCGCGGCCGGGAGGGGCGGCTGCAGCACTCCGGGTCATCCAGAAACCCTCGGTGCCCTCTCTGGCAGCGCTCGGGCCCTCTGATCTCTTCATTTGCAGCCTGGAATAACCGCAGATGTCTCCCACTCCTCTGTTGTCCAACAGGTGAAGCTGTTGGAGATTTTACTCTTCGGTTTAACAGTAATTTTTATAGTGCTGCATTTAATAGACCTGGTGTCAGACAGATGTGCTCTTACACAGCAGATTTTCCACTTTCTGCATTGCCCTAAAGTTTGCCGAGCAAACAGACTTTTAACAAAGTACTAAAGAAAAATCTGGCCCCAGAGTCCTGCAGCTGCCCTGCTGATTGATCGGGACAGGAGTGCCCAGGGTGCAGCCCCACTACTGAGCAGAAAGATGATTCCTGCCTCTTCTGAAGTTTAGGATGTAAATCCAACTCTGTTTGACCAAGGCAGAGCCCAGGAGGGCAGCGCTAGGATTCACAATTCCATATAAAATTAATTAATTAGAGTAATTCTAAATGATGTGCATTAAGATCCCTTAAGAACCACAACTCAAATAATACCTTTTTTCCCCCCCTTTTAATTTGAGATATAAATCTTCATGGGTTGAAATAACATTTTAAAGAAGAACTATCAGGGTCTTATATAATCAGCTTGTCCTGATTTCCAAGAAAGCTCATGGTTTTGCTCATGCAAGTGAAGTAATTTAATAAGTGCTTTAAAATCCTTTTCCTTATGTGGGAGGGCATCTTAAACTTAGGGCTTTTTTTTTTTTTTTCCTTACTTCTTATGGCATTTTTAATGAAGTATTAATACATGCAGAACATCCCACCAAGCCTCCTTCCATAGCTCTCTTTTACAAACAATATTTGTAATGTATACCATAGCTTGTCTTTTAAAATAGAAACAGATTGCTGAACAGGTTTTCTGTCCTTTATTAGACTAGAAGATGCCGAATTTAGGGCATTATTTAGTCTAATCCCTTCAAGAGTATGTTTTGTATATTACATAAACAGGGTTTCTACCATCTTAAACAACAATAATATAACTATATATTACATCTTTTCCTATGACAACAGCTGTGATCTCCCCTGTGCTGGAGACTTGATGATCCTGCTTTCACCCATAGCGCTGTTTATTTTTCCACAACTACTTTGGCACTGGTGTTTTTACAGTGTCGTCAACAGGAGTGAGCCTGCCTTTTCAAAGACAAGATTTTAATGCAAAACTGGTGCATCTGAATTGAGTCCTGTACTGCCAGCATAGTTTACAAAAGCTCATTTGAGCTAGGACTGCTAAAGTTTACTAAGATGTCATGGTAAATCCTGCATTTCAGGTGTTAACAAAGACTCTGAAAGAATTTATCTCCCCAAATTAGAGTCAGGTAGGCTTCCAGCAGCTCCAGTGATGTTCCAATTTGCCCAACTCAGACAGCCTGCATTGAAGTCCAGCTACGTGCAGCAGCAACCATCTTGCTTTGCCACAAGCAACTTCCTGCACTGTCCATATTTCTGTATGTTGCAGTCCCAAAATCCCACCCTGAAGACTTGTTGACTGTCTTCAGCAAAACAAAATTCCCATCCCAAATGAACTTCTGGAACCATGTCTACTCTATGACCATTGGTACTTTCAGTTACCTCTTCCAGCCCATTCATCCCTCTCACTCTGGAGCAACCTCACCATTACTCTCTGGACTCGGAACAACCTTTCTCTCTGGATTCATGATTTGTGCCATTTTACTACCTGGACCTTTCCTTACCAGGAATGTTCTTCCTAACAGGGTGGACAGACTTCCTGGCCTGCCACCACGGTGTCATTCCCACAGGCAGAAATGCAAAAGAGTTTCCTGATCTTCACCATGATTCCCGTATCACCTGTGGAGGTCCAGGTGACTGTGGCTGCCTCTTCACTCCCAGCCTTTAGCAGCTGCAGCAGATTTCATCCTCCCCTTGGCTGCTTTCCTACTCCTGCCCATGTGGGAGCAGGTTCCCAGCCTTCCCTGGGTGGGCCCAGGGAGCAGGGAGTTCTCTAGGCCAGTTTGCTTTACCAGAAACACTGTTCTTTCAGGTGAAGTTCCTGATTATGAATGGCTTTTTAACATTCAGCTTCAGAGTGTTTAAATACTTCTACTGGAGATGCAAGTGTGGGATGCAGGAAAATAGTGAATGCAGTTGGAGTATTGAGAAAGCTTTTGTTTTCATTGTTCAGTGTAAAGCTGTACAAGGTCTGTTTTAGAAAAATGCCTGAGAATTCACCTTATAGTATTGATATTACTGGTTGTCTTTGGAGTGGGTAAGAGAGTTAAGATGCTCTCAGATTGGTCATATTGAAGTTTGACTTCAGCTTTTTGAAACAATGCAAGCAAAGCCACAGTGAAAGAGCAAGTGCAGCAGGAGGGACCTGCAAAACTCCTTTTAGCTGCCACTAATGGAGTTGGTTTTGCCAGTTAAATCAGATTCTTTTGGGGCAGGAGAGAAGGAAAAAAGATAAAAGCTGCTAGGAGGTGTGACAGTGGGACTGTAATACTGGTGTATGGCACTTAGCATAGCCTAAATCTCATTCCATCTTGTTTGATCTGATGGGAATAACAGTCTGTCAAAGGATTATCAAGGGCTCACATTGAGTGGTTTTGGGTGCTGCTTTTACGGTAAAGCTTCTCCCTTTCATCTATCTGGTTATCTCTGTAATCTTTTTCAAGGGCTTTATCAAAGCAAGGAGATAAGTCAGTTAAGGGGTAGCAGTGTTACCATCTGGATAATGATGCCAACCCACAACTTCACCTAGAGGTGTTAGAGCTTTCTAAGTTAAGCAGGTCAATATGTTTTTTTTCCTATTTTCAGCTTTTGATGACTTCAGAAAACTATTTGAGCCCAACAAACTTTGAGGAATGTATGGAAAGGAAAAGACAGGGCCACTGCTGAGTGCAAGGGGAGAGATTTAGCAAGATGAATGACAGTTACAGTAAGAAAACTGTCACAGGAGTTTCTCAACTGTCTTTTTAATACAAGGGACTATTCTTTGTAGCAGGTAACTATCATCCAACATGTCCAACAATCACTGCTGACCAGAGCACTTGAGTGCTGACCTGACTGGAAATGTGAGACATTTCTGACTCCTCTGAAGCATCTCCCCTCATCAGGATGGCATCCTTGATGTCATCCTTGAGCCTTACCTGCATCTCCCACCTGCTGCTCATCACATGCTGGCCCCTCATTGCCACAAGAGGACAGTTTATGTAAAAAGCACAATTTCCTGCTGTCCCATTCCCTCAGTCTCACTTTTTCTTTTGAAATCTTTGGATTTAAAATAAACCTGTGGATGTGCCTAATCGCTCTGCAGTTCATGATGCTGATGGCCTTTGCTGGGAGTGAAGTGAGCTGCACCCAAAGCACTTTGTGGCTGCAGCAAGCAGTTGTTTAGTTGCCTCTTTCCCTGTAGACCCTGTGCTGCTCCCCAGGGACCATTGGGAAGGAGCAGGCTGAAGGTTTTCAGGGAGCTGAACAGGTGCAAAAAGTCAGCTTTACTTTAGCTAGATAAAACAAATATTCTTCCCCTGCCTTTCTGCCTGTAACAAGGGATTGCTTCTCTGTTGCTGTTTGTTGCTGTACAAAAAATTCAAAATGACTCCTCACAGTGTATTGGTACCTGGTGTGGACCCCTCAGCATTAGCTCACAAGAAAGTTGTTACCAGAACTGAAGAGCTCTCAAGTGCACCAAGACCAACATGAAGAACTGTTTCTGTGCTCATAACTTTATTTTTCTGAAGCTTCTCAACTCTCCAGTAATCCAGTTCATCCTTCTTTTGTGTCTCCCCCGTCTCAGACAATATGCCCTGGGCTTCAGCAAAGAGGGACTGTGAAGTCAGGATGCTGCATGGGGACATGAGGAGCTGTGGTGGGGATCACCTCGTGATCCTGTGCTGTTTCATTCCCATCCTGTGCTCAGAAGTGAAGCTGCCTCGGGTTCTTGGGTTGCACAGTTGCACGCTTCGCTCCCTCCCTGTCAGACTCCATTAGCAGGGAGTGCCTGTGGGGACAGCCAGCTCCTGGCATCGCTGGGCACGGCAAGTGCTGGCAGGAGTGGGAGCAGCCCCAGGACCAGCTCGTGGGGCCGGGCTGTCACTGCTGTCAGTGGCTTCTCGCAACCCAGAGCTCGGACTCGTCCCTCCAGCAAACCGAGCACAGGCTCTTGGCCTCAGGAGCATCTTCCTCTTGCTGATAAATGAACTTTGCTGGAAATCCGCAGCGACGCTCTGACACGATGGGTTCGAGTCAGTGAGGAAGGGCCAAGCCCTTGCTGATGTAGCAACAGCTTTACTCACAGGCACCCAAGTGTATTCCGACCCTGCATCTTCCTACCATCTCTTCTGGTTTGTCAGGGTTGGTGGGCTCATCTGAGGCTTTCCAGAGCTGCGGCATCACACAGGGATCTTGGCTGCTCCTCTCTTACCATCTTACTCCAGGAGGAGCCCGTGTGTGTGAAACATGGGCTGAATCTCACCCTTCAGTACTTTTGCTTTCCTTAAGCCATGCTCGATTCACTGCCTACTGCCAATTGCTGCCAGCTGCCAGCAGGCACGTACCAGGGAGCAGCCTGCCTTAGGTCCGTGAACTCTCCGTGCAGGAATGCAGGGTTCCACCAAAGGCTTGTTTGTTGGAAGGAGCAGCAAACAGAAATACAGCTCTGCCTCCACAGCCCACCATCCCACAGCAGTGGCTGTGTATTTACAGGCACAACACTGTGGTTGCTCTGTGTTACCATCTCCCTTGACCCCCGTGCCCCCCACCCCCTTCACCAGACGTGCATGACATCTGCCTTCTCCCAGTGGGACTGGGAATGTTCCTGCCGTGTTACTAAAAGCCAGCAGGCTCCCTCAGTGGCAGAGCAGCTGTGCTGGTGCATCCTGCACTTCCAGAAAGGAATGGGGGAGACAAAATCCAGGATGACTCCCTGCTCAGTGACCACATTGGCAGCAGGGCCCGGTGCCCTTGGGCTGGTGCTGGGCAGGGCTGGAAAGGGCTGTGGTGACAGTCTGTATTAGAGGAGGAACAGCCAGGTACCAGGAGCTGTGTTAGTCTCCACTTGAAATGGGGGCTGTTGTTTGTGCATTTTTGGAATGTCAGTTTTGCTGTAAATAGCACAAATATAAACAAGTTTTAGAAGGAAACACCACGATGATTGTATCAGTTGCATGAAGAAATAGAAGCAGAAAAGGAGAAGAAAATTAAATTCAAAGCTATATTTAAGTGTGACAACACTAGCTTGGCCTACTTAATGAGTTAGTAAGTTGGAATTTCAACAGATGAGCACTTAGAGTGTTTGTTTTACAAACATGCTGTCACTCAACAATACTGTGTACTAGAAGGTTGGCTAAAAGGTGACCCTGTGTTGTAAAGCAAGTTAAATTACGTACAGACAAGTACGTCACCACAGTTGCCCCTTTTAGCTTTGCCATGTTTTATTTGTGCAGTTCAGGCACGATGACTCCGTGTGTGACATCCTGTGACAATGTGTAAGAGGGCCAGGCCGTGCCTTGCCCAAGCCCTGTCTGGAGTTAGCGTGCGATTCCGAGGATGGCTGGAGTTCAAAAGGCTGTGCCAGGAATCACCTCGGGGCACGGTGGGTGCTCACGGTGTCCCAGTTTCCGTGCTGAAGTTGCACTCTCAGCGTCTGCAGCAGCTGGAGATTATTCTCTCCCTTTCTAAAGGTTACCAGTGCAGCACTGAGCCAGGGTCTGTGCGTCAGAGCTGTCATTTCAAGCCATCTGCAACATGCTGCTGCTTATTTAAATGTTAACTTGTTTGCTCCTCAAAACATCCAAGAAAGGAGAGAAAGATCATGAAACAATTATGCAGAGCTTTGCAAGGCCTTCCTTGCTCACTTCCTTCCACAGACAAGTAGGACCATCTGAGGAAAATTTTGCAGGAGGGAAGAAGGCAATTAATTTCAGTTGCAGATCCTGAATTTACAGCACTTAATTGCTTTAGCTACTTTACTTTTTTTTTTTTTAGTGGTGCACTGGAAGCTTATGTTCAATCAGTGAGAACAAGAGAGGGAAAGGAGTTTGCACCAGTCTATCCCATAATGGTTCAGCTGCTGCAGAAAGCCATGTCAACCCTTCAGTGACCACGGCTGGACAACGCTCTCACACCAGGGAGCGGACGGTAACAGAGCTGGGGGCTTTGGTGCCACATCTGTATTTACTGGTCATGTAAATTATCCCCAAATATATCTGCTTTACAATGAAACCTTTTCCTACTTCATGTCTGAAATTTCTATCTTCTTGCTTTATGTTCACATTACAGGAACTTACTTATACAGAAATATTATAAGGAAATTGTACAACGTTTATGTGCTGTAAGTCTACATCTAATTGAAACATTCTTAAGCATTCCTTTTGAATTTAGGAAAGTATAAAATTAGAACTCAAATATTACAGTGTAATTGCTGAATATCTCAAATAAGAAAGCAGCTCTTTTCCTACAAGTATGGTTTTAAACAGTATTTTAGCCATATTCAGAAAATCGTCCTTTTGAAACATTTGAATCATCAGTTTTCATCTAAAAATCACTAATTTTAACACAAGGAAAAATATTTATAACTAACCTAAATGATTCTCTATTGCACTGCTATTTGCTTAGAAATAATTTATATTGATTTCAACTCTTTTTGCTTAAACTGTAATAAAGAACATTAACTATCCAATGCTGAAAAACATGTTTGAAATTCTTCACTAGCTTCCTAATGACAAAGCATTAAAATATACTTTGGATGGGTTCAGGTAAAGACTTGCATGCAGAACGTGTGCATTGCTGCAGGGCTGACTTTGTGATTAGTCTTCTTCGTTAAATAAAATACGCAACACCAAATTTTAATGAATTTATTTGAAATAATATACAAGAATATAGTGTGCAAAAATCTTAGGGGCAACATCATGTAGACGTGTCATAAACTGAAATTTACAGTTGTGATTCTTAAAAAAAACCAACACACAGCTGTTTAGTACAGGAAAAGCCATGATTGTAAATGTTCACAGCAGAAGCAATTGTAATCCTAACGCAGCTGCTCTAATTTTAGACAGTTGGAGAAGAAAAAAAAGTAAAGTGCAAGTGTTGCACATATAGTTAAGTGCAAAGTTTGCCCCCACCATAAAGATGTCTTATGGCAAAATAAAATATTGTAGAATATGTGGCAAAGACAAAACACAGAGTTATAACTATGATGGTGATGATATCAACAGCACCACTTTTATTGAGATAATGCTATTTATTCGTTTCATCCTGTCCCGGGCCATTGTTTCCACCACGAAATGACAGCTCTCACTAGTGCCAGCTGATGCAAAAATCCCCCGTGTGGATACAAGTTTTCTAAGTGGCATCCCAAGCAGCTGCTCCCTAGCTACATCACACCGGGCTCTCCATTCCCACATGTTCTGGTAACTTGCTGGCAGCAGGGCAGGCTGGGAAGATGGAAGCTGATAACACACTTTGCCATTTCAGAAAATCCCAGGCCCCAGAATTGCAATTAATAATACAGTTGTGCAATACATATTAATCAGCAATAAGAATCAATGTATATAAACAGCTGTTACATATTTTAAAATTCCCCTTTTTGTACATTTTCTTCTAAAAATAAACATTTATACATACCTCCTTCTCCTCTTTCTAAAGTACTTTAGCACCACAGGATATCCATTTTCAAGCCTATATTACCTGATACATAATGAAGTTTGGAAGAAAAATAAGGCAATTTGGTTTAAAATGCTGATAGTTTTTAGCTTACTTAATGTTCTATTGTAAAAAGCAAATCTGCACTCATATCATTTCCATGATGGTGCCAGTATTTTATGGTCACACATAGTCACAACAAATAGTAAGACCTTGATCTTGCATCTTCTTGCCATCAAGCAACAGCCATTTTGTAAATACAGAGTTAACAGGACAGTTCTGGCTTAATGCTGTTGTGAGCCCTGAGAAAAGAGAAGAGAAAACCAGGTTAGGAATTACCAAGCAAAGGGGCAGCAAACACTTGTTTTGAAAGCCACAAGTATTTCTAATGATTGGTCAGTTATTTAGAAGAAAACAGAAAGGCCAAACCAGACAGTTTTATTCCCTGATCATCAAAAGACCATCACAACTTCTCTGTCACAGCCTGGAGCCCACTGTTATTACTGAGTAACAGTTCAGTTCACTGAACTAGAACAATTATAAAGGGTATTTCCTGCTGTAACACTGAGCTGACAGGTTCTACAGATCCTGTTCTCTTGGCCTGAAGACTGTTGGGACAAGGAAAATCCCACCACAAGGCAGGGTAAGAAAGCCTTACTGAGGCCAACCCATCACTACACAGCTACACAAACATGCCTCTGAGCTGCTTGAAACTCACAGGTGAGCCTGTGATCTCACCATCCAAAGAGCAAAATTGCAGCAGTGTAAGAGCAGAATAAATAAATAATATTATTTTAACTAAACCCACAAGGAAATCTAACAGAAGCTGTCACTGTTGATTAAAATAGAATGCAGTGAACAGAAAAACAGCTTGCTCCTAGCAGCTGGGATTTGGTGGAACCTTCTGCAACAAGAGACTGGAAACTGCACAAAGTATGTGCAGCAGAAAGAAGCAACTCAGTGTTGGAGCATTTTTTTACCCAGTCTCAAGGCAACACTTGCATATGCTCTTGAGAAAGAAGCCTCATTTACACATCAAAGGGACGGGGGTAACTTGAGGATGAAACCTTACACCACAAGGATGGATGGTTTCACCAGCCATGTAGATGAAGTCGGCACCACACTGCAAGCTCCTACCCAGGCATAAAATGGAAGAACTTGGCAAGCACTCTGTGCACCTCAGTGGATCTTTGCTTCTAATCTACTCTTCTAGCAGAAGAACAAGCAGAAGCTCCTTTTTTTTTGATATTTTCTTTACCTGATCTTTCAGCTTGAAAGCCCTTCTCTTTCTTAATACGTCCACCACCTACTAATACATTACTGCAGACTATTAGATTGATGGCTTTCTACAAAGTGGAAACCAATTTATTTCCATACAGAAGTAGTGTTATCTACTGTATTTATTTTACAACTGAATAAAGTAAAAAATAGAAGGGATTCACAGGGAAAAATTATTTTGCTCCCTCAATACTTTCATATATGCTGATAAAAATTATCAGTAAGAAAAATAGAAAAGTAAAGAAAAAGCTTTTATGGAAGAAAAAAAGTTTAGGTACAACCTTATGAACTCACTTCAAAGGAAAAGACCATGTGCCCTTCCTTTGCATTTCACAAGCACACTAACTTTCAGTGCAACAGAATTCACAGAACTCTCATAAAATATTCAGACAGACCCTCTCCTGATCCGTCTCCTCCCAAACTGACAAAAGCAGGTTACACAACACAGGAACTAAATGAAGGTTTCAGCTACAAAGAAACAGCTTCTTCGGAACAACACACACTGTAGCCACCCATCTGAACACATGTAACTGCATAATGAAATAGACTGCTTCACAAACATACAGAATTTGTTCGTTTTCTTTTCCAACAGTCAGGATTTAAACGCTTCTGCTCCTCTGCCAAGGCCTTGGCTTCTAGTGTGTACATCCTTCTTTCCTCGTTTTTCATTTTCTTCCACCTGTCGCCAAGTATCACACTTATGGCTCTGCAAGATAAATGTTTACAGTAAAGTCAGGACAGTGCTAAGAAATACCGTGATTTTTTTTGTTTTTTAATCTGAGCACTTTAAAGAAGATGTGAGTTAAATGTGGAAATAAAACACAAGGAAGAAATCAACCGTATCTCAGAAGTTTTAATAACCATATTTATTTTCTCATAGTTCTTTTAATTGTTAAACAGCTGAGACTTCTGTGTTAGCTGAACATGGGTCAATGCACATTTTAACATTTCAAAGGGTGTACGTGTGAATACGCAGCAACTGGCATAAACCAGCAAAATAGAGATGTTAAAAAATCCACCACCAAATGGTAACTCACATTTGTTTTGCTCTACTTTCATACTAGAAGATCATATGACAGATTTGCTGAAAATATGTTCTCTAATAATTAGAGCAATGAACTGAATATGACCTCAGCTAAATATTTGATTAACTGCAAGTCCCCATGTCTATGTAATCAATATCTGTAGCTTTCTCCACCTTTAATCCATCCTGCATGGAACATACTGATAAGTTCCCATTTTTGTGCAAAGGGAACCATTTTTTCTAACACATCTACCACCATTTCCAGAAGCTGAATAAACTCCTTTCCTTATAAACTCTAGGTCTTTTGACAACATTTCCCTGTACTATCCTGCCATATTGCTTAACTGCACTCCCAAATGTTGGATCAATACCCCATTAAAGCTTTAACTCCATCTTTTAGCTGAATTAAAATCTCTAAACAACAGCTCTTTTATCAATGGCTATTAAAGCTACCAAGTAGTTTGTACACTTCGGCTTCAGATTACAGCAATGAGAGTTCTGTGACTGGCTCTAAGAGAAAGCTTTTCTTTCTCCTATTAGTAAGTTCCTTGCTGGCAGCAAAGATATTCAAACTGAATCAAGACAAGTTGAGTGTCATCCACCATTTCCATAATATGGCACAGGGAGCAATCCTGAAGGCTGTTGTGCACCACAGCAAAAAAAAGGATTTGAATCCTGCAAGGCCGTGTGGTGCCGTTCAGGTTTCCAGGGGCTGCGGAGCCCTCAGGGACCACATCCCGCAGTGCCCGGACAGCCCCGAGCTGTCGTGTGCTCTGGGGACTCCTTAGAGCAAACGCCCCCAGGGGACACCACGTCCCATCGCCGTCAAACCCACTGGCACAGCCTCTTTGGCAACAGAGTTTCTGGTTTTCTATCCAGACTGAGAACAGAATCATCAGAAGCAAACACACACAGTTTAATTAGCAGATTTTTCATCTTTTGGCAGTATCCAGAGGCGTATCAACAGAAACCTGTCTGCTCTGGGTCACCAGCTTGTGCTGGATCACTCACACTCTCAGGAAGGAACACTGTGACCCAGAGAGAACAGGCCTTCTGTAAAAGCCATTGCCTTTCCAAATAAAGTGCACCATGAAATCTTTTTATTTCAAAACAAAAATATTATTTCCCTTATCTCTAGAAGGTCCGCTACTCAAATTAAAAAATTTCTGAACACACAACCAAGTCCAACTATAGTTACAGTGAAGAGTATCTAGAAAATAAACAAGTGCAGCCCTAATACCAGTTTTTTAAACAGTCTTGCAGTCTGCAGTAGTTTTAAGTATCATGTGACTCTTGACTTGTGCTTTGAATGTTTACAAGCTCACTGTCTTGCTGACATGCCTTGAGCTGCTTTGTCTCAGAACAGACCGTTTAACTCAGAATACCTCAAGTTTTGTCCTTTCTTACTCCCATAAGGAAATAACTGCAGCAAACCTAAGAACTCCACTGTACAGAAGTGGCTACTATGTTATAACACCTATACAGTAATCTGAATATGACACAAACTTACATTTAAAAAACTTGAGAGTTGCCTCCCAACAGCTAAATTAATGAATGCTTCAGCAACACTGGAATGACAGTAGCTGAATGCCTGTATCAATTACCACTAATGCTATTTCTGCCATCCTGCTTTTTATGGATGCTTGAAACTGCACCCAAATGCACTGCCTTACAAGCAGGACAGTGAGCAGTGCATTTTGAACCATACTTGTAACTTTGTCATCACTTCCCATCAAGGTAAACCTGCTCACTGAAATATTCAATTCATTTTCACATCCATGCAGCCACAGCTCCAGTTCACTCCATCCATTTTAAATCAGCATTTTCAATTAAATATATAACCATAAAAACTTTCCTGGATGACATTCTGTTCCATTTCTCATTTATAGTTGGAATGAATGTGAAGGCAGCAGATCTGCTTCACTGAACTTACCATAAACATTACAAAACATCATTGTCAGGACACACAAGACTGGCTGGGATTTGTCTGGCAGGATTTTATATCTCAGCACCAGTTACAGCCTCCTTATTAGAACATTATAAAATAGTAAAAACCCTTTCAAAACCCTGTCAACTTTAATTTTTACCAGATTTAGTTCTAGAATTCTTATGTCACAATGCAATTTTTACAATAACGTTTTTTTATAAAATCATATACATTAAAAAATCTTAGATCAGTTCATGTTCATGCATTCTAGTTTCTATTTCCATATGCACAATTAGCACCAAATATTACTTAAAACATAGGTAATGGAAATCTTTATAAATGTTTAGAAGCAAACGTGCTAGAGATTAAGAACAAAAGAACAAACTAACAAAGACCTGTTCCCCAAACACAGCCATACAAATCTTCCGGCAAGTTTCAGCAGATTGCTGAATGCCTTTAGGGCAACCAAAATTTGGCAATGTGCTGTCTGGATTATGATCTTTGAGATATCCTAACTATCAGTACTCCATTCTTCAACAGAATATACAGACTGGAAATAAATGCTTGTAACTTCATGACCAATTTGCAATAATATGTCAAGACTTAATTAGAAGAACCAGAAACTCCCTTTTTTCCATTACAGCACACGAACAGAGCACCTCAGCACTGTAAGCCAAGGCTGTTCTGTATTTGTGCCTCTGCTGGTGCACACATACACATAATATCAATTGCTTTACCCAAATGTCTTGTCAGAAGGTAAGTCTGCCATTAATGTCCTGTATCAAGTTCACTGAGTACTGTAAAATATTCACAGTCCACCCATAAATTACATTAATATCTTCCAAAATTTGTTCTTAAAACAAAACACACATTTTATTTCAAATGCTAAATTTAGGCTACTTAAATCTAAAGGTGGGACACAGATATTCTTCTAACTCACCAGTAACAGCAAAACTACAGTTTGTATCATTACCTGTTGTCTTTCCCTGGATACATCTGAGTGTATTCAACTCTGTATTTTTTGGCAAAAAGCATGAAGGCATTCATTGGTCTTTTGCACTTGTTTGGAGAAGTGGCACTCACAGTACTTGCAGTCCCTGAGCTGTGGCTTTTGCCAGCTTTGCTGTACAAAGGATTGGAGGAAAGATGTGACGATGCAGCAGAGGCACAGTTTTTACTGCTGCACTCTGATCTCTCAGCATCTGGGTTGCTGGGGCCCGCCGAGGACAGCGAAGCGCGACGCTGGCGAGCCATGCTGCTGAGCACATACACTGCAGAGGAGTCCAGCGGGGTGAAATCGTAGCTGCAGGGGAGACAGACCATAATGCCACCCAGTCACTGCCACGTAGAACCCCGAAATATCTCTTCAACTGTGCTACATTTCTAGTATTTTGCTCTCTTTGGTTTGATGTAATGATTTGTCCTTGATGTGGATGTCAGTGTGCAAAACAAAAAACTACAACAAGACTTTGGCAGGTAAGTTAATATTTTTCTTCAATGTGATGGAGACTGCAATTTTACTTGTTCTGCTGTGTACTTTCCTCAGCTATTTATCAGTTAACTATAAAATGTCTTCAACCTTCATCCTCTTTTTAAACACACTTCTTTCTTTCTGCTTTTGTCCTTACCATAAATCAAACCTGATCAGTGAATGACAAGTACAGAAAGGGAAGAATAAGCAATGAGTTCACTTGCAAATATATATTAAGGGCAAATATGAAGCCACTATATTAAAATAAATTATATTATATTCACTACTGTACAAGTAACTTCTCTAGGCAGTAGAACGCATGCTATTTACACACAAACCTTCCAGTGAGGGTAAAACCCTGCTCAGAGCCCCGTGATGTCGCACTATTTGATGCAGTGCTGACACACGCCTGCCCTCTAGTGACAAAACCGCGACATTTCTCCTCAGGGTATTAGAACTTAGGTGACTTGTTTCCGTAAAATTCAGACCTGCAAATACGACAAACTCTTGCAATTTTTAGCTGACTAACAACTACAATTAACCTCTAATCACTAAAGAAGCAGTTTAACTCCACAGACTATCTGTTACCATCTCCACACAGGCTATGCTGTTTTTAGCATGCTATTTGGGGAAAGCACTCTTGGAAAGGGGCTGCTCAATCATAAATCTAAACAACTAAGTTACCATCACGAGATAAACATAAAACCTATATATGCTAAGGCTCCTCTTACCCACTGCTCAATGTGGCTACAGTTGCATGATTTATGGCCAAAAAGAAGGGTTCTGAAGAGCTTTCCTGCGAACACCCAGGAGAGCTACTGGCAAGGAAAGCTGCGCCGGCAGTCCGGCCCCGCCTGCAAAGGTAGCTCCTCTCGTGGGACAGAGCCACGCAGAAGGGTGGAGCCCGCGCGGGGCCTCCAACATCCCCCAGCAAACTACGGAGCAGCGGAGAAGGGGTAGTGCTGACCATCGTGCAGGCTCTCACGGGGAAAGGAGAAAGGACCTCTCTGTTCCACAACACGCCAGCACCCTTCCTACTCCTAATCTCCCTCCCATAACACAGCAACAGGATTTCTTTTTAATTCTTCTGTCCTGTTATCACAGCTGCAGCTGCTGCATGCTCCTCCTTTCTCAGTCACTCCCTTCTGCCCAGAAAGACAAGCAATTACAAGGACAAGGTAGTATTCAGATGGGCTACAAATTAGTAAGGAGCCAGAAATCCAGATTTTTCAGAGATGTAGCTACAATAATTCTAACAGCTCTCTGCATATGCCGTTCAGAATAGGAGTTAATAAGAAGAAAAAGGCACAGACAGCAAGTAAGTCAAAGTCAAGCCATCTGAACTTGCTCTATGCCAGACTGGAATCATACAAGAGCTCCCAGGGCTTGAACTGCAAACAGCATCTTAAATTCCTTTTTTTCTATTGTAAAAAACCAAAGTGCAATTGGATTAAAAACAGATGCTAAAAAGGCACTAACATCATAGGAAAAGATGGATTTTACTAAACCTTAAAATCCCAAAATAGTGTAGAAAAATCTTTATTATTTCCTTAGAATCTTAGAGCAATTTATGTTGAAGAAGACCTCTGAAGGTTATCTGGTTGAAGTTCTAGCTCAGGCAAACCCCAATGTTAACCAAACTGTGAAGTTAGCTAAGTTTGATCTAATATAAAAGAATCCCAAAAACTAGAATATACAAAAATAGTAAGAACTAATTATGAACATAATATATTCTAAAGCCATTGCACATGCATTTATGACTAAGAAACTACTCAGATAATTCAGACATAGTGTTGCATATGAAGCATGAGATAACAGCTAGCAGACATATTATTGTCAGAAATTAGTACCAGGTTTTTCAAACATAATCCACTTTACCTGGAGAATTTAAAAACACTATATAAATATTTTTACTGTTTTATCTAATCTGTCTTAAACTATCATAAAAAGAGGCTAAAAAGTTACTTCACTCGAAGGCACTACTTTGCAATTTAGCAGAGCACATAATTACACAGCTTTCCTAGTACTGAGTATTCATTTTTCCCTATCATTTATCTGGTATTACCAAAACTATAATGCTTCAAATTCTTCTAGACTTAAGGTGCCTACTCATTAAATACAAGAACTGCTGAGGCCACTTTATCCAAAAATTACCTTTTAAATGTATCAAAAACACCTGAATCATCAAAGTTAATGGCATCAGGGTGTCCAGGAGGTAGACACAGATCTCCAAGATGCATTTCACAGCATGGAATGCCATGCTGTACCACAGTCAAGCTTGGATAAAAAGATGACCAACCTGAAGTGGTAAAGAGTTAAATTAGACAAACGGCCAGACAATCTCTCCAGTTCTTCATTGGAGCAACCCTATATCTTGAAATTATGTCATTTTATAAAATGTTCTGATGTAGTTTCTTTCACCCAAAAGAAAAATCAGAAACACTTACTTAAGGAATTCTTACTGCAAACCGTTTATTTTTATCTCAAATAAAATCTCATTCTAGCAAAAAAGGAATCAAAACCTGGAAACTTCCACCATCAAAAGTTCCATCTTTAGCAAGTGAGAAAAGCCTCACCTATTTGCAGTTTTCCTTTCTCCTCCCCCCCACCCCGTTCTTTCTGCTTTCCTGAGCTCCATTGATATACTCAATCAAATCTTTCCTTAAGAGATAGGCTGTCTTCCTGGAGCTTTATAGCTTTACAGGGTTTTTTGTTTGTTCATATTCTGGATTTCTTTACAAAGACAGTAAATTTTTCTACACCACAAGTTTTGTCACTTTCTTGAACAGTATGGGATGCCAACAAAATCTGCAATCACTTTCTGAGAATATTTTAATATACAACCAAGTGTACTTGAGGTATTTCATACCTTTATTTTTAACATAAAATGGATGATCGAGTCTGCATTCTACGGTAAGCAAGCCATCCTCCACTGTGCCAGGATCAAAAGTCAACTTCAGCACTGACTCACCACAGGAAATACTTTCTTCATGAGAAATCAACTTCAAACCATTGGAACCATAGTCCTGTTAACACACATACAGTTCAAAAAATTTCCCCCAAGAAAAGCACATATCTGTGTATACTATAGGTGTATACTCATGATCATACATTGCATTAAAAAATAATAATATTCTAATTGGCATTTCTATCTTGCTAGAAATTAATAAAGATGATAAAACATTCAAAATATACATAAATTAATTCAGCTCAAGTACTTTACAATGAGATACTCAAACAGCACGGTGATCTGCTCTAAACAACATTAATGTCAACCTGTTTTCCTGAGACAGTAATTAAAGGCACAGGGATAACGTAAGAAACTAAGTATTTGCTACAGGTATTGCAGTGAATTTATTAGAACTAACATCTACCTTGTAAGGACTGACTGGGAGATTTTCTTCTTTTCCACAGCTTTCAGATCTTGCAAACTCTTCAACATCCTGCCATTCTTTATTGCGTCCTTTATGAAAGCACAAACGAGAGCCTAACAGATTTTTTCAAGGAAAAAAGAATGTTAGTGTTAGGTAAAAAGTCTGTGCTACAAGAAAAAAAAAAGAGACAAGATAAAACAAATACTTATTTCATTACACATGTTATTTTACCTTTTAGAAAACAATGCCAGACAGTTGAGGGCCAGGAATGGCACCATCCTAAATCATCATCATCTGAAAGTGATGACATGCAGAAAATGCCAGATTCTGATTCACTATTTGCCTATTGAAAAAAAGCAAAGTGGTGTTGGTATTTTCCTGCCGAGTATTTTAGGGCTGCTCTTGTATGTCTTAAGACAGTCTCTAATTTGCACTTGTGGCACCATTTTGCCTTAAATACTAATAGGAATGTAACATGAAGACAAAGATTAAAGGAATGCAGTAAATGTGAATGGAGCGTTTTCATCTCCTTTTCTGAGATGCAGCCTGACATTTTTGGGTTTCATTCTCTGAGACTCATTTCACCCCTGTGGATTATCTTATGCTCAAGTGTAAGCATTTTACACCTCATCATTCCTTGGTCATCTACAGAATCACTCAAAGCACATTACTCTCTGGTCCAATTACTGGAAAGCTGTAGACTGAAGGCAGTCGTAGATAAATCACTGGAGAAAATTCAGTGTTGTTAACAGGCTCGTTTCAGATACAAATCAATATAAGGGAAAAGGAGACACAGGACTGACAGGTTTCGTGCATGTAAAAGGAGAGGGATCCATATTTCCTTCTGAGGCATCAAACAAGTTAACACAGTTTTTTAAAGCATGCTATAGAAGGAATTACAATAGAAGCAGAGCTTTCTTAGAAAGTGATCTCCTCACAAAAAATATGAAGTAGCACTACAAGCCTACCCTGTGTGGTAAAAAGAAAAGTAACAGAAAATCTATTTTAAATAGCAATAGTATTAACACTACATGTATGTTTTTCTTTTTTAAACCGGTTTCCCTTTACAAAAAACTTAACCCATTACTCATACATGTTTATTTTAAAATGTTTCAGAACAACTCACTCTTTCATGTCTGACTGGTGCTTCATCCACATCATTCTTGGAGAAGTTAGGATCACTGTTTGAAGATCCTGGTGGAGGACGTGCATAGGAATGTAAACTTTTGCTTGTTGCTATTATGCGAACAGGAGATGATCTGCAGCAGAAACATGTATTTTCAAATATCTCAGACTAAGACAACATGAGACTTTGCTGCCATTACTCTAAAGTGCTTTTACTGCAAATATTTCCGTTTGCATGAGCTGAACACCAAATAAACCTCCCACACACCAATATTCCAACGGGACGATTAAAGGGTGCAAGCTCAGTTATGCTAAAGAGAACACTTAGTGTAACTCCTGCATAGATTCTATACAGTACCCAAATGACAACAGCACTCCCACTGTGGCATCTCCTTATCACAATGCTGAAGTTTTTGCACAGATCTTGAAGCAAATACCCTGCTCTTAAGAGAATATAAAGACATCTGCTCTGTCCAAATGATTAAATCTCAACTCCATGACTATTAACGGTATTGCACTGAGTTTTCTGAGTATAAACCTAAGAAAAGCTGCACAATAAAATGTGAAGCCCAGAAATTTCCAAGATCCTACTTGCTGCTCACAACCTTACAGAATTAACGGATCACAAACCTGAGACAGTTATCACTAAAATACACATTGCATTAGATTTCCAACTAGCTGTTTAAAAAAAAAATCTGAAGTCTGTGCACTAGAAAGCATAAAGAATTTAATGTAACAAATTCCTCTTAGTTTTTATCTGCTGCTTCATGTGAGGTAAATGTCCATAATTTCTGAGCCTGCTGTGGATAAGCAATGTCTTCATATCATCCTAGGTCATTCATGGCTGGAAACTAAGCAGCTTTTGCACCAGGCACTGAGACGGGTTCTGTGCATGCTTTCACAGAACAAATAAAAAGACCAAAAAATAGGGCTCCAGTTCAAAGTCAGAGGATGTAAAGAGTGAAGGAAATGTTTCTGGAGACAGTCTTATAAATCCCTATAGTTCAAAACTGAAATGAGTGTCAGTACCTGTTATAAAAAGCGCACTGCATCAAAGGACTCTGAGGACTTGTGGCTATATTTGCTAATTCTGTCAACCAGTTCACCCCATTCTCACAAGAATAAGCATTTTCTGGATTGCTGTTTGAGGTATGTTGGCTCCATGAAGGCCTTGAACATTCCTGATGTGAAACATCAGCACCAAGCTGAAAAAGTGCAGGTGGGGTAGAATCTGTCTGCACAGCCTGTAATTCAGGAAGATCATCTACAAAGAAATGCACAAATTACCGTAATTATTCTCAATTCTAGCTGACACCAAATCTTGCAAATTACAATAAAAAAGGAACCACAAGAAAGTAATTTTATTTTCTCGTATCACAACTACCAATATTTCACAAACCCTTTCATAAAAATGGCCACAGAAATAGTAACATCTCTAGTTGATTATATATTCACACAAGAAATTTCAGAAAAAATTAGGTAACTAGATAAAAATGGAGTTCTGATATTAAAGTTTTTACTAGAGTGACCAGTTTACACAGAACTATACTGCAGAATTATTCAAAAACAACATGCTTCACTAAAATACTAAAACATTCCACAAATGGCAACTAAATTAATCTGTCCTTGAAGGTGTGACACTAAAAAAATTCAACATCAGACCATGTTCAAGGTAAAAGGTTTCCATCAGGGAACTGGATTTAAATAACTCAGATTAAATGAATCATGAAAGCTGGGTATACAGCCTGGTAGGGTGAATTCATATCAATAATATATACCTTTCATATCCCATACAGAATAGCAGAAAAGAGTCCAGCTTGTTAAAGAAGTCTGTGCTATGTGCTGTCATGTAACTAAGTATCAGTATTCTTAGTCATTCCATGCCTTCAATTAAATGTGTTAATATCTCACTGATTATATCAATACTTTCTAAAGTACATGCTGTTTTTCTCCAATACGTAAGGAGAACCTCTATCCCAGAATTTTTATTTACAGCAGATCTAAAGCAACATAATTTCCCTTTAGGAGGAGCTCTTGAGCTTTCTGTTTGTTTTTCTTGTGCCAAAAATCCCCGCTCCTCTAGGGATTAGAAGCAGAAATTTGTGGCTCAGAGCTCATGAACACATTTGAGTCAACAGGCCAGTGTGTCAGAACTGGAGATGGGTTAAAGGGAAAAGTGACTGCAAAGTAAGACCTTTAGATGTCACAATGTCACAATTCCCTGCCCTACTCAAGTTGAAAATCTGCAATCTTATTCAGTCAGCTTCAGTAATTTCAGTACAGGACATCTAAAATAAACTTCAGAATTCAGCTTCTTCTGAAAAAGCATGTTATTTACCAAGTTCCATGTGCTCATCACAGGATGCATATCCAGGAGAAGAGGGCAGGTTTTCATTACACTTCAGCAACTCCAGTGACTCATTCATCCCTGAAGTTCTCTTGTCCACTACCAGGAGGAGTTTCTGAACTGCATTAGGCATTTGATTTGTCTTCACTTCCCACACCATGTTAGGATGCTCCAAAGTATCTGACTTTAGAAAGAGAAAGGTTAGAAATTTGTATACATGTGAACTGTTTTAAGTTGCATCTGATATACCACTTCATTACCAGGGTGCTAAATCCTCATTAGTCTGTTGACTATCACAGCATATTTTAGGGGTGTCTAGACATGATCTTGTACAATCCTGACAGAAAACAGAGCTAACTTGGAAATCAAGAGGCTGCCTGGGCCCTGGCCACTTGAGTCTGTAGTACCTTGAAGGATGGAGACTCCCTGGCACTTCCCAGGAACCTGTTCCAGTAACCACTCTTGCTGTAAAGAAGCTGTTCGTTATGCAGGTCGGAACTCCCCACAGCCTGTGCCCGCTGCCTCCAGGAGCCCGGAGCTGCCTCCTCAGCCACCACTCAGGCCAAGATAAACAACATTCTCTCGGCACCCTACGCCACTCAGCTCATTACAAAAGGCCATCAGATGGGTCAGACAAGATTTGATTTTGGCTAATCTGTCCTGGCTATTCCCAGACAACTTCCTGCCTTACGAAGAGGGTGGACATGCCTGTCAAGAGAATCTGCCCCATAATATTCCTGAAGGCTAAGGTAAGGCTGACCAGCCTGTAGTTTCCCCATATCCTCCTCCTTGAAGCCAGGTGTGACATTTTCTTTCTTCCAGCTATTGGGAACCATCCTGCCACCAAATCCACTGCTTTTTGGAGACCATCCTCACAAGGTGTCCCTGCCCATGGGCCGGGGGCTTGGCACTAGATGACCTTTAGGGTCCTTCAAACCCAGAACATTCTGTGACCCATGACTGACACCCAGAGGGATCCCCTCTGGTCCCACCACCTCCGGAGCGGCTGCCTCGCGGAACTGGCCTGCCCCTCACTTGCTCTGCTTCCACCACAGACAAAGAAGCGTCTCGCTCTGTCAGAGGAGAGTTGCTACACCCAGGGACTTGAGGAACCCGGGAACAGGCCTGGAAAATGAATATCAAAGCAAAAATGCCGTCCTCAGCCTTGTGAGATCAGGTCTCCTCTGCCATTTAGCATCAGGCCCACATTTTCCCCAGTTCCCCTTTCAGCACTGATGTCCCTGCAGAAGCCTTTTCCACTGCCCTTCCCTTCTCTGGCCTCCAGGAAGAGTCTCAAACACACTGCACTCCTAACATCCTCAGCTGTGTTGCAAATGGAAAGATAAAGAAGCCTCTACTTCTACCAGAAGATTTCATTGCAGTTTCATTTCCCCAAATCCCAGTACTGTAACATTTATACCAAACCCACTATTTTAAATCATCTTCAGGAGAGAACTGTGTGCTTATTCTACACAGCCACTGCCTCTAAAAGCTGGCAAACAATGTTATCCAATGTTTACTAATTTGGTTATCTACTGGGTTCTTTTTCAGATGAGGACGAATTAACGTTACCATAGCGTGATTATCATGTACTTTAATGAAGTGTCCTTGAGAAAGTAATCGTGAGTCTTTCACAAAAGAGCAGAAAACACAGCTTAGTAAGAAAGAAAACCTGGAAAGTCTACCATATGCATGTCAACTAAGTAAGCTACATTAGAGAAATACCAACAATAGCTTAAAAAAGTGTAGTATTTTCATATCATAGAATAACTGGGTTGGAAGGGAGCTCTGGAGGTCATCTAGTCCAACCCCCTCCACTGCTAAAGTAGGTTCACCTACAGCAGGTTGCACAGGATCATGTCCCGGAGGGTTTTGACTGGAAAATTTCTAGCCTTCTGATCTCCTCATCTTTCAAATATATGCAAAACTTATATAAACTTGCCTGCTAAACATAAAAAGATGTTTGATTCTACTCAAATGACACTACTACAAAGCTATACCAGCTTATTCTAATTTTAAGGTAAAGAAGAAAGGCCAGAGAAATGAGAATATATAACTCAAACTATCAGTGACACTATTTTCACCTCCAAGAAACATCTTTAACACAATTTATACCCCCGTCACCCATGAGGGACAGTAAAACTACAGAACACCCCAAGAGCAGATAGCTCAGTTATTTCTGAACAGAAAAACCAGACCTCAGTAGTACAGGTCAGGACCTTGAAGATTATCTCGAACTAATCAACTCTGAAAAGCCACTCCTTCTTTCTCTGGCTTATCTAGGTCTTCCCTTTCCCCCCTTCTGCCCTGTTTTTTTTCCTCTATTTTTTCCTCTCTTCCTTTCCCATTTTCCTGCCAAAATGAGGAAGCAAACTTATTTCTGGAATGTTACCTTCTCCTTCCTTCCTGCCAGGTGCCACGACTTGAAAGTACGTGCCCTGGTATACCAGCACTCTAAAGGTCTGAGGTAAGGCACAGATAAAAAATGCTAGTCTGCCAAGAAAGATACTTGTTTTAGAAATAAATTATTCCTCCAAGTCACAAGAATTTCTCTAAACCAAAGCCATCCATGTACAAAAGCCAAAAAATCCTCTAACACATGAATTACAAAGAAATTGAAAGAGAATTACAAAGAAAAACAAAGAAAGTGCCCAACTTCACTTTTCAATTTTTTTATTCTACTTGATTAAAGCCTGCTTTGGGCATCACGTCCTTCTCTTGTCCTCAGCCTTTCAATAGTTTGAACATGAAGGGGATTGGTCATTAATTATCTTATAAATATTTTTTAAAATTCAGCTTTATGTTGAAAATTTGTTGCATCAGGTGTTGTCTAGAACCACTCTTCACAGGACTTTAATTACTGTGCTTGTCTTTGGAGGCTAAATGAAATTATTATTTTGTACTTTACAGTAAGTTAATTTGTCACGCTAAAACAAAGGGCACTATTAACAAAGACTGTATTAAGTGAACCATGTATATTTTTGAGGGAGAAAAATAGATTTGGGAGAAAAGTAAATAAAGACTGTGGCTGAGAAGAGGTTCAGCAAGTACTGGGCAGCATCCACCCAAACCACACCACGCAGGAATGCCTGGGTGGAAATGCTTCCCGAGGTATTTTTCCTTCCGCTATTTGCCTTTCTTCCCCCAACCTACTAACGAAGTTTCAGGCCAGGTCTACGCCTGAGCAATAAGCTGGACGGAGTTTAATCTGGAGAACAGCTTCTCCAAGCAAAACGCAACATACTGGCAAGACTGGATCTCCACCAGGGACTTTTCCTGGCGCCGCTGCTTTGATCAGGAATCCTCGCCGCACATCCCCGGCCGTGCCAGAGCGCGCAGCCGAGGCACAGCGTGATTCACCGTGTTTCCGAAGCGCAGGGCGGGCCGCGCTCCCCCCGCAGCCCCAGCCCCGCCGCGGGCCCCCGAGGACGGTGCTCCCGGGCGGCCCGGGGGCAGCGGA
>VZRO01008375.1:12229-63351 GCA_013397915.1 Daphoenositta chrysoptera | reverse complement strand
CCGGCCCGGCCCCGCACGGCCCCGCACGGCCCCGCCGCCCCCGCCGGAACGGGCCCGCGCTGGGCCCCAGGCACGGCGGCGGCGCGGAGGGCAAAGGAGGGTGCCAAAGGTCAGGGAGTGAGTCAGCAGCTGCGCTCGGCCTCCGCTCCGGCCTCGGCCCTCGCCTCTCTTTCATTGGAAAGACACTGCTGCGAGCTTAGGCCCAAAATACAAGCTGGGGTGGGAAATAAATTAAATCCGTGAAGGTTTATCAGTCCAGTAATGTCTCCCAGACAGTCCCATACTTTTATTGCCGAACTAACAGCGTGGTTTGGTTAAACATTACTATTAAGACATTTTCCCACTTACCCAGTAACTGGGAGATCAGAGAGACAAGACTCCTCCGCAGACACATTTTCATCACAAAATAGATTAATTACTACACGTGATGTGATACAAAGCAAGTACATGCACAATTCAGAAACAGACAATATTTTAGAAACTGCTGGACAGTTATAATACTTTGCAACTGTTGGGGTTTTTCCAAGAAAAACATTTTTTTCTTATCCTGTTGTCAACATAATTCCAGAAGTGAGAACGTGTCTTAAATCCTGTCTCAGAATCTTTGCTGTAATTTGGTATCTGTAACATGCTAATATAGCTGTGCAGGAAAATAAGAAAAACCAGAAGTTAACACAAGTTAAACAGAAATGGTTCCCTGTTTGGTTAGTGGCCACTAGAGGGAATGCCGGGCTGTTCTTCCCACAGGCCTGCAAGGCCTACAAGGGCAACAAAAAGAAAAAAAGGAAGTTATACCAAAATTGTGCTTGGCATCACAACACACTTAGTCTGCAGATGTCGTTGGCACATCAGTTTCAGATTTGCCTTTTCCATGAAATAAGTTTGGCTGTTAGTAAAGTCATTGCCATCGATAGGCACTGTTTGAAGACAAACATTACTCTGAAAAACATCCAGTATCTTCTGCAGTGTGAATCAGAAATTATTACTCTCTGTAAGCAAGCTTAGCTTTAAAAGAAAGTAGAAAAGCCAATGCCATGGAATTTAACTCAAAATCTTCTGTGCTTAACGAGCAAACAAACCAACTCTTTACAGATAATTTTTCCAACTTGAAAAAATTAGTTATTTAAATAAGTACCTTGAGGAAAATAATCTTTAAAGTAATATTGAGATTCAAATACTCAGTGACTAGACAGCTTATTATAATATCAGCTGTCTACCCCTCATCCCACAAGCTCACATTTTCCCTATATTTACAATTCAGGCTTTTTCTAAATAACTGATACATCTTTATATAAGAAAGCTTTCATGGCATCCCCTCTCTAAAATACAATCTTTTAATAAATAGAAATCTGGTAAACCAGGAACCATCTTTTTTACACCACTCACTCCACGATAAAATTAATTTTAAGGCTGTGTTTCTTCCCCTTCTCTTTTGATCTCCCTTACACATTTAAACAGCCTTTAGGCTTTTTGGAGAGACATCTGAGCTTCTTGGGCTTTTAATGAGTTTCAGCACAGACCCTGCACCACCAGATCAAGGCGGGGCAGAAGACCTGGGCATGCAGATGTCTCCACTCTGCAGACAGGCTTCTGTGCCTGTGGTACAGCCACTTGTGAGGTGAAACTCCCAGAGTGCTCTTCTGAAAGCTCCCTCTGCCACAGCGAGGAAGATGGAAATGGCAGAGGCCGGATCAAGCAGCTACAGAAGATACAAAATCCTGTCTCAAGTCCCATATTTCTTCAGAAGAAGTCTGTTGGCCTAAAGGATGTGAATCTTCTTATGGAGCACATTTCCACTCTGCTATGTACTTTTTGGACCCAAAACCAAAATAGCTTCACAGCTACTTGCTGTGAAGGTTCAGGTCGCTCTCTACAAAAGCTTCATGCATGAGTGTTAGATGTGAAGGCCAGTCCTCTGAGTTCCACTGGCCCAGATTCCAGACACAGGTCTAGACAACTAAATACCATTGCTGAATTAGAGCCTCAATATCACACTGGAATCTATGACATACCCAGAAAGAACAAAAATATGAACCCTACCTAGGACTGAGATTAATATCTTGTGAAGATGAGTGTCTGAACTGTTTTGAAATTCTAAAAAGAGACACATAACAGCTTTCCTATTTTCAAATCTACCCCTCCTTTACGTACAGTAAGTTAGCATTTACTCAGTGAGGATGTAAGGGAAAATAAGTAAAGGGACAGGTAGTCCATGCAGTAGATGACAGCAAGACACACAAAACTAGCAAAGCTTACTTACTAACCCCATTGGCTCAAGGCAAGTATGTATCATCTAAATTTCAGAATTAAGATTATGTCAATGCCATACTCTTTGCTCTGAATGTCTGTAATTAAATCATTACTCCCCCTCCACACACGCTACCTCACCTTACTCCATGCCCAAATGAATGGGTGCTCAGAGAATGAATCAATACTGTGTAACACAGGCACTCTTGGTAGCTTTGCTGATTCAGTTGCTTCTGCTGTTGTAAGAGGTAGAAAATACGGTGGGGGATTGGGAAGTGTTAGTCTTAAGTTATTGTCACATTACAGGTGGCTACCAAGAAGCACAAAACAAACAGGAGAGACTACAATTAGAAAATACCGAGTTATTTGCATCTTAGCTATTTACCTCTTAAAATTGCCAGCCACAAAGTTAAGAAGCCACAAAGTAGATTTTAAAAATTAGTAATATTTCAGTCAAAGTTGTATTAGTAAAATATATGTTATATATTGGGTTTGTGCCTATCTCCATTTTTAATCCCTCCTGTTCAAAGTCAACCCTGCCCTTATGTCACGGCTGTTACTGCTGACTCTCTGAAATACAGCGTATCATTATTTTAATTCTGCTGCAAGAGCTTTCACATCTGCATGTAGACATCCACCCTCAGTAATTAACTAAATACTCCCCCAAACACCAGAAGAACCCCGCTCACTAGAGCTTCTACTCCTCCCCACGGTGGCAGCCTCTGTTCTGCAGCCATTCTGCCAGGCCCTCTCACATCAGTTTTCTGCTCTCTCAATGACTTGTGTATCTCCTAAAGCTATTTGTCACTCATTCCCTCTTCCAGCAGCCATTTGTGACTAGCTGCAATGGTGGCTGGCTCTGTCCATGATCCTAACGACATCCCACCTCTGCACTTCACATCTTTAATCTCACAGAAGATGCTGTTGGCAATGAAAAGCAAAGGAACAGAAAACTTGTTGCTCCCAGGAAAGAGGTTTTCTCTCGAGTACTAGAAGAGAAATTTCATTTGCCTCCTGCAATGACTCAAATTGAGGAGAAATAGAATAAATACAGGCCAGAGATTATTTTTTTCCATTCCAAGACAGGTCAGGAATTAATGAGAAATTTATTACCTGTCATTATGGTACAGATTCCAGTTTTAGCTAAACTTTTTTCACCTACAAGGATAGAGCAAGAGTAAAACTGACAATAGTATTAGGAAAAAAATAAAGGCTTCATATATCACAAAAAACCCCAGAAGAGTGATAAATAAAAAACTCCTCCATCCCAGCTCAAAGCTTGCAGAAAAACAAGTCAAGAAGAGATTGCAGAAGAACTGTAGATTTCCTCTATGCTGGTTGGTAAATTAAAATGCCAGTGAGCATTTCTGGGCACTGAAATACAATAATCTGTACTGTCTATGATTCATTTTAGAATAGCCCTTGTACAGTTTTTGCACAGGGCAATTGCTAATAATTTTCAGATACGGTTTGGGAACTACCATGGGCCAAGAACTATTCTCAGTTGGCCATCTGTATATGGCCACCCCATACGGAAAGCTGGAAAAAAGCTTCCTAGACAACTTATAAATTAGCCCAGAGAAATACTGGAAAACAGTATGAATGTTGGTCATTCAGTACCTCAGTACTAGCAAATACTCTCAGGCACATAAAATTTCCTGTGATAGATACAAGCATACAGATGCAGTCAAAAACTAATGCTACAGTGAAGCTAAGGTTGCTTGAGACAGTCACACCACCTGACCCCACAAGGACAAGGCAACAAAGAGAAAAAGAATATAGAGCTTCTTAGTAAGTTGGATGGGTTTTTCTAGATAAGGCATTTATCAGAACTGAGTTTCCAGCATCTTCAGAAATGTGAGGGAGCAGGTCCCAAAGGCTCACTTGGCTGCCAGGAAATTAATCATCCACAGAGACCTGCACAGAACATTATCCTCTCCCAAAACTTCATGGCTGCTCAGCTGAAATAATTCAGTACCTTCAAAGAAGAAAGGACAAAGTATTCCTATAATGAATGATGCTATTTTTAGGCTGTCCTAATTTAATTTACCTCAGTAAGAAAAGGTTGAGTCAGCAGATACTGTCACAATGACCAAGTAGAACCTAATGTCAGAGTTTTTCATACGGTCTTGATTGGGCAGCTTCTTTTCTGTAGTAGTTTGGTCTTTGTCTTTTCCCTCTTCCCTCCTACACACATAGGCCTCTCCCAGTTCTCTGGAAGAAACACATCCCTGCCCATTGTATTCAACGGGCATTCAGAGCTGCATTCCAGCTCGTTTTGATTTGCCATCAGAGAAGGGACGGGGTGGGACAAAGGGGATGAGGAAGGGAGCGTGGCTGCCCAGCCGACGAGGCCACTGTGTCCCACACAGACCCAGCCTGTCACTCCACTTGCTTTATATGCCCCTACTGCCACTGGCTCTTCACCTGGTTGCCAGGATCATTCAGAGGGAAAGAGGGCAATGGTGTGAAGGAAGAGACAATGTTAAAATCTAATTTTCTTTGGGCTTTTCATATCCTACCAAGATTATTCAGCTTCCTTTCAGTCCATGAAGTGAGAGTGTCCAGCCTGCTAAGCATCTTTCTGAGCCAAAAAGTAGATTAGGAACTTAGAAACAGCTTTGGTATATATCTGAAGGAAATACAACTCTCAGAACAATTTGAAAATGATCCTAAATTTTCTAAGACAGTCAACAGCACAGATCTGTACATACTCAGCATACAAAGAGGCAATTCCTCCCTGCAGTAATAATTGAGAATGACAGACACAGAAAAGTATCTTAGAAACTAAAAAAAAAATACACACCTGTAATCATCACATGTATGTTTGGATAAAAAGAGCTTTGAACTAACATAAATACTTGGGCAAGAAGATGTAAGAATGTCCATGCTGTGGCAAATTGACTTCCAGCAAAGCACTTTGTTCAGCAAATGCTATCAGATGCAGTAAACACCTGAAAAAAAAGAAGACTAAGAATTGCCAGGTCTGTGGAGGATGGCCAGAAGATACTGATTTTGCACATCTGGTAACTCTTGATATTGAGTAAACAATAATGTTTGTCATGGCAAGTGTGCCATGGACTACAAAATGGCACAATCACGACAACTTATCACAGAGTCACCTTACAGAAAGCTTAAAGCACCAAACATTTCAAGCAAAACAAAACCAAACCACCAAAACCAAAACAAAACTAAAGCCACCATTCCAGCAAGGAGCAGAAAAGTCTTTACTGAATAGAAAAGACAACACAAGGGAAGAAGATGGAGTGATAGTGGTTTAGGATGTAAATGGTTTCACAATACTCGTCAGGGGTTTGCCTCAAGACTTCCACAGTTGGTCACTTCTGGACCTTAAACAGCAGATCCAGAAGGGAATGACTTCGGAAGTGTTTATTTCAGACGAATTTGAATTACATCTCATGGAGCGCAATGTCATTTGACATTTAAAAAGTCAGCAGCCGTAGGATCATGGAATCTTGGTCACCTCAGGGTTTGTGTCTTGTGATCAAATTCAGGGCTGCAATCAGATTTTTTTCCCCATGGTTAAGGCATTTATAAACAACACTTTGCTGCCATGTTGATTCTCTTCTGGTCAGGAAACATGTGAACCCATGAATGCCTCTCATACAGGATTTCTGTAAGGATTTTCTCTCCTCACTCAGTGGGGCATATATTCAACAAACTCAACAAAAATCTTTAATAACAGAAGCATAAGGTAACTTAAGCATGGACACAGAGAGTCTAATATGGTAAACTTGACACAGTGTTGTTTAAAATTATTAGAATTGTTTACTTTTTATTGAAAGGTCTGTAAAAAAAATTCAGCAACTTGGTATGATTTCATTCTTAGCATGACCACTCACCACATTTATGACATGAAGCCTGGCACGTTTGAAGTGTACATAAGAAGAGATCCAGGAGAAATCCCAAGTGCTGACTGATGAAGAATATAATGACTTGGATGAAACTTAAAAAGTGGTAACTTGTTACTGTGGGTTAAACCCGCCTGGATTTACCAACAAAGAAAATTCCAGAAATCATCCAGTGCCCAAGAGCAACACAACAAAGCTGTATTTTGGGAAACAGAAAATCCAAAGTCTCTGATTATCCTAAATTTGTTACTCCAAAGCTTTTTCCCAGCTATAAACTACAACCAAATCATCAAATAAAGTAGTTATGACAATTACTGCATCAACATGTTGTCTGTTCTGAATAGACTGAGAATCCACATAATGTCATTAATGAAAATCAGCATGAAAGTGTTAAGAATTATGAATTTTTTAATAAACGAATATAAATAGGTCACTTGTAACTTTATGGTAATAGAATTAAAAGACAACAATACCAATAAACATAGATTTTTATATATAAAAGTGTTGTTTATTGTAAGGAAACTTTAAATATAACCAGCAATATTGAAAATATCATGACTGGCATTTATGGCCTTGATTGTAGTTTACTGCCATACAAGTAATTTCTAGCATTTTTCTTAATCACATCAAGCCAGTGCAAAATATAGGTAGCTTTTAGAGATTAGCATACAGAATGACAAGAGTGTAGATTTTGGTTACCTGAAATTTCCTTCTAGTATAACAGGCTTCTCTTTTTTCCATAAATCAAAAGTACAAAGGCAAGTTATCATATGTGCAATTATTCACACCAGGTTTCTAGGTAAAAAAAAATTACATTTGTAAAATTTGCTCAGATTTTATTTTGTTAGGAATCCGACTTATAATTTATACCATACTATATGATATAAATTATATATTGTTATATTATATAATCATAATTTCATATACAGGTATGATTATATAAATTGTCAAAACGTATCACTAACTGTAGCATAATGATTACATCAACATACACAAATATCTGGCATTAGAAAAGTCATTATCTAAGAAGGAAAGATGTTATAGTTCAGGTGTTTGAATCAGGGCACAAGCAGCCTTCCTACAACTCTTGCAGTGTCATTTTGGCAGCACTGCCCATTGCCAGGACGTGCCCTGGCTGTGCATGGACATCCACAGACAGGGCAGTAAGCAGGACTGGAACTGGACTGTGCCTGAAATTTCCAGTCACAGACCCTCGTAAGCAATGAGCCCTGTGCTCCTAATCAAGATGACATTCTCTCTCCTCAGTCTCAGAAGGTATCCCATGCTATTATGGCTGAACACATTATTTCGTGATGACCTACAGGTTTTTGAAAGCAAGACATGTTAGCTTTAACAATTACAGATATGTGCAAAGCTTTGGAAGTACTGATCTTTCAAATTAAAAATATTTTTGCACTTCCTGTTAGGGATTTTCAAGGACAAGCTTAGTTTAGCATGGCTTTTGATATCAATCACTTCAGTAATTGACTCTGATCTTTGATTGCTAAGATTAGACTGCAAGAAGAGAGATATACAGAGATCATTTCACTTGAAACAGATTGAACAATAAAAAAGGTGAGATCTAAAAAAAAAATTAACTAGAGAACAAGCATAAATAGAGAAGACAAAATGCTTAAATATAAAACAAGGGAGAAGGAAAACAATATAGGTTATGCATGATTGGGTAGAACATGACAATGACCCATGCCTTTGCTTTGAAAGCATTAAGGTTAATTTGTCAGCTGCCTCACTCATGTACAGAATTCATGTAACTAATAAAAATGCAGTTTATTGCAAAAATTTACAAGTCCTCTAAATTGCATAAGATATTACAATGTCGAGCTGAAACATGACATATTAAACAAAGAGGACTTTAAAACAAATTACAAAATGTTAAAAATCAGATTTGGGCCATGAGCGTTACACAAAACGCATTGTCATGCTTTATCTTATGATTAATCTTGTGATTCACTACATCTGTGATAAATGCAACATAAAGTCATGACAACTGTAATAGTCAGAAAGTAATATCTACTGTATATCTTCTGTATTAATACATATAAACACTTTGTGTGCACTAATACTTTCAACATACCACATTCAAACTAACAGTCTTTCCAGAAAAGATGTAACCTTTTTGAAGAACAGAAGCTGTTTTAACAAGTTCATCACATGAGGGTTTTTTTTTCAGATCTATTCTTTAAGGAAATGCTGTGTTAAAGGATTTGATTTTCAAAGGTGCTGTGCTACTACAGGTCGTCCTTATATCAGATGGAACCATCAGTTCTAAGCACTTTTAAAAATCAAGCCCTCCATTTATTGAATTGCTATTTTCTTTACTAGTATTTCCACTGTCATAAGTAAAAAAAAAAAACAACAACAAAAAAAAAACAAAACCAAAAGAACCACCCAACCAAAAACAAACCAAACCAAAAAACCCCAATCCCATTTTTAAAATCACAGAAAATGCTTGGCATCTATAGGAAGAGAGACAATTTCTCAGTGGACTAACCACTACTGTGCTATATTCTCATAACAGATCTTGTTGCTCCAATGTTTAGTTCATGCACTGGTATCGGAAATGTCCATGTTTGTTCCAAACAGAGCAACTAGCTGCTCTTCATAGTTTGCAATGTTTCTTTTCAGAATTTCCATACAAGGTCCCAAAAGCCTTTCAAATGCCTGAACATCCATAACTAAGATAAAAAGGGAGAGAAAGAGAAAGAATATGATGTGCTCATCAGTTACAGACACTAATTCTGGTATTTATGATATTCCAATTAAGGATCTTAAATGACAACATATACTACTAAGGCATATACATTGTTTGCATAGAAGGGAACCGTGTACCTTAGCAAAACCAAGATCAACCAACACATTGCTGTCTTGAAACTTCATAAATAAACTTGAACTTTCTCTGTTTCTTATTTTTAAAATATTTTCATAGTAAAATTTATGTTACCCAGGAGCTGGTGAAGAAGTCTGAAGGGGCCTTGATTCCTCCACAAAATAAAGTTTTAAGACCCATGTGATTTCAAAAAGCCACATCCTTATGTAATGTTGTTGGCTTTATTCGGGCTCTAACAGCCTATTTCCTTGCTCTTTTTACTTGCTTCCACCCAAAGTAAAAATGGTAATGAATACTTGTTTTCCCAGCAAATGAGCAAAAAGTTGAAAACAGTTATTCACAAGCAATGTCAGTGCACAGCCAACCAGAATATTTTCTTTATCTGACCACATAATGTGTTCCTCTATAGTTCCAGCCAATAGGCCAGGGAGGAAACTTCATGTACTTCCAACCTGCTGGCCTGTAATCTCTTGTCTCTTGAGAAATGTTCAAGATCTCTGCTGTTTGGGAAATACCAGAGATCTGTGTTATTCATCCATAATGGATAATAACATTCTTCCTCACCACTGCCTCTTATTCTTTCCCATCTGTCATATCTTTGATCTCTATGGCCTGATCATCTCTGCGTGTTTGGAGTTAAGAATTTTTAAAAATAGAGAAACTTTTTGGTTACTGGGTTGGTCATCAAATCGTTATGCAGGAATGCCAAATCTGTCTTTGCAGTTTACAGTTTTAGGAGCTAAACATCAGACCATGCAAAGCAGTGGATGCAAAGGGTTGTCTATGAACACAACTCCTACAGTCCTCACTCTTCCTGTGCCTGAGACTACAGTGTGATGGGATGACTAAATTAACAGCTGGTGAAGACTAAAGAATTTGTTAAAAGCTTAAGTCATGGGGATAAAAAGGCACAGGATTTTTAACAGAATTATTTCTTAGATGAGTCAGTCTACTGAGAAAAGAAACACCTCACCTTTCTTCAGAGTATTAGACATTTATATGATAGTTATAAGTGGTTTGCAGCAATACTCTGTACTGTCCTAAAACAATTTTTACTTCCATGCAATCAGAGAAATGTTGGAGAAATGGTGTGTAATAGTATTTATAAATTCCAAGTAATTTTTGCAGATAAATAATGCAAATAGTAATGCAAAATAATAGGTGATTACTGAAACAGCCTTAAATCTTATATTCTGGAGAAAGACAGAATCACAATAAAAATATTCAAATAGATTATGTGTCATTTTATATTAGATATAAAATAGTATTGAATAATACCTAAACATTTGACAGTGCCAAGAGCAAATGCAGAAGCAGCTCGGGGTTTGTTAGTTACAAGAGCAAGTTCTCCAAAATACTGTCCTCTTGAGCATCGAGCTATTTCTACTGCTCCATTCTCTTCTAGATCTTGTTTACCCTGAAATACGTAAAAAAAGAAAGAGGAAGAAAGAGTATGAGAGGAGAGATTTGCCGAACTCAGGATTTCATAAGCAAAGTTAGTGACAAGGGTAAAAAAAAAAGGTTGTTGTTTTAGGGATGTTTACCTTCCTTGTCATTATAATCCTTACTTCTCCAGATTCCACAATAAAGAAAGAATCAGCCAAGTCACCCTGCACAAGAAAAAAACATAAAGTGAGTAAAAAAAAAGTAAAATTTCCCTTTTAGTTTCATGGTAGCATCAAAATATTTGCAACCAGTGCCTTTAAGCTCCTCTTTTTGATAAAGAAACAACTTTTGGAAGAGAAACCACTTTTAATTTGAAAACTATACCCTAGACACATAACAATCAAAACATCTATACAGAACTGACAGCAAGGCCTTTTCATGAAAAGACATAGCTGACGAAGCCTTACACGAAAAGCAGAGAAAACCAATGTTGTGGAAGATTCTTAGGATCCTTCCTACCACTCATCCATTTCTGTGTTCCTCCCAAATTATTTCCCTTACCAAGTTTGCAGTTTAAAAAGCCTCAGGGGCTATGTGATATCCACCAATTATCCTGGGGCAAGACAATCACAGTTGTCTATTGTGAAGAGTTTTACTTCTATCTTGTTGAAAAGGTTACCATATTTTAAACAACAAGACCAAGGTGAGTCTTCAGTGCTCCTCATTGGAAACACACTTATAAAGTTTGAATTTCTAAATATACTAAAAATGTTGACTCTTTTATTTATACCAACAAAGAGGGTTGTTTTTGAAAGTATCATAAGTGAAAAGTGAGCTTTTGAAACAAAACAGCCACCTGTTATATTTAAGATTCATTGATATTATGTGAGAAAGAAAAATAGGGTTTAAAAGTATGCATTGTCTATAAATAACATGATTATTGTTACCTATTGTGAATGAAAAACTAAAACTAGGAAGAAACTGTACCTGAGCAATGATTTGTTCTCCATCTTTGTACACTTTGGTACCAATCACATCAACCACTTTTAAACGCTCAGATACCTTCATTTAAAAAAAGAAAATGTAAGAAATATTTAGTTAATATTATGATAGCATATGTTTAGAAAGCTTTTTCATATTTCTTTCCATGAATCTGTGCACAGAATAGTGTATCTTTATTTTCCTGGTTTGATTACTATTAATAAAACAACTACTGAATGGTGTTCTAGAGGGTATATTACACTTTTAACAGCTATTCTGATAAGCTTCCATTTTTGCAAGAAGCCTTTAAAAATTATGTTCAGAAAAGCATGCATGCAAAAATATATGTAAAAATATAGCTGATAAAATATTTTGAAATTCCCCAAGTCGTTGTTTAATTTTATTGGCTAATATCTCGTAAAACTAAGCTTAGAGAAACTGAAAGTAAAATTAATTTATGCTTTAAGATACAATATAAACAATAATTATTAATCCTAAATTTAAAAAAAAAATTAATGTCCTTCTCCAAATAAAAGTATGAAAACTTCTAATGTGGAGACACTTTGAATACCAAATTTAAAGTCTTCAAAAGCAGAATCTTATCAGGTAGCTCCAATACAGCCATTAAAATAATGCAATAGAAATCTTACTTCTAAAGATTTGAGGAATGGCAATGACTCAATAAAACTTTCATACATTTTTCTCTTTTTGGCATTATTTTTTACAATGATTCTTCGGAATGTTACCCTATCCTGCAAACACAAAGAGAAAAAAGAGAGTTTACTAACTGAAAATATGTGCTAGAAAATACTTTAGAACTGGCTGAATCTGATCAAATTACCCAATTTTAGTCACACAGTGTAGCTGTCACCCTAACTGACTGGTCTGTCCCTACAGGCAGTTGAGAAAGATTCCTCTAGAGGTCAATCAAGAGCTCCTAAAGTCAAGCTCCTGATCTGATCACTCCATGAAAATCTCTGCAGAGAGAACATCCTGAGTTCACATTCAGAGTTTACAGCAGTGAACACTGAGCAGGCAATTTGGGACATTTAAGAAATCCTCAATATTTAGATGTTTAATTTACAAAGTTACTTCATTAACCTGAGGTCCTATGCAATCACAAATTGGTATGTACACAAAGAGGCTCTTAGGTTTTTATATAAACAAAACCAAAATACAGGAATCTGGGTCTTAGGTCACCCTCCACTTTCTGCAGTTTCAGCAGAACAAGACTCACTGCCCCAAAGAGCCAACTGAACATTCCTTAGGATTTGGCCATGCAAGTGAACCAGACAGATGCAAGAACTACACATACGGTGTTTTCTTCTCTCAGCTCTGTGTGGCTGTGCCCTGGTGACAGGCAGAGGAGAAATGCATTGCAAACCTTCACTGCCACAGTGGGCACTGCCACAACCCAATCCAATTTAAACCATTCTTACAGTGTCCTAAACAATCCCAAGAGTCACATGGATTAAGCTGGTGAAAAAACACGTTTCATTTCAATCCTGGGATCAGTCATCAGATCAATATGTACATCTTGAAGATGATGGCCATCCCAGTTTCACTGTTGTGATAAATTAGATTACTCTTGTCAAAGATCCAGGTAGTGTAACTCTAGTAAATAACCTCATATTGGAATTTTACTCTGGAAACAAAGGCATTTCCAATCAAGGTGTGAGGAAAAAAATTAATATACTATTATCAAGTGGGTTTCAAATTTGGAAATTATAATTAAAATGAAATGAATTTTTTTCAAAAAAACCCCAATATTTTATTAAGCCCAGATTTGCATCTGTGGATTCTGGAAAAAGATAGCATTGTGTTGGGATTTCTCAGGATTTCAAGAATTAAACTTTCTGAAGTTATAATTTTTTTTTTTCTGCTTATGTAGCATGCCAGTGAAATCTATATAAAATATATATTTTTAAAAATAGCTTAAAAGAAGTACTCTACTTACCAAACCCCAGATGGAACCAGGAGAGGTAGCTATAATTGTAGCTGCTCTGGGTGTATTGTACATTAAGGCCAACTCACCAAAACATCCTCGGTTATCATAGGTTCCAACACACCTCCCAACACCATCACACTTTACATAAATATCATATGTACCCCTGTTAATAAAATATATAAATACAATGAGTAGAATCCAGCCCTGGCCTTTGCTAAGCAGCCTCTCACTATATTTTTTTATACCATGAATTCCAAAGATAAAGCATTTGAAATATACATTTGCTGGCTTAGATGGTATTAAACATCTTGTAAAGACATCTCAATGGCTTCTATAAATAATAAACGTGGTCCCTCTTTACAGGGAAGGATAGGGTTATTAGTTTTTACATTACCTCAGTTTAAAGATAGAATGGATGTAGAGTGATCTATCACCAGAACTTATTAAAAATTAAGATCTAACTTAGTATCTGTTTCTCAATTTTGTTTTAACCACACTAAATGCAAATGTCACAAGTCTTTGCAAAAATTGCTATGATAGGATAACTGAAATAATTATACAACTTATTTAATATTTTAAATATTTTAAAGTAGTAATTTCTAATGAAACAAATAACAGATGCAGGAAACAGAAGGAATGTATCTGAAAAGCAACGTAAGGTCATGAAATAAATATAAATAAATATATGCATTTTTCTAATATATTGTGGATTTCTTCTCACCATCATTAATTTAATAGCTTTTCTTTTTTTCTTTGGGAATGCAGTAAAATCTGGTACCTTGTAAAACGTGAAGTTGTCAAGTCCATTGATGCTGATCCATCATTTTCTTCAGTGTTGAATATTTGTATGCAATGCATTGATAAATCATGTGAATGTAATGCAAAAATCTCTGCAGTTATTCCATTGATAAGGGACACAGAGGTGATACCCTACACCTAAAAACCACAAGGCTGACAGAATATTGTAAAGTCCTTGCAGCCTTTTGGATAAGAGATGACAAACTGTAATCTCACAAGGCTGAAAAATACTGTCTTTCCAGCACAGAATCCTGACACACTTTTATGATCATCTGATTTAATATTTCAGTTAGAAGGGTCCTACAACAATCATTTTGTCCACCTACCTGACCACTTCAGGGCTGCCCAAGATTTAAAGAATGTTATTAAAAGAATTGCCCCAATGCCCCTTAAGCACTGACAGGCTTGGGGCATTGGTGTCCTCTCCAGGAGGCCTCTTCCAGAGCTTGACCACTCCCTTGGTAAAGAAATGCTTCCTAATGTCAAACCTGAACCTCTCCTGGCACAGCTTTGAACCACTCCCTTCAGTCCTGTCACTGGATACCCAGAGAAAAGCTGTAATGTAAGCATTAAATACAACTTCAGAGAATACAGACTTTTCTCAATGGACTTTTGCATAATACTTTGTGTTATAATAAGACAACAATTCACCTGTCAATGACGTAGAAGTTGTCACCATCATCCCCTTGATCAATTACATGTTCCCCTCCTTCAACCATCTTTTCAAACATGGCATCTAACACCTGAGACATCTGTTCCTGTTTAAAAGAACACAAAGACAAGAAATTATCATCTGCTTTTGAAATTTGACTCTTCTAATTAACTAACTGGCCACCTTCCCAATATGCAGATAAAAAATGTTAACGGTGGGAAATATTCTTGCTACAGAAATGCGTGGATCAATAAGAGAAAGACAGTTCTACTTAGTATTCAGTGTTAGCTTTTCCTCTTCCAGTGTTCAGAGCACAGCTTCCCACTTGTCACTGCAAATGATAAAATAAATCTTTGCAACGTAAATTGCTCATGACCATCCAAAGACGGAATTTCACCCTTCACAACTGAGTAACATTATATCCTTGAAAAAAACCCAACTGTATCCATTATTCTAAATTATACATTTACCTGATTTTGTCTTTAGAACTTCCTTACAGAATTTAGTTTCAAAATTATTGTAAAGTATTTTGAAAGCCTAAGTTTACAATGCCTGCAGAATGTTGGGCCTGATGTAACTATAAAGGTCTGCAGTACTTTGGCTGAGTAAGTAAATGCTGGACTCATTGGGCAGTAGGAATTTACACGTGGCTACAAAACTATTTTGTTGAGAGAGAAATGTTAACAGACTAAGAAAATGTGATAATTTGAATTATGACTGTCTAACAACAAAAACAAAGCACTAATCACTTAATTTGTCTTATTTGATGTATAGCTGCTAAAACTTGACTATTCACATCTAAAAAACCCAAACACAGCTCATTGTGGATTAAGAATCCTAAAAAGATAAATTAAAAATTTAAATTTTATTTTGGTTTATTCCGCAATATGCCTAGAATGCTATACTCTACTTGAAACTTATTAAGTATGTATCATACTGGAACAGGCAGATTCTAGTGAAAACCATGGTAGAAAAAGCCCGTAGATTTGCATTTTGCAGTGGTTTGATCCACAGCATTTCAGGCCACTGAAAGATGGATGGCATTTGCCTTTCCAAAGAACACCAGTCTAAGTCAGTCCTCTAGAGTCCTCCTGCAGCCCCTGGACAGAGATAACCATACAAAATAGGTCAGAATAATTCTCTAGAGATTTCCTTTCTTTCCTCTGAGGATAGAGGGATCTACTGTACCTCCCAGTTACATACAATTTTTAGACAGATAAATTAGGTGTAATGAATTCCATCCTTATGCTGTTGAATTTTTTACTTACTGAAAGCTTTTAAAAATACCATCAGTACCATGTTATCCAAGCCTTTTTGAAAAATGGGAGCTAAATAGAAGTTTTCCTTCACAGAGCTGGCTATGAGTGGGCACAAAGAACAGAATGGCAGTATCCATCCTTAGTGCAGTTGATCGTGGTGAAGTACAGGGGGACATCATGCAGCCCTCCTCGGCCAGCAGAGAATCATTTCACTGTGTCTCTGTTTAGTACCTTTGTTAGTATAGACAGGTATGTATTTGAAAACAGATAGATCATTTCAGGTATCAGTGAATGTTTTCTTTTCAGAGAAAGTGGGAGTGGGTGCCATTGGGAGGGACTGAAAATTATGTACAGGAGTTGTCTTTTAAAAAACTTCTATGCTTAAATGAATAGGTAACATTACTTCATTCTTTTCAGTCCTCTCTATGTAAACAAGAAGAAATTCCTACAGCATCTGCAAAACTGACCTAAGGTCAGCTTGTTGTCTAAAGCACTTGAAGCAGCACCTTCTCTTCCTCTGGCTTTATTTCTGAATTGGCAAAGTGGCTCCCCAGCCAACAGCCCTGGTCTGCCTTTTGACAATAAGTGAGAGCATACAGAGTGCTCCACACTTCATGGGAGGCTAAGGCCGTGTTATCATCTAAGTGCAAGCAACGCAAGGAAAATGTGTTATATGGGCATTGAACCCTAGAAATTAAAATACTTCCAAGATACCTTGAGAAAAGGATTAAACCAAAGAGATGGTTATTTCCTGTAATGGAGGAATAATACATATAGTTAAAATCTTTATTCAGTGCGCTTCATCTTGGATTTCTGGTTAAAACATTTTCAATCTCATAACTATGAATCAAGCTCACCAAACCACAACTTTTCCAGTATGTATAGCTACAATTTTTTTTTATGCAACTGATAGAATTTGCAAATCCAATTCCCTTTTAAAAATGTTTAAAACACTTGAAGATATTAAATACATCTGCGAACAGTATATTAACTGCTGAAGCATTGCACATGAATTCTAACTTCCTAAATAAACTGCAACTAACTTAAAGACAAGTGGTCCCTTTTCTAAAATTTTTCACTTTAAATTAAGACAGAGCAGACTGCAGTAACCAATCCAGGAACATGGATTTTGCTTTTACCATGAGAATTACATAACTTGCTTGCCCAGTTTGTTCTATGTGAATCCTCTTGAATCTCTGCCAGACTGAGGCTCAATTTACTGGCACCCTCTGTCATTACTTTGAAAAGATAAAGATAGGTAATTTTAGAATTAAAAAGCAGATCTGTTTCATAAACAGAATTAATTCTAGTCTTTTTAAAATGGTGCAGTCTAAATTCTTTTCTTCCTTAAAGCAGTTCTACCTTCAAAAATACACATAAAATGAAAACAGGATGAGGGTTTTTTTGTGACTGACTGGCCTGTAGTTCCCTGTGTCTTTCTCATTACCTTTTTTAAAAATAGGGGTTATGTTTCCTCTTTTCAAATCACTGGACTGCTATGACTCCTCGAATAAGACGGGCAGTGGCTCAGCCACATCTTTGGACAGTTCTCTCAGGACCCGTGGATGTATCTTGTCAGGGCCCATGGACCTGTGCTCCTTCAGTTTCCTGAGACGTTCTTGAACCCAGTTGGGGTTGTTCTACAGTGGGTGGCTCTTCATTCTCCCCATCCCTGCTCTCACCTTCTGCAGCTCAGGCAGTGTGGCTGCAGCACGTGCTGGTGAAGACTGAGGCAAAAAGGTGTAGAGTACCTGAGCCCTCTCCATGTCCAGAGTAACCAGGTCTCCCACACCCTTCCGAAGAGGACCCACATTTTTCCTACTCTGGTTTTTATCACTGACATACCTAAAGAAGCTTTTTTTATTACCCTTGATGTCCTTGGCCAGATTTACTTCTGTCCATGTTTTAATTCACTTCCTAATGGTCCTCATAACACCTCTTCCTGCTGGCTCCTCTATCACCTGGAGAAGGACGTTAATATCAACGCATTCCAAGAATCCCCTGGATTGCCTGTGCCCTGCTGTGCTGTCCCTCTGACAGATGTCAGGAGTGGTTGAAGGCCCCCATGAGGACCAGGAGCTGTGAATGTGAGGCTGCTCCAATCTGTCTGTAGAGAACCTCGTGCTGGATCAACCAATAAACCAATCCTGGTTGGGCAGCTGTAGCAGAACCCCAGTACAATGTCACCCGTCCCTGCCCTCCCTTTAATCCTGACCCACAGGCTCTCTGTCAGCTCCTCATCCATCCCCAGGTGGAACTACCAGCACTCCAGCTGGTCATTGACACACAGGGCAACACCACCTACCTGTCCTCCCTAAAGATCCCATATCCTTCCACCTGAGTGGAGTCATAGGAATTGTCCCACCGTGCTCCTGTGATGCCAGTAACACCTGCATTAGTCAGGTGTGTCAAGCCTGTTGCATTGCCATTCCATATCAGAAATGCACAGAATTCTGTGCACGTTTACAATTGCTTACCAAAGACATGATGAGATTTAGAAGAACAAAGCCCCAGACAGGAATGATAAATGGTTTACCAAGGACATCCCCCTAACACAGTGTGTGATTGCACCCCTCTTGCCAGATCAAGTGAAAAACTACAACTAAACACTCATGACTCTCTTCTCACAGACTTTTTATCACAAAGTACTGTCCTCCAGATGCATGTTGCTCTGTTTGAAAATAGTATGTTAACCTCAATTTCTCTAAAGTCAACGAAATAAACATGGCAATCACATCTCCACACAATTCCTTGTCAATAATTAGATAATAGATGTTAAGTATAATTAAAATGAGATTTTATTTAGTGTACATCTCACACAGATTAAAAATCCAGTCACTTGTATGTCCTTGCAAGACATCTTTTATTCAAGAGAGCTGTCAGACCATGGCATGTCTGTCCCAAATGCCAAAGCCTCTTAACTGCCAAACTACCAAGAGCTTTGCTACTGCTCTGCCAGCTACGTGTCTTCTTAACATCAGTTTATAAATTTACTGTGAGCTATTTTATAAAATGAAAAAGGATGAAGTTCTCCATACTAAACTCAAACACTGAGGCTTCCAAGAAGCAACAGTGTTTAAACTGCTGATATAAATATTTGTTGTTTGACATAGAGTACTACCTGAATCAATGATTGTAGATAAAATGGAAAGTAGGACGTGATCATCACTGGCAGTCATGACAAAGACAAATGTAGAAAGTAACTTCTGAAAATTTTCCTTCCTGACTTTTAGGAAAGGTATTCAGGAGATAGAAGGCATAGCTACATTTTTACAATTAAAATGATGTGGCAATCTAACAGCAAACTGAGCCAATCCCAATCTGGCATTTGACAGGAGCTGGTAAAATCCATTTATCAAGCTGTGTGCATTAAATCTTTAAAGTAATGGATGGTATGTTGGGATTAGATATGCTTGGGAATCGCACAAAAGGATGAGTGTGCTGCTGGAATGCTTCCTGGTAGACAGGAAACCTCAGTTAATTTCCTTTTTAGATCCAAGACAGACTGCACAATCCAGCGGGCAGAAGATTTCCTTGCACTTTAGCAAAATAGTAGCAAGAAGACTTGCCTGTCTCATACGACTTGTAAAAACATTCTGAGACACAACTGTAAGATTATCACATGAACAAAGTGAATCCACAGTTCTTCTATTGTCCCTGCATTCATAAAATGATCCCCAGTTAAAATGGCATCCTGCTGGCCACCTTTTCCTCACTTTGTGCAATTTGAAATATCAACAAATTAATATTGAACATGATATTAAGAAGCCAATGAAGCAGACAATACCAGAAAAGGAAGGGTCTGGGGACGGGGAGGAGAGAGAGGTAGCAAATGTTAGCAAAACACAAGCAAGAAAACCATGGGAAGTAAAGGACTTCTTAAATCAAACTCAATCAACTCAGAACCTTGTAGAGGAATATAAATTACAGAATTCATGTCTACACCTCTCCACATTTGTTTTTTAAAACAAAACCATGCACATACACTCCAGACAAACTCTGATAAAAATGTTAGCAGCAATATTGATCCAGTTCAAAATATTTAGTTCCCTCGTGTGATATCCACTTGTAAACTAATGAAAAGGCATTTATTTCTTCATTATCAAAGAATCTAGCTTGTATTTCAATGTACAATCAATATTTTCAAGCAATAGTATTTTCCTTGAGAATATACCTTAACCTTCTTCCACACAGTTACATGCTAAATTAGTACTTGGCCTCTCAAATATCATGCACGGGCCCATCAGTCAGTCTCAGTAACACATTTCATACTGTGTAACTACTCCAAGTGCCACAACTACACATCTTTTAAATACCTCCAGGGATGGTGACCCAAACATTTTCCTGAGCAGTCTCTTCCAATGCTTGACAACTCTTTCAGTGAAGAAATTTTTCCTAGTATCCAATCTAAACCTCCCCCGGTCAATTTGAGACCATTTCCTCCGGTCCTGTTACCTGGGAAAAGAGACTGACCCCCACCTGGCTGCAGCCTCCTGTCAGGCAGTTCTAGAGAGTGATAAGGTTCCCCTGAGCCTCCTTTTCTCCAGGCTGAACACCCCCAGCTCCCCCAGCTGCTCCTCACCAGACTCGTGCCCCAGACCCTTCCCCAGCTCTGTTGCCTTTTTCTGGAAGGGCACCTCAATGTCATCACCTTTGTGTCCTCTAAGAGGGCAGAGTATTAACATGTTCAGGCATTCTGGGCTCAGTTATATATATGATATACACATTTTATATCTGTATATATGTGCATATATATATATATGCATTTGTTTGTGTGTATATATTTATGTATGTATGGGGGTGGGATGGGGTGTATTCCCATTAATTGCTCAAAAATCTGTAGTTCAAACTCTTCACCAAAATTCTTAAGAACCTAAGAGCATCATGAGAATCTTCTGCTAGTGGTTTCAAGGAATGATTTGGCTTTAAGTATAAGATTCCACTGTTCATAAAACAGTTACATTATGCTCTCTTTCATCTTCCTTCAAGTTAATCAATTCTAATTGATTAATCAATATTTGTGCTCTCTTATACTAATTCTCCAGGTACCTGAGTGGCAATATGCCCAGAAATTGCTCTTGCATATTTGTGAACAATATGTATAATTTATTACTTTTTAGAAAAGGGTCAAGACCTATTTTATGTATTCTGTACAAGCATTAGCAGGGCAAAGCACTCCAATATTAAACTTCTCTGAAATAGAATAGATGGTGTAACACTGCTTGTGAATTTTTGCCAAAGAAAGGATTCAGACTTTAAGTGCAAGGGCACAGCTCACCTTTGATGGTGCCAGTCCCTTGAGCCAGCCTCTTGCTCTGATGATAAAAGGTTCATTGGGTTTTTTAACTGCTGCCTTATGGGCCAAAACTGCCAAACCAAATAGCCTGTTGTTAATCACCCCAGCAATTTTCCTCTTAAGAGACAAATCCAAAAGAAAAACTCTGAATTGCATTGTAAAAAGGAAGTGTAGAAGGCTTCACGTGTCACTAGATGAGCTGCTGCTGCTATTCTTCCTGGTGATTGTAAAACAGTTGTTGGTCTGAACAGAGAGAAATTTCAGTGATAGCAACTTCAGACTTATCCTCTGTAAGGGCTGAAGACATTTGGTCATCATCTTGGTTTTCTGCTTGCTGGCTTACACAAAATGGAAGTGGAAGGGAAAAAGGACAGCTTCAGAGCCCGCTGTAGAGACCTCCAGCACCTGGAGCAGGAAGGAGGGGGCCTGGTAACGTGCTCTGTGCATGCAGGTACAGTAACCAGCCTGGCACACCATGACAATCCTGGGGACAAAAAAGTTATAGTATGGCTTCTGGCAATGGGAGGCAGGCAACCCAGAAGGACAATAAGCAATACTCTAAGAGAAAGAGGTTTTCCTGGGAAGAAGAACAGGAAGGGATGCTTTAGAAGAGGAATGAGTTAATCTAATATAGCATGGGGAGAAGAAAACAAACATCTGAATAGACCTGTCTCCTGATTCTGTCCTGACCTGGTCCTCTAAAAATAACCAAGCACCTCTGCAAAACCTCTTTTGCTCATCTTGTTGCACATGCATGATTCAATTCCTACTCTTCTCTTGAAGTAATTCTTCCCAAACTGTAATGTGCTAGGTAAAACTGATATTGAGTGACAGCAACTAGATCGCAAATGATTAAGCATCCAGAAAGGCAAAAAGATTGCTAACATGTCAATTCTTTAAAAGTATTTTGTATTGAAGGGAGTTAACTAAGGAATACATTGCTGAACTCACATTCACTGACCAGTTACATCCTCATCAATCAACAAAGTTAAAGAAAGTTTCCATAAAATTCAAGTAACTTCACAGACTTGAGGAAATTTATAAGAGTTGGCCTTTAAAACATAAGAATGTTGCCCAGGGAAGTGTATGAGAACTGGTGTTCCTTTGCACTATTATATTTTTAATCACAGACAATATGTGAAATATTGATATTTATAAATATATATGTGCAAGTTTATCTATCTGATATTCAAAAACTACTGTAGTTAAATGAGGACTCAAGACAGCGTTGTGTGTGTATAGCAAGCCCTAAGTTGTCTCAAAGTCTGAAGGTTATCTTTTTCTCCTCTCTCATTTAGCCTAACATTCAAATTGTTTTGCTGGGTTTTAATGTTATGTGATGGCCCTTGTCTTTTCAAATGGCCTTAATTAACATGCTGAGCAGAGAACTCTGAGTCACTCCCAACTACTGCAACTTCTCCTTTGGCTTTAATGATAGCCTTATCTTATCCTTCCATTCAAATTAAAATACAGTGTGTGAGGGAGGGATAAAGTGTTAAGAAAAGGTGTACTTCACTGAGCATCATGTACTGAATGCAATTCTGATCACACTGTAAGACATGTTATTCTGTATTTGAAAATGGTGTTTGACACCCTGCTAAAAGGCCAGCGGGGAAAAGCCATTAAGCCCTTTACATCATCTGTTCCCCTCTAACTGACCTTTGAAATGGTGACTTTCACACGAACAACTACAGCAGAAAGAAGCTGAAGTTCAATACAAGAAAAAACCCAGCCAAAAACCACAACAGTGGGAGTGGAAGATATTATCAATACAGAGCTTGACTTTTGTTCCAGAGACTTGAGCTTTAGCAGCAGAAGATACTAATCTCTCTTCAAGATGAATAATGTTTTTGCTAATACAGCACTCTGTAAACTGCAGCAGCTCTCATGGAGAGGCAGAGGTGAGGAAGAGAGCTGGAGCAGGAACATTTAATTACTGCAACTACAGTGGCAGAGCCCTTCAGTCGCTGCTCAGAAGCAGAACAAGAAGGAGGAGTGGGAGAATCCCCTAGGGACTACAGATCCTGGCTCCACAGAAGGAACAAGCCAGATTTAAGAAGGCTACATCTTAATATCTTTGCTCTCTTCAGAGCTCAGTAGTTTTCAAATGTCTTTTATTAATAAAATTATGGTTATGAAAAACTCCTTTACAAAAATTATCTTATTCAACTTTCCAGGATGCTGCCTGTACAGGATTTCAGGCAGGAGAAATGTTCTTAATCCACTGGACAATCTGAGCAAAGGGGGATGAACAAGACTTGGGAGATCCCCAGAGCCCATTTTGAGGCTTTGGATTGCAAACCTCCACAAAGGGAGAGCTCTGCTGAGAAGTCTTCTTCTAAACACCTGGAACAGACTGTGAGAACTATTAGCAATTACAAGTAACTGACTCAGAAGAAGAATTGAAAACAATAGTTCAAAACATCAGTATCGAGACAGCAAGCAAGGTCCTGAAAAGAGCTTCACAAACAGAGGAAGTAATCCCTCAGTATTCCTTGGAAGAATTCATCACTGGGAAAAGTCCATCAAGTGCCCACACTGGAACAGTTTAATGCTCTATGTCTACACAACAGCACAATATAGCTGGTAGGATGCCAACAGACCCCTAGCCTGCAGACCGAGTGGCTGATGAGTATTTATACAGAAGAACTAGCTCTCACTGTAAAGCAAAGCAGATCCCATCCAGAGGATTGATACTGTAAGCACCATTAATGGTGCTTGCATGGTTCTAGGGGTACACAATCATCCATTGTGTTGCAGGGCTCATAAGAGAAATGCTCAGATCTTAAATTAGAGGGGTCTGCCAAAATGCCATTGGCAGGCTAATGTAATGATGGTCCAGCCAAGTGGAAGCCAGGACACAGCAACAATAAGGAAAATATATAATAAAACAATTTCACATCCAGAGCAGATGCCCACAAATGACTTTAATTCCCTGAAGCTATTTAGAAAAATAATTTCGGAGCAGAGGGGTAAAGGTTTGCATGGCTTTAGCTTCACAAAGTATAGTGGAACAGCTGGTTAACTTCCCATTAAACAGACAGCATGAGAGAGTTAGGAAACCTTCTGTGTCAGGATCCCCACTGTCCCAAGAATGCATGTGTATTAGTACCCACGTTGAGGCTTTTGATGCCCTTCCATAACAGTAACTCCAGGGTTCTGCTCAGCTGGGGGTTTGTGGCTCACTGCTCCTCAGGGCTTCTCTGGGAACAGGTACCCAAGGTCAGGATTCAATCTTTGTGCCAGACAGAAGCAGGAGCTGAAAACCTGCAGCACAAATTAATGTGTATTCTCTGTAATAGCACCTGACTTCCTAGCAGAGCTGCAGGCTGGTCCTTCCATTTGCTCCCTCTTGAATCAAATTTTAAACTTTCTGTTCTCATACCTAAAAATCTATGTAATTGTTTCTCTTTCCCTCATGCTCCCTCCCTTGACAGCACTGAATCAATTCTCTTGAGAAAGCATTTGGGATGCTGTGAGTCATCCCAATCTCAGTGTGCATGTTTTGATTGATACACTCACCTTTTCCCTTAAACAATCCTGTGTGCTTTTTTGGTAACATTGTCACCTTTGTGTGATCCAGATCATTCATTCAGTGCATTTAGGCTTTCTTAAAAGCTCATAGTTGTTTTTATACAAAACAGAAGGAAATTATTTGCATGGAAGAAAATTACCTTGAGCTTTTTTATGGTATCTGCATTAAGTGAAATAATAATGTAAACACATCACAAATACCTTTCTCTTTCCCTCTGTTTCATAATTCACTTGTTCAATTACATCCATAGCTAAACTGAAGGCTTTGGGGGTAATTTTCTGTTTTGATGGAGCACTCAGCACCTTTTGGGTGCTAAAAAGTAACTAATAGAAAAAACTTAAACAATCCAGGTAACTGATGTGTTTATAGACATCAGTGTACAGGAAGATTTAAAATAAGAAAATACAAGAATTAATACGATTATTGTATCCATATTTATGAATGTACAGATTCATATTAATGTATTTCAATATTATGACTTATGGTGGTAAACAAAAGAGGCTATACATGATGTATCAGTTTAAAAAAATAGCATTTCTGGAATTTATTAAATGGTCAAGAAAGCATATGTAAGAGGTTACAAAAGTCAAATCTGTAAATTTCTGTTCCAAAGCTCAAGAGAAATAATTCTTAGCAGCACTGCTAAATGCTGTTCATTACCAAGAATTTCTTACCGGGTCTAGGTTCTTAAAAAGAAGGATGTCCTTGCACGCCTCCTGCAGTCTGTTTCTTTGATCATCTGTTTTGGGGTGAATAATCTGAGGGATATAATACAAAAGCTCTTAGAGTGATTATCATACAGTAGCACTAGCTGAAGGACTGAGCTAATTCAACTAAGCATTTTACACAATATTTTGGCCATGATTCATAGCTCTTTCATTTAAAACCTTCAGGATTTGAATAAACACTCAATGATAAAATGGTATCGCCATAGCATTAGCAAATGAAACATCGCTATATTTAAGATCACAAGATCTTTACACCTGTAGAATCCATTTCATTTCTGCAAGCCATTCTGGACACCTTTATCTACACTACTGCTACATAAACATTACCACTCTCTAATCATATTTGGGGCACTCATGTTTTGTAAAAGGCACCACTCTTACATTCAGCCATTTGCCATGACTACTCCCTAAAGTGTATTTTGGGAAATAGTATCTATGTTAAATTTTTATCAGAAATTTCACAGAGTAAAAAACAGACTTGACACTATCTGAGTGAGCCAGAGATTTACTAAATTACCAATGTCTGGTTCATCTGAGTATCAATCAAGTTATTCAATGCATATGCTTCAAAAGATATGCAACGTATAGCTGTAATACCATAGGGTAACCTTTTGGACAGTGTTACAAGCCATAAAATTAGAATATAAACAATTAAACTTCTCTCGAAAGTCATGCTATTTCATCTTAAAAGCCAAGTAAATGCCTTTAAAAGGATGACATAAATAAGAGAAATTAATACAGTTCATTATTTATCGCATTGTACATTGAAAATCTTAGCAATTTTATAGTTTACTTTTTTTCTGCCTTACGAAAAAGGAAACTACTGCAAGATTATGAGGACACCAAGTAAGGGTTTTTAGAAGCAGGTGCTCTCTGGGTAAATGTAATTGCACAAAAATGTTTCCTTAACCATGTGCCACAAGTTCGGTAATTAAGAATAATGCATCAAGTCCTACATGGGTGACAGAGAATATTTAAATGCTCCTTTAACACAAAACCCCAAGAGATTATTAAATTATATTATAATAAGGATGTGTTTGGAAAGGGATGGTAAAGCTGGTTACATTTTTCCTCCTAAATTTAATGCCTGACAATTGAAAAAGTATTTGACTCTAAGCATGAAGTACCCTAGATTCTGCGTCGTCCTCTTCCTCATCAGGATTGTAAGCTTCTGCACACACTGAAATAAAAGATAAAGGATAATCTTAATTCAAATTACAGTAGTGTTTCACAAGATTTACAGAACAGAAAATGCATTGTGTGGCACAGCAATAATACACAGTAATGTCACACACTAAATAGAGAAGATACTGCTTAGAGGGTCCAGAGCAGGTCAACTTCCAAACTGCAGGTGAAACATTTTTTGGATATGTTTTCCCTGTTTTGAAAGACTGCTAATATACTTACCAAATTCTCACCTAATTTGTTCTAAGTATCTTACCTTACTGTCAGAATTTTTTTCTGATGTCTAAATTAATTCTTTCTCTTAGAATTTAAGCTATCCATACAGGATGAAGAGATGGGATCATTCCATTTCTCTGTTTAGGTTCAAGGTGTTTTAGGGTGTGTTTCTTTGGTTGGTTGGCTCAAGGTGTTTTGCTGGGGTTTTTTTGCATACTTGAAAACTTTTCACTCCTACCTACCCTTTACTTTCAAGGCTAAATAATTTTGGTTCTTCATTTTTTTTCCTTACAAGTCATGTTTTTCAGCTAACTATCTTTATTGCCATTCCCTGAACTCCCTCTAATTAGGTATATTTTTATTGAAATGTGATGCTCAAAACTGGTCCCAGTATCTGAACTGAGCAGAGTACTGAATACATCAGATGAATTACTCCATGTATTTTACAGGCTATGTGTCTTTTTCATCCATCCATGCCTTCTTTACAACAGCTTGACTATGTTTATTCATGTAATATTTATGACATATATCATTTTCAAAACCCACTGCTTAACCATCTGTCCTATGCCTGTATATGGCTATTCTGCCCAAGTATAGTACCATACACTTACACCTGCTAAATATCACTTTATTTTCAAAGCCATTTCAAGATCATTTTCAATTCTAATCCTGTTCTCTGGCATCCTTCCAATTCATTCTCAACTTTGTGACAACTGCAAATTTTATAAGCATATTCTCTAAAACATAATCCAGATTATTGCTGAAAAAACAGATTAGTGTCTAAAATAAACTCTTGTGGAATACGCATGAGTGAAACAGCAGTGGTTGCTTGGGGTTTACCTTATCCAACCAGTTCTGCAACTATGTCCCATGCAACTTCCATATTAAACACTGCTTGATGTTCCCTAGCTTGTTTATAGGAGAGTCTTGTAAGACAGCTTTCAGAAGTTTCTTAAAATGAAAATGTAGGGCATCTGCTCCTTTTCTTTTATCCACAAGTTTTAATCTCTTGTTACAGGGTATTAGATAGTTCCAACAAATCCATGCTGATTGCTGTTTGTTACTTTCCTCCAGGTATTTACAAAATTAATATTTGTCTGTAATTTTTCTAGGAACAAAAATGATCTGCAAATCTGTGACAGGACTCTTCGATCCATAGCTCCCCCCTCCTTTCAAGGATGTGTTTTTCTATTTTTCTGGAATTTTTTTCACACTCATTTTTCTTCTTCAGATTCTCAATGGTAACTGCTAACAAGGCTGAGACTAATTTAGAAAAGTCTTCCAGTTTCCAAGTATAGCAAATCTGAGGCACAGCTAACCTGGGAACACCTAACACACTAAGTACTGCGTGATTTGTCCTTTCTCTGTTCTAGGCTGTTTTCCGTATACTCAAAATAACACCGATGAAGACCAATGTGCTTCTGCTAAGCACTAGAGCAACACTTTCCTGGAACATGCTCTTACCAAAAATATACTTCCAGAACAATTTCTGTTACTCCTCATGTACTTATTGTACACAATCTTTTCTTGTACGCATTTTTTGGTCTTGGCTTCTTTGATGTATTTTGGGGGGTTTTTTCTCTACATCTTTTGCTATGCTTTTGTATTTGTTCTGAATAATCCAAACTAGTTTTAATTTTGTATATGGTTCCTTCTTGTGCTTGACATGAATGAGCTGCTTATATTTTAGACAGATTTATTTTAGTATGTTTTTGGTCTTTCTCCTGTGCTGTCTCAATTTGCATTTTTTCTCTTTATAATTTTTCTTTGGGGAACAAACAACTCTTTAACTTCTTTTCTCAAGACTCCTTTTCAAAGAAGTGATGCCCACAGTCCTCTCATATCCCCTTGAAACCTGTTGTTCTAATTCTTTTACCTCTTTCCCTTCCTGAAATCTGTGAGCCCTGTCATTGAGGGGTAATTCTCACTCAACCTGACTTCTCTCTCCTTATTCTTCAGCAGCTTCTCCCTTAAGTTGGTATCAAATATAACTTCCTTTTACATTTCTTTTCCCACTGTCTCAAAATTTGGTCATAAGTGCATTGCAAAGCACATTAGTATTCTCCTTCACTGGCTTCCAGCAGGTGACTGATCTATTAAAATCCCTCATTTTCACCATCACCTCTACCCTGACAATAAAAATCCCCACCTACCTGATCTGTTTGGTGGTCTGTGCAATGCCTGCATAACAATGGAGCCCATGAGCTTCTTCCTATTGTTATTACTCATAGAGCATCTCTATGTCCAACTCCCTGAACAGCTGGGTCACAGCACAAATATCTGAATCAAAATATACAACAGCCTCTTCCTCCTCCCTGTCCTCTCACCTGGTCTTTGCTACGCCAGTTCAGTCACAGTGTTGCTCATGGATTAAGATTTGGTGTCCTCTGGTTTATTCCCTGTACTTTCTATGTTATTATACAAACAAGTTATGAACTAGTGACCAGGTAGACCCATCAATCTCCTCATTACCACATCCAATTAAAAAGATTTCATGGTAAAGCATATCATTGCACGTATTAAGCAGAGTCCCAAAGGAAGTCTTGGTCCCCACTGTATCAGGCACACAACTAAAATGTCAGTTTCATGAAACTTGGCATCTTCAAAAACTTAAGAAATTTGACACAAGTCCCTCTGGAACTGACTGAGATTCCTATCCAGTTTACTGGAAACTGGATTTGGTCCCAAATAATTACAAATGCCCACAAAAGGAAGTCTACAGTCTCTTGAATAACTGTAATATTTTGCCTCTACATAAACAAAATGTTTCTCCTGACTGTTTAATGGTACTACAGTTACTACAATCTTGTCAGAAATAAACTTCAGGGGATTTTATTTAAATAGCAACAACAATAACATGCCAAGTAAGCACCATATAACCCCTTATAATGTCAATCTCTACGTTGTTTCAGCTGTGCCCCAGTGCACGTTTGTGTACACAGGAGCCAACAATCCATGTCACAGTACCATGTGCTGCTGGGAGTAGAGTGGGTCTCAACCTGAGCTACAGGTACATCCTGTCCTTACCTCTGCGTGGAAAGAGTTAAAACAAATCAGGAATTTAATTTAATAGCTTTGATACTGTTATGCCAGAACTGACAGGTCTCAGAGAGCCTGGCTGAACATTTAATAGTCTTCAAGAACACAGAAAAGAAACTGAATTTATTCTCATCCCTGCCCATCCTGAATCACCTTATCAGTCCCTTTCATGTAGCAGGATCAGTCCAGAAAGAGAGTATTTTCCTGAGGTATTTATTCTGGGTCGGCTTGTGTCTCTCTTCTAACATCACTCTTCTCTGCTTGAAATTCATTTTAGTCAATCTCAGTAGCTACTATCAGCAGGTTCCTTCATTAAATATTTCTTCTGTATCACTGGTTATGGACAATATATTTAAGAACTGCAGTTTCTCCTGGCTAGTGCCCATAGGCCCAAGTTCTAAGAGGACTTATTCTTATCATCTGTGATGAGAAACTTGCTCTTCTGGTTACAAATCTGTACTTATTTTGCCTTCACTTAGGTCAGAAGGATAATACCAATGCTGTGAATATGCTGTTTTAAATATGGAATTTCCTTTCCTTTATTGCTTATTTCAGTAACACATTAATTTCTAAGTGCATACCACTAGATGTCTCGTGGAAAAACTTGATACATTTTATTTTGGTTCTTAAAATACCATTTCTGACATTACTATGGTTCACTGAATTTTATGACATGAACACTGGGGTTTGCCACATGAGAATCCCACCATCTAAAACTGAGATGCCTTTTACACAGACATCCATAACCTGCACGAGTCATCTGGATTCCGATTACAGTCAATGGAGAGAAACCAGCACTTCTACAAAGTGATTCTTCTGACCTGTATTACATGCCCAGACTAAGATGAGGTTAATTAAAAATGTGGTTTATTGGTTGAGGCAAATCCTATCCCTTTTGAGATGAGTCCTTGTAGTTATAAAAAGCTGCAAGACTGGTTTCCCCCACTTCTCCATTTAGTATGTATTTCCTGGAAAACAAAGAAATTCCTCATCTGCTGATGATGACAGGCTCCTCATGCAATAGCACACCTTCTGTATTCATTTCATGTACTCCAAGGAGACACTCTGTGCTCCCCATCTCTTTTGCCTATGGCTTGACTGGCACCACAGACACTAGTTACTCTGAACGACTGCACTGCTGGTGCCTGCAATACTCAGAGTGTTCAGTATGTTATTTTTTTACCTCTAGCTCACTCCACATCCCAACAGCACTCAGCACATGCTGACTTTACCACGCTCAGATGCCCTGCCGAGTTTTGTTCTGTGCCACTGCTGAATCCAATGCTCACATCATTGCTCAAAAAGCAGTCCTAATACTGTTCTTGGGGACCTATTTCATCCCATACATAATTATGGCATTAAATAATAGTGGTATGAACACTGTACATATTTCTCCACTAGCTGCTAAGCTCAACTAAGTGAAACTATTTTTTTGTTTCAGTTTTTCCATCTGAGGATTATGTTTCACATTTAGTTCCCCAAGATGGACACAAACACGAACAAACTCAACAAATACATCAACACAAACTGTTTGTAGGAAAAATGAACTGTCAAAAGACACTGTATTATGAAAATACACATGCACTGAAATCTGCACACTACTCTAGATGGATTGCTTTGTCAGCAAGACAGAGGTAAGCTTTGATAATTTCTAACTCATCACTCCAAGTAAAGTCAATTTTCTGCTTTTCACCTAGTAAATATGCTTTATATTCAAAATCAGCAATACAGTCACTTCAGCCATGAATGAATTCTAAAATGAAAATTAACATGCAGTTGGCAATTGTAAGATCACAAAACACATTAGTCATGCTCTCTCATTCCCTTGACGCATCAGAAAATGAAACTATCAATAAGAAATCAATGAAAATTCATATATAATCATCGAATAATGTATTTTACTGAAAACATGGCAGGAAAACTAATCATTATGTGTGTACTCTTTCAAAACTACAGAACCCCCAAGTTATAAATTGTATTAGAACGAATTTTTCAAGAGAAGAAGAGCTGTGAAAATAGTTTTCATCCCATTCAAATCAAGACTACAGTTTGGCCAGCAGGACTATCAGGCTGGAGCATGAAAACAGACCATTTCTAGCTGCTGTAGCTACACTAGCACGTCATACATCCCTATAAACACCCCAAAACTCTGGCAGCTATGCCCATTCCCTCATACACCAAAAATGCCACTTCCCTGGTTTAACTGTATGAAAATTGCTAAGGTGACTTAATGACAGTGTGAGATTTTTCCTGTTTTATCAGGATTTATATCTCTTGAATAAGAACTATGGTACACAGAGACTCCTATCAGAGCAGGTGGTAGTTCCAAACTACACTAGACAAATACTCCTGGATCTCCAAAGTTTCTGACATGGAAATCTATTTTCTGACATTTCACTAGTTCCTACCACTACAGAAAGAACTAGCAAGACAGCCCTGTTCTCCAAAACTCCAATTTCATAAGTAGTTTTTATTTACACAAAAGCAACCCTTGGTGGGTGGTAGCAATGAGAAATAACCGGTCGTGGTCTCTGATGCTTACAACTATCAAGTACCATCTTATTTCTGTCTTCCTGGTTTTGACTGGAAACATCTTCCACATGGAAGATGCAGTTGAAGAGCTGTAAGTAAACATAAGGACTGAAGAACAGCCCAGAAAAAAGTTGTTCAACTCTCTCATCAGAGCATAAAATGAGATAAGATAGATAAAATTTATCTGATTTCCACGCATGATATAAGGCAATACCAACTGGCTCTGCTGCTGAGACCCACCATTTGTGCCAAACCATGGAGCTGTTTCCAGACGTTAAAATTACTTTAAATATAAGCTAATTAGGAACAAAGCATGATCACTGGAGCTATCACTTCCCATGATACTGTCAAAAATAGGAAGTCTGTGAAGTGCCTGCTCCTGAGGAGGTCACTAAACTGAAATTTTGTTTAGGTTATTAGGTGAATACACAGAATGCCTGAAACCTTGCAATTCTGTGTTATTACTCTTTTAGACGTAGAATATTTACATTAGAGATGCCATCCAAACTGGAATAAAAGTATTTTTACTCAGAAAAAACGGTCTGGCAATCAGAGAGACGTGCATATTGTAAAGATTTCCTCATATGCAACAAACCAAAATTGAAGAAATTTCCCCTCCAATCTACCCGACTTAGGGGATAACAACTTTTGCGCAGTCGACTACCTAGCACAAATAACTAAGTGTTCAAAACGTCAGCTTAAAAATCCAAAGCTGGATAAAATCCAGGCAGTTTGTTTCTTCTTAATTACCAGGAAGGTGGTCTTCAGTTCATTAGGCAGGAACTGACTGAATCAGAGTCTTGGGAGCACTGCCAATACAGTCTGTTTCGGGATCAGCTGCTCGTGAAGGACAGTTACCTACTCCTGCTGTCAGTGCTCAGCCTGCAGTTCTCCAAACACTGCCTTCACAGTCACGAGTACCTACCAAACACCAGGGTTGTGCTCAGCTACACAGCACAGTGGCAAAACCTTCACTGTGCCAGAGCTGGAAGACCTTGCTCAGCCTGCACTACATGCTTGCAAGAAATCAAAATCACACGATCAACTTTTCTACAGCATTTTGTCTTTGCCATCTGCTACCAGTGCTATTTCTAATGTGCTGAACTACAAGCTATTTCCTCAAGCATTTCTAAAAAACATGAAGTATCTAATATAACATGTATCATCTTGAATGAGGTCCATGCCAATAGTGAGTCATAAAACCTCCCAAGGATTCTCTTCAAAAGTCCACATGGAGTTTATCCATATTTCAAGAATCCTTGCAACGAAGCAGAAGTTTCATCAAGATCCTACTGATCACTATGAAAGCCCATTTGAAGAAACATGATAGCCCCCCAAGAGGCATTTTTGGATAACTTTATCCCAGTTGAGTTATTCGTGTGTGGACACCTTTGCACAAGTGCCTTAATATTATCTAGTATGTAGAAGTGCTAATTGTGATGTGTTAGACCATAGCAGCTTCCTCTGCTTCAAAGCACTCTGGATCACAGCTAGCACACTCATTGCTGGGTCAAAGATGCACACTGCTCCCTGAAATCATAGGGGTTTGAATCACTAGGCAGGCTCCTTCACAGAAACTATCTATTCCAACTTCAGCACAAGGAGCTGAAAGACTTCCCTATTTTTAAATAGGGCACCAGAAAAGAGCTTTAACAGAATTTCCCTAAGGATTTCTACAGTACTCAGTCCTCTTTCTAGTCCTATTTCAGTTATTTCAATAATTGTGCAATTTATCAAGATGGAACTAAAAAAAAAAAAGCCAACCCCAGCCAGGCTTCTGGCTCACAGCAGGAGACAGTTTTGCTTGGTGTCTCAGGAAATGCTTGATTTCATCTGTCTGGCGAGTGAAAACCAGCACAAACACACATTACAGTGTCCAGAACACTGCAGGTAGTTATTAAACAATAAAATCATCACAAAAGTAGGATGTATTTTCCCTAGAAGAGTTTGACAATATATACCATGTACTACAGTACTTATTCTATAAGCTTTTCCAGTACAGCATAAGGAGTAGCACAGCATATAGCAACATACTGTACTCTGATGCTGCCTTGTGTAACCTTCTGTTCCCTTTCTCATACAAGTCCAGCAGTTCTCAGTGCTACAGTGTGTTATTTGGGATATATATAAAATATGCATAAATATCTGACAAAGTCTGAGCAGACACAGAGCTCTTTGCATACATTTCAACTTTATATTTGCAAATACTACATAATAGAAACAGAACTGTACCCAGTTCTTCCTGCCATATTTTGTACTTCATATCAAATCCTACAGGGATGTGATCACATAGTAGTGGTTTAGTTCACAATCCATTACTTACTTATTATCTTCTGTGAGATAAAGGATTTGGAGAAATGCAAAGCAGGCTCAAACTTTAAAGAATATAAAGAAAGTTTATTAACAGAACTAAAAGGGAAAAAAAAAATCAGAATAAACCTTCAGAACACTTCTCCTCCCCCCAGCCACTTCTTTCCTTTCCCACTGACAACGTAAAGAAACAAAACCTGGGATTTTCAATCAGTTTACCACCTCTATAATAATCTTTTTTCAGTTCACTTAGGGAGAGGAGTCTCTTTTATCAGGCAGGGGAAACCGAGCATTCTTAAAAGAAAATGTATCAAATTTAAAGGGGAAGGAGATGAAAGGCTGGGAAACCCTGTCTCCTCCTCCTCTTACAGACTGGGTGCAATTACTGATAAGCCCCCCATCACTTCCATAGCTGGTAGATTTTTTTCTTTAACTAAAAACCACGCTGTGCTAAACCACGACAACATGAATCACTGATTTTTTTTTTTCTAATTGAAAAGTCAGCTTTAGGATGATATCAGAGAGACTAAATTATTTCCCCACTAGAAAAATCATATCTTACCTAGAACATGAGCAAATATACATTGCAGCTGTTAAAAAAACGCCTTCTGAACAATGCAACCTAATCTTTGCCTGTTTTGTTTACCCATTTAAAGAGGGTTGAAAACAGAAAGCGTCTGGGACAATGGTAGCACCTCTCGGATAACGTATTTAAGAAGGGAAAAGAACCTGCTGTGTAACAGCAGCTGGAAGACAGGAGTGAAAATACATTAGAAAATCTGTGTTGAAGACCTGCAGAGAGTTACAAAGACTAATGAAACAAAAAGGTGGTGGTTGTTCTATGAAACCACACATGTATGGCTACTTTATATGCTCGAGTTTAAAGACTAAAACAAGATCTTGATAGCTGTAGGTGGGATGTAGTGAGGGGAGAAAATGGTTAGGATTGACAAAGAAAATAATCTCTGATGACTGGACACTCAAAGATACGAAAGTATTCAAGAAAGCAGAAAGAAATTATATTAAGGGGAGACAACAGAAGGCGACCTCCAAGACAAAGACTCATGTAAAGAGTGACTGTAGGGAGAGCAGAGACAAAGCCAAAACTATTGACTCTGACAAGCTTGTCTCAGTGTCCTGCCTGGGGATTAAACTGATTTGACCAAGACAAGATGAAAAACCTGCCAGTAGCAGATATTACAGTATGGTAGTATGGTATGCAGTACAATCTAACATCCAGCAAAATGGGGAAGGTACACATAATTCCAAATCTAGAATACTCCTATGAACCTTTGGACTGATGTGTAAGTCATAAATACAATACAGAGTTCCTCAGAGGCATGTGTCAAAGTCTGTGATCCCAATACAGTGAAGATTTGGTCTGGGCAGCTAAGGGAGTGCAAAATTCAATCTCAAACAGGCTTCACAGAAAATCCTGCATCCATATGGGATTCAGAATAGCAAGCTGAGAAAAGGCACCTAAAAAAGAGTGGAATCATCCTTTTGAAAGAATGGTTGCTATAGCAAAGTTACCTTTGGTTTTCACCCTGTGGGACGAAGGGAAGGAAGCTTAAACCCACCTTTCCCGTTTTCCAGAAGTGCCCTACATTCTACATTCCAAAGTACTCTGTAATGAGATGCTCCTCATTCCTCCTGGGCCCAGGCTGCTAGGCAAAATGAAATGAGGGAATAAGTTAAGGGAGCTTGTGTCCTGGAATTTTAGCATGCTGATTTTAGGTATGTTGGCTTTGGTTGAATGGGTAAGTCATGCTCACATAATCCTCTATAAGAAATAGAACAAACCAAACTTCCTGAACAGGTTCCAGATATAACAGGAAGACAGGTAGACAAAAAATATTACGGAAAATATTTCTGCCAAGTTTTGAAATGGTTGATTTTGAACATCTGTTTTCTCAACAATTCCAAAAAATAAATTTAAGACATTTTGCTGACAGGATTCTTTTCAAATAGCCAAAGGAAGTTCAGAAGACAAATCAAAACTATGAAGTAATATATATGCTGTTTTAATTTTTCACAGTCAAAATATAAAGTGCTGTTATGAAACAATACTGGTAACTACACACCAAGGTAAAAAAGCAAGTCCCACATAGCAATCAGTACATGCTCACCTACATCTGTAATGGTGCAGACAACCATAACAAGCCAAAAGATGGGCTACAAATATTATCATTCCAAGAACAGGGACAATAATCACTCTGAAAACACAGATTACCACACTTATATTCCCTAATAAGAGAAGTTGTCCATAACTGTGTGACTACTTACCACTCAGAATGAATCTTTTTCTAAGAGGAAAAAGCCCCAAGCCTCCACTCAATTCAGCTAATGACCTGTCACTACTTGAAACTAATATTTCTCAGGAAGTCCTTAGTCAATGGTAAATGCAGACAGTGCACTCTGATGACTTAAAAAAAGGCATTTTTTTATTTTCAGCTTTCTAAACACCCTCTACCCCTCCCACACATATACATTTGGTATTAAATGTGTATGAACTAAATACTACTGTATTCAGAAGACTAAATGGGTAAACACACAAACACATCTATCTTTTTCCTGCATACTGTGAAATCAGTTTTATTTCTTCTTCTATCTATGGATCTTGCAGAATCCCAAAGCTGTTTCACTCCTTGTTTTATATGGTCATGAGAGGATGCAGAATGGCTGGATGAGGTGTCATCAGCACACACAGGATGCTGCAAGGTGCATTGCTCTTTTATGCTGGTCACCATCACTTCAGTCCATTTTCTCAGTACCTACTTAAAACCACACTGCACTTGAAGAAAAGATGAACCCAGGAAAACTAACATGTATGCAGGAGGAGTTCACTGATGAACACTTGACAATATGACCTCAGACAGCATCAGACTGGCAAGACAGTTGGTTTGGACTTTCCAGTCTATTCCATAGCTAAGTGACTGTGATGACAAAAGCATCCTTCTCCACCTGCAGCTGATCAAGAAAGATTGAGCTCTTTCCCCGTAAAGAAGAAATTACTAAATTGCATGAATGGCGTCCTGACTTCTGCAACAAGTTTTTAGTAATTACATCATATTATTTGGAAAAAGCTGACCACATCTCCACAAATGCTTCAGTATTCCAGTGCCTGTTCCAGTATTCTCCATTTTCTGCAGAGTTCCTTGTTTTACACAAACCTCAGCTCCTAGTCTCTTGCCTTAATACACAGGATCTCCACTGGGACCAGCTCTTGCATTCGAATAGCTACACAACCATGACCTCACATAATTTCAGCAGAAAATTAAACTGTCAGACAACAGGAAAAAGCTCTTGAGTGCAAATACAGCAAATTTCTCAGCAACTGAATCCACATCAGAAAACCTCTGAAAAAAGTGGACTGGCCACTTTGAAAATTAAACATAAAATTTGTGCTTCTAACTTGGTTTCCTCTTGAAACTGTGCTGTGCATGCAAAATAGATCCATACTTTCAGTAAAACAATATACACATGAAATTATTCTTACTGAATGGGAGGAAATATTTTTATTTCTATTTTTATTTAATGAGAGAAGAGATAATAACACATATTGCTTCTGTAAGCTGAAATTCCTTTAAATTTGAAAGGGCAAAATAATGAAGATCCTAACCTGAGCTAAACACTTCACATTTACTGAAAGCAATATCCTAAGAAATCCTGTATCCCAGGTAACCACTTTTCACAAAAGCTCCTAGAATTACAGCACAAATTAAACAAAGAGTTAACATCTCACTTTGCCAGGTGCTAGAATTCAGGCTTATAGTTCAGTCTTTTTCTCCCAGGAAACAAAGTACCTACAGCTGCTTTTCAGCAATAACTCTGTTAATTATCAAAGAATAAATGAACCCTTAGTGTAAGACAGAGTGGTATCTAGCTTCTTCAGCCAAAACAATTATTTGTAACAGAATGTTCTTTTAGAGATCAAACTTAGAGGGAATAATCAAGGTTATAGAGAAAGATGAAGGAACCCAAAGGAAATTGTATTCTTTTATAAATGCCCTGTGTGTAAGCAGCAGTGCTAAAGAACTTCTTGATTTAATTTGTATACAGTTCCCTTGAGACTTCTAGAAATTTCAGGTTTAATGAGTAAATAATCATTCAGTGTAAAAGTTACCAAGATAACAGCACAGCTAGGAGATAACAAAAATATTCTGGCTGAATGAACCACACTGAGTTGAATGAATCAGACTGCTGAGGTACCCACTGCTGGTATGCTAAATAAAGCTATTCTAATTATAAAGAAATAGAAAACAATAAAAAGCAATAAAAATTGAAAGCTACAAGTGCTGAAAATAAACAGTTCCAGGCTTGGAATAGTATGACAAATGAATTTGGAGGTACTACACTTAATGTAAACACTTATAAATCAGTGTGGGTTTTTTATACTCTCAGAGGCCTTTCAGTGGGCCAACCAGTAAAGAGAAGGGAAAGTTATTTACAACTAGTTGAAGCTCTCAAAGTTGCACAGTACATACAAACCAGTGTATAGATCATTCAAGTCTGGTGAACATTTTCCATCTTAGCCATGCACAAGGAGAAATCAATAATATGAAGAAACTGAAAAGTCTGGATAATATTGGGATTTACAGAAGAATGATCATCAAAATATGGGAAAGCTCCAGGAACTGCCAACAGCCAGATGCATAATAGACAAAAATGCTATTGACTGTGGCTCTGAGCACACTGTTGGTGTTTGTACCCCAATGCCCCCAATATTAGAGGGACCAGAGTTCATTGCTGTTTTATGGTAAAAAAACTTCTTCTGTATAGCTCATTTGAAACTATTTTCACAGAAACAGTTAGGTTGGAAAAGACCTCTGAGATCATCAAGTCCAACCTCTGACTGGTCACTACCTTGACAACTACACCACAGGACCAAGTTCCCTGTTCAGTCTTTCCTTGAACACCTCCAGGGATGGTGACTCCACCACCTCCCTGGGCAGCCTCTTCCAGTGTTTAACAACCCATTCTGTGAAGAAATTCCTCCTGATATCCAACCAAAACCTCCAAGGGCACAGCCCGAGGCCATGTCTGCTTTTCTTGTTGCTAGCAGCCTGAGAGAAGAGGCTGATCCTGTTCTGGCTACAGCCTCCTTTCAGGCACTTGTAGAGACTGGTAAGGTCTCCCCAAGCCTCCTTCTCTCCAGGCTGAACACCCCCAGCTCCCTCAGCTGCTCATCAGACTCGTGCCCCAGACCCTTCCCCAGCTCCATTGCCCTTCTCTGGACATGCTCCAGCACCTTGTAGAGAGGGGCCCGAAACTGAAAGCTGATATATGCTAAATATCTTGGTGTATATTTGATGAGCCGGTGCTACCAAGTGTCAACACAGGAGCTTCATCCATATCACAAGACTTGGAGCTCCATGGGCTCCACTGGTCTCATCTTAATCATGACAAGTCTGGTAAAAGACACTTTCTTGAGGGGTCATCTTAGGAACTGCATCCCAATCAGTTTTGTCCCAGAGGTGCACAGAGTGGTGCTTGCCCCTGGCAGTGACCAAGAGGGTCACTTAAACCTCAGGCACCTGACCCAGGTGAGGCCTTGGTGGCTTTCATGGCTCTGCTCCTGTGCGACATGTGCACCTGATCCCTTCCCTTGCTGAATTTAAGAGAACAGCAAATAGGGCATTCATCAGGAATGCATCACTTTCTAAGCAATAAAAATATTTCTTATATGGATCAATTCAAACCTCTCAAGCAATAGACATAAATTATAAAGACATTACTGCTTTAAACAGAAAACGGGATCCACCATGCAGAAGAAAACCTGCCTAAGCAGAAAGTGGTTCATGTCTGCAGAGAGGCTGAAGGGTCTGACACATCTCTGAGCTTATTGCAGCTTGTGCTGTCACCCACTCCTCCCTCCAAGGATGAGGGAGGGTCAGGTATCCCCTAAGTCCCTACAGGTACTGCCAAGGGAAAATAATGTGTGATCTGCAGTAAGGAGGAGGATGTATAGTGACACTGTCAGTATTCACGTAGAGTATCACCCACAGAAAAACACAATAATTTATTGATGATAACAAAACTATCTAGTATAGACATGAATTCCTACTGAAACACACCTAGTAAGAAACAGGCTTTTCATATTTTCTTTTATTCTTTTTAAAGAACAGTTCAAAATAAAGTGTTTGCTATTATGCTGTCACCACTGAATATCTAAGAAAAGGCACAGTGTAAGAGGGAAGATAAAAAAATTCAGTAAGCTGTTAATGAAATTTAAGATCTTCCTCATCATATAAATCCATTCATAACTTCTAAGCAAAATAGACTCACCTTTGAAAATTAAAAAAATTTTAAAAATTAGTCAAACCTTCATTAAAAAAGTATAAATATTACCACATGTTTCAGTGGGCACAGCAGAAGGCCCACAGCATATTTTTAGGCCCTCATGAAGTTAAATGTTTTTAACATAATACACCCATAAGGGTGAAGCCAGGTAATGACTACATGATTCTATAAGAATTAGAGACACCACGTAAAAGCACTGTACATAGAGCACGGGTGGCCTGTGGGACACAGAGAATGGCAGATATACCAGAAATAGGGACTTTGCTCCCTCGTGCTGGTGCATGTCTCCCCTAGTACCTCTGTTAGAAGGTAAAGAGACAGAGCAGACAGTTCCCAATACATATCTGTGACTGTACCAACTAAAGGATCAATGATTCAACTGGAAAACAAAATAGTAAGTCTTCACTGGACACAATCCACCCCAAAAATAAGAGAACAACACGAAGTCCTGCCACTCCCAGTTCATTTTGTGCAGAACGCAAAATAAAAACGTGGGTTAAAACCCTCCAAAGTTATGGTGCTAAACATTTGGTTGTTATAAAAGGCATACATGCACATCCCTGATGGCTGGTAACAAATTGCTTCCATTAATCCAGCCAGCCCAGGGTTACATTATTCCCTTCCATTAAGCCACTTACGTATGCTCTACCCACTGCATCAATGTGCAATTTCATAACCCGGTCATTAAAGTGCGTTGATTTTACCTTAGGAAAGAAGGACAGTGGTAGTTTTAACTTTGCAGTCATGAAACCAACACCAGGAAGAAAAAGGGAGAAGTTTCATTAAAAAGAAGTATTCATTAAAAATGGCAGCATGGGGATGTAAATGCAGAGTTCCTGCTGGCACCACTCGTATGATAAATGCACTAAGAAACCCAGTCGTCGGATCTGATTGCAACCAGTCTATAAATAGAGACAATTCCAATTGCTCATATAAATAATGCCTTTGCAAATGATCCCTCAGTCATGTTGTGTTTTGATTAAAGAGCCCTGTGTGAGAAGTGTGAAATGAACAGAAATGCCCCAGAAATTTGCTTCCTCTCTTGCACAATACAACCACTTGCCACCTCAACCTCCACCCAACCGAGCACCTTCTTTCTCATTCAAATCAATGGGACATATTCAGTACTTTTTAAAAATAAGGCCTAATCCTGAATACAAAGGTTTAAAAATTCAAGACAGAAAATGTCACTCACGATCAGTCAGTTTTAAATTTTGGTGTACAGGGTTTTTTTTCTACTTAATAATTCAATCTTAATGTAAAGGTTTAAATGATAAATTTTAAAGCTATTTTGTCACATATACAGTTCTTAAACTAAAAGTCACCTAACATTGAATTCAGCCTTGAAAATGTCACAGATATTGAAAGAACTTTGATCCAATACCAAACAAGAATGACATTATGGTCAGAGGTGAACAAGAAAATATTACATCCCAATAATTATTTGCCAGAAATGTATGGACATGCTAGAATTATGGGTATTACTGGCATTTTTCAGTAATCAAAATTATCTAAGTCCAGTTACCTAAAGAATCATAGCATCATTAAGGTTGGAAAAGACCTCCAAGATCAAGTCCAACCTTTGACCTAATACCACCATACCAACTAAACATATCAGTGTCCCACATCGATTCACTTTTTGAACACTTACAGGGAGAGGGACTCCACCACTTCCCTGGGCAGCCTGTTCCAATGCTTCACAACTCTTTAAGTGAATAAATTTTTCCCAGTATCCAATGTATACCTGCCTTGGTGCAACTGAAGGTCATTTCCCCTTGTCACTTGCTACCTGGGAGAAGAGGCTGACACCCACAACCTCCTTTCAAGCAGTTGTAGAAGCAATAAGGTCTCCCCAAGCCTCCTTTTCTGCAGGCTGAACACCCCCAGCTCCCTCAGCTGCTCCTCACCAGACTCGTGCCCCAGACCCTTCCCCAGCTCCACTGCCCTTCTCTGGGCTCACTCCAGCACCTCAATGTCTTTGTTGTAGTGAGGGGCCCGAAACTGAACTCTGGCGTGTCCTTGCCAGTGCCAAGTACAGGAGAAAAGAGGTTTTTTAATAGAATAAAAACATTCTGTAAGTCAATAAACTTTCCCCCCTTTATTTTTTTGTGAAAAGTAAAGCTGGCACGCTCTTGAAAACTTTGCAATTCAAACCAAGCATTTTAAACAAGGGTCAGTGCACTATATCACAATTTCAAGTGTTTTCCACACCAACTTGATCACCAAAATAAAAAATAAAAATGAAAAAATAATTTGGGAAATCATCACTACAACAACTGACAAAGAAAGCCATTTGGCACCCCTGAGACCTTGTCTTCACAAGGTCTACTCAGAAAAAAAAAACTTGTAAGAAATTTAACTTAGAAAGTTAAAATACATAAATTAATGATAGTATGTGACAAAGTGTCATATGGCTATTAGGCAAATACAGCAAATACCATTATTTAGTGGGTCGTACCTATTGTTAAATATTTTTTCCAAATTAATTCTTTTTTTAACAAAATCATGAACATCATGTTCCACCTAAAGCGCCTCTCTACACCAATAGTTACACACTCTATTTTGCTAGGTTTACCTAACTAAAAAAGCTAGAAAACATACACCATAAAGTTGTGTGCCATTTAATTAAATGCTTTATATGTAAATTTCTGAGGACAGCTTTATGTTCCATGTTAGGTGACAGTAATATTTCATCGTTGTGGGGGCCAGAGCATCTACAGGAATTAAATTATTCCTGTTACTTTAAACTTTAGGTCTACAGTTTCTTCACCATTCCACAGTCCAGTTCTGTTCAGAAGGTTTTAAGCAACTGAGTCAGCTGTGAGGATACCATGAGCTGCACGATCACATCAGCAGGTACAGAGTATTAGCATGGCAATATACACAGCTAACATTTGTGTCAGACTGCAGCAAACCAGCCTCTAATAGCAGGCAGTCTTTGTCTCCTTTATGCAGCACAGCTTTTACATCATCACGCATTTTAATCTTCCTTGCCGTTCAGGGCAGGTTTTCTGCAGAGATGGGGATGTGCAGAGTGCAGGCAGTGAGGGTGTCTCACACCCAACAAGCACTGCTGCTGGGCACTTGGTGGTAGGCGTGCCACAAAGGATGTGAAATCCCACTTCATTGTTCTTTTTGACTGCATCAGGCATAGGCTTCCTACTCCTCTCTTCCAGGCCCTCACTAACCCAGTGTACCAGCTACTGTCACGCTGTTACTGCTGCCTCTGCTTTGCTGCTTGGCAGCTGTGTGCCTCCAGTTCTCCAACAGACCTTCCAGTGTTTCCACATGTGGACTGTGCTTCTTGAACTGACCCGTAAGAACTGTACCACTTTCCCTTCCTCACTCTTGCAACAGACCACTTTCCTGGATGGCATATTAAAGAAGCCCATTGTGTTGGTTTAATAAGCCCTATACATATTAGGATGAACTATGGGGCACTCCATACTTGTTCTTCCTACACAGTTTGACTTGTACAGCTACGAAATTCAATTAACAAAATGTACAGTCTTCACCAACATGCAATAACATATTCATGTCGTTGGGCACTACTGAACCACAACGACAATTTGCATTCTATGCTGTAATTACTCACGAACAAACTGATCCCAGGAGCACACCTCGGGAAGATCTTTTAGATTACGATCTCATCTTTTCCAGTGTAATTATGCCACACAGTAGGCGTAAGTATTTCTCTTTTTCTTTCTTAGCTGTCTTGCATTTGAAGCATTCCTTCACACTAACCATGAGAAAATGATTGATTCTATGATGTCTAAAAATCCTACAGAACAGTAGGTAAGCATTATATAGGGAGACATTTTTCCTATGTTATTTATAAATACATACACACACATTTTTGTCTACTGTTGGCCGATTCTTTGACTTCATGTATTTGAGCTTAAACCCCAAACTCATGATGGCTGGCATTCTCCAGGAACTTATTCCCAAATGGATAGCATAAATGGGGAGGTTCTTTTAAAATAAAGAATAAGATTAGTGCTTATCTTTTCAGTAAGGAAAATGCATGAAAAATTTAAATTGTGACCTGCATGACTACCTTTGATATTAGCATATTACTATGATGATGTATTACTATACATAATATATTACTGTGATGGGATAGACAAAAAAATAAACAAAAGAGTAGGTGTCCTCAGCTCTGGACCAACCAATGTGTGTGAAAGTAGTCCCCAAACTGTTGCTGGCAGGAGAAAGAAAGATGTCTCTTCTTGTTGCTCACTGGCAAGAATATGAGAGACTAGGAAGTAATTATTATTTAGGAGTTCTCCCTTTCAGTGTTCCAAGTCCCCAGCTCAGAGAGCACAGTTTTGCTACAGTATTGCTCCAGACTGAAGCTGTATTTCCAAAACTCAGACTGTGATAGCAGGAGAGAAAAAGGCTGACAAGTAGGCATTGAATTTGTGCCTTCAAAGATGCACACATCACTTACTAGACTGCTCGCAAAACAATGTTAAGGATATAAACTCCCAATTTTGTTGCAGTGTGTAGCTGATGTTCAGTGTGAAAGATGGTTTCAAAGACTGACTGAAGCTTTGAGTTTAGGCTGATAGGGGTCCCTCATCTGTGACTGGTTATTTGAAACTGAATCTCCACATTTTTGTTATTTCCTTGTGTATCTAGAGGGGAAAGAGTTAGTGTTTCCATGCAATCTCAGGCTTAACAAGAAAACTAAACAAGGCTTTAGCATTTGCATTTAATATTTCCTCTGACAAGTTCATTTTTCTTTATTTTCTCATGGAGTTCTGTTTCCTGTTGTAAGTAATAAATACATACAATTTTCCTCATGAGTGGATTGTGGCATTGTAGCAAAGAAAGATTGTAGCAATTTTTCATTCTGGCATGCTCTTTATAATTCTTCACAATAATTGTGAAGACACCAGAAATCAATCTTTCTCACTTTCACACAAAATTGTTATTAGAACAAGAAAAGGAATTATTCACCTTAACCCATTAAGGATGCATTCACATTAATACAACAAATACTGTTACTCCATTTTGAACAACTTGCTATGTAAAATATGTCTTGTCTTACTCATCTTTTATCCTTCAGGAGCAACCTTCTATAGCATGAAAGTCAAACCACATGAAGTCACATATGGAAAGGAATTGTTTTGGAAAACTGGTAAACAGATATGACATCCTACAGATTCTTGCTCTATCAGTGACAGGGGAGGGAGCACACCTCCCTAACCTAATACAAGTGTGGAAGAACAATATAGAACAGCAACCAAAGAGGAGCTTATGTAGACACAGACACTGAAATATTTTAGAGAAGAAAGATCAGAACTATTAAATAATTACTATCAATATACACCTACTCCAAAGTGATTTTAAAATCCTTCCTCTTCTTTTACCAACATGGATACACTCTCATTCAAAGAAACCCCCCATTTTTTAATTTGTTTAAAAATCATGAGTTATGAGCATCCTGATAAAAGCACTGGAAGATTATTATCTTATCTGATCATGTGTTATTGGGATCTCTGAGATTATCAATAATGAATGCAAACTTAGAAGCAGGTTAAAACAGAAAACGCAGTATGACTGTTGAGGTTTAAAAATTTGGTGCTCCCACTGAGAGTCTCCAAACCATGCTGCCACGCACTCATCTCCCTTCCTAATGCAGGGGGCTGGAGAGAAGAACTGGAGGCACAAAAGGTAAAGATCATGGGTTGAGATTAGAACAATTTACTGGAAACAGCAATAAGATAAGGAAAGAACAGTAACAGCAACAATATCAATAACAAAAATGCACAAAAAAGAGGGAGTGAATCACATGCAAAAAATTCTCACCACAGAGATGGAGCTGACCACATTCACCCCGACCACTCCCTCCAGCTCGGAGCCGGCACCACCGCACCTACTCACCCAGACCAGGCTCCAGCACGGTCCCAAACAGGACCATCCCCAAACCCTGCTACAGATGAGGCCACACTGCTGGCTGCAGGAAGGGCTTGGTATGTAAATAAAAGCTCTACTGTGACACTTTCCCATACCCATCTTATTTACAAGTTATACACACAAAATTAGTTTAAAGGTATTGGTCAGTCAGTCTAACAATTTGATACCTTGCTAGGTAGGATATCTGAGCTCTTCCTCAAACTGGCTCGGCAACAGTCCATTAAGACAAATTTGACTTATATTTCAACACCAATTTCTGGCTTATGTTTCATATGTCTGAAACAAGAACAGCCCAAACAGCTGAAAAAACTACAATGATTAATTTTATTGATACAAAACCACATGCATGATGCTTTCCAAAGGTAATAGTAAGACAGGCCAAAAAACTACAATTTCCCATAAATGGGGATACACAGTAATTTGTGAGCTCAAAACACAACTCTCCCATTTGCTTAAGAAACAGTCTCTATCTAGCCTTACCAAATTGTGCAATTCAAAAATGATTACTCTGTACATTTTAGTCAGTTTATAAAATGCAGCCAAGAAATATGTGATTGCAAGGACATCTAAACAAACACAGAAATACAGATGAAATTTCAATAAATCATCTAAACCATCTGTCTAAATCATCTATGCACTGCTGCAGTATGAATTACACCTCTATTCCTTCAAGAAAAGGTCTTACCTTTCCTTAAAACTTCTGAGATAACACAGCATCCCTGTGCAGTTTAGTCTATCACTTTATTAAGTATTTAGTCAGAGAGTTTTCCCCAAAGCATAGCCTAAATATTTGTGTGTGTAAAAATTAGGCCAATCGCTATTTGTTTGTTTCCTTCATTCCCTGCCACCTCCTTGGGACAAATATTGAGAGCCCTCTCTATAGCAACCTAGTGCAGAGGACAAGGCTTATGTATTTATTCCTACCATCTCCCTCTCTGCCTTCTCTTGCCTTCTTTCCTCCCTTCCTCCACCACCTCAAACTTTGCCTTATAGTATGCATCTACTAAATTTCTTTTTCTTTTATTAAGCTTTAAGTGTTTTGACAGAACAGCTTAAACATATCTGTATCTAAAAACCTGGCATGATATTAGTTTGCAACTGTTTGCCTATTTCTGTAAGTCAGCTCCATCAATGGGCTCTGAAAAATTCATATTCAACCTCTGCTGATCATGTATACAAGGAAACACTTTGATACAACCTGCTAGAATCTATGTTTCAGGTTTTGGAGTTTTAAAAGAGGAATAAATGAATGTTGAATAGGACCGACTTAAAAAGTTCCTGAAGTAATGCAGAAATAGCCCAAATTTTGGGGTTTTTTTGAACAAGAATACTACTGTCCAACTCTACACTGTAGTATGGAAGAGTTTTGGTATACATGAAATGTAGTTGAGAGAAGAAAGAGTTTCACGGGCAGAATCTGTCACTAGAACAGCCAAAACAACTGAATCCAGGAGGCAGAAGAGCTTCTGAGCACACATACTCTTCTTCAGATCTGCATCAAAAGCAACAAATCTGAAGGTAACAAGAGCACAGGAACAAGTACTCCCAAGTTTAACATCATGATGTTATCTATCAGACACTCTGAATGAAAACAGTGGTCAGGAGCGGAGGCAAATGTGCGTGTTCTTTAAGCACCTCTAGGCCTATGTTTATATTTCATTTCTACAGGAACTTTTTTCAAATTGCCAGAAAATATAGGAGACAAAAGCAAATTAAAGTCTTGTTTCTGTGACTGTCTCATTTGCAGAAGAAGTGCACAGCAAATAATTACGCAAGAGAAACTAAAGAAAGGGAGCTGGATCTGTTGATTATGGATTGCATAGGAAACAGCTTTTATCACTAACTTTCCACAGATCCAGAAGTGTTGTGGACAGATCACTGAGATCAGTTCTTCATTCCCAAGAGTTAAAGAGTCAGCAGTGCCCTGGCAGCCAGGAGGGCCACCCATATCCTGGGGACATCAGGCACAGCATGGCCAGCTGGGCAAGGGAGGGGACTGTCCCCTCTGCTCTGCTCTGGGTTGGCCTCACCTCAAGTCCTGGAGGCAGTTTTGGGTGCCTCAACACAACAAAGATCTAAAGCTATTACAGAATGTCCAAAGGAGGCCTATGAAATGGTGAAGGGTCTGAAGGAGAAAGTCAAGGAGTGGATGAGGTCACTCGGCTTATTCAGCTCGGAGAAGAGGAGACTGAGGGGAGACCCCATAGCTGTCTACAGCTTCCTAACAAGGGGAAGGGGAGGAGCAGCCACTGATCTCTTCACTCGGGTGACCAGTAACAGGACCCAAAGGAACAGCATGAAGCTGTGCCAGGGAGGTTTAGGTTGGACATTAGGAAAACTTTCTTCAGCCAGAGGGTGGTTGGGCACTGGAACAGGCTCCTCAGGGAAGTGGTCACAGCACCAGCCTGACAGAGTTCAAGAAGTGTTTGGACAGTGCTCTTGGGCACATTGTGTGACATTGTCCTGTGCAAGGGCCAGGAGCTGGACTTTCCTGACAAATCAGGATATTCTATGATACATGTGCTTTAAGCAGGACCAGGACCAGACTCAAGCACAGCAGTCTCCCTGATCCAGTGGCTCTAAGGTGCCTTCAGCTCAGTGCACCACACCCTTACTATTATACAAAGGATTTGAGTGTTACAATGATGGTAATTGTAAGAAGGACCCTGACAAGGCACAATAGGCCTCATTTACTGTGCTCTGTTCATGCAGTGTAGATACACTCTCAAATTCTGACAGCACTTTTTCTTCTGATTTTCCTCACCACAACAATGGCAGCTTTAGTGCTTAACTGAGTTTTAGCATTAGATACCACTGTATGTCAGCTATGTCCTTGCTTATTTGAGAAATGTGACATACTGAGCATTTTAAATTTTGGACTAACTCCATGTGTGTTACGAACAAAGGTGAATCCAACATCACTTGAATTCAGTTCGGGGGTTATTCATCACTCAGAACAACCAGAACCAGTAATTCTTCTTGAAGAACTGGAATTACTGGTTCATCAATTAAGTTCTTTATTCTTCTTTCTTCTGTCACTTGATATGCTTCTACAACAATGCTGCATCCTACCTGAGCATTTCAAAGGGGACTTTACAGTTATTTAATTCCACACCATTAATTTTGGTACAACCCCAGCTCTGCCTTACTCTATAAAAGGGAATAGCACTTCATTTCAGTAAGCTGCCTTTCTCTGACAATTTTTAATATGCCACAGGAAAGTGGGTGCCAATCTTTAAAAGAAAAACTCGAAATAGTTGAGTTGATTGAAAATCACAAGTGAAATATTGTTCCTAGGGACATTTTCTATTCTTGGCCAGCAATGTCGATTTGCTCTTCCTAAATACTAGTTTATATGCAACCATTGAATCTAATATCACCTATGCTCTTCCATAATTTCAGAAAGCAATTAGCCATTCCTTCACTAACAGGGCTCCTGTATCTAAATGCAGTAAAATTCACCGTGTTTCTTAAGTACATTGTCATGCTTCCTGTAAGAATTATTATATTGAAAAGTAGCAGTGATATATATAAATGCAACTGTGGGCATGACTAATCCAGTCCACACAATGGTTCAGGATACTGCAGACCGAAACTTTTGTCACTTTCTTCCTAATGGCACCTTACACAAAGAAGAATACATTGTTCTGGCAAACTTGCTCCCAGATTTTCCCCTGTATGAGGCTGCTCAGAACCTCCCTCATCCTATCTGAAGGGGTGCCAAAACACAGGCACCTCTCATATGCCAGGCAGAGGCGTGAGCCCTGCGTGTCAGGCACAGGAGAGCTGAGAACACCCATCTCCACAGCCGTGGGATGAGGGTGCAGCCAACCAGGGCAGCAAGGGCCAGTCACTCCGCGGGGACAGCCCCGGAACGTGGCCTGTGTGGGATGAAGAGTGAGGGTGTGTGCCCAGGGCTGGGCATGGTGACACTGTCCTGCTCCCAGCCGTGCCCTGTGTGCGATGAAGTGTGCAGGTGTGTGCCCAGGGCCAGATATGGTGACACTGTCCTGCTCCCAGCCGTGCCCTGTGTGCGATGAAGTGTGCAGGTGTGTGCCCAGGGCC